>CAWUFW010009125.1:600000-755000 GCA_963921515.1 Calotriton arnoldi
AGTGTTATGTATGGGATCAGCGCGCCCTCACGGTACAGGTGTCCAATATCCTGTATTCCTGCTTCCCGTCAGCTCTGCAATTCAGCAGTTGTGGTGGTTATGTTGCCTCTGGGTGTTCCCTCCAATGGTAAGGCATGTGCGTATGGGGTGACTTTATGGGTGATGTATAGTGTTTTACGGTAACATCTATGCGCTACGCTGGGCAGCAGCAAATCCTGTGGCTTAGTTTTTGCGCAGGGGTGGAATAATCCTGTCAGTTCTGATAGGGGTAGGGGCGGCTGCATGGTCGCGGTGTCTCCTCTATGACGGTCTGCTAGCCATCTAGCCACCCACTGCAGTTGTGCAGCCAGGTAGTATTGCTCTAGATTTGGGGACGCTAGCCCGCCTTGATCTGTGGGTAGATAAATCTTGTTTATCGCTACTCAATGTCTGGAGTTACCCCTTATAAAGTCTTTGATCTGTTTTTCTAGTGGGCGGAAGAAAGAAGGGGGGACATATAATGGGAGGTCCGTGAAATAATATAAGAATCAGGGCAAGATCACCATTTTTATGAGGGCTCGTCTTCCTGTCACTGATAGTGGGAACTTGCTCCAGAATACCATCTGAGAGCGGACAGCGGCCAAGGCCTTGCCGAGGTTACCATCTAATAAATCCGCTGGGTTCCTGTATATATGAATTCCGAGGTAGCGGAATGTGTCTGCGCTTCATCACACCTGTACCCCGTTGAAAAGGCTCGCGGGACTCTCATGAGCCCAACTGCCAAAATATACAATTATTTTTTATCCTTAATTTCTTAAAAACTACTGAACAGATTTACACCAAATCACAAAAAGCACAATCCGTGAATTAAGACCTAGCTTTTTGACAAAATTGGTGTAATTCTTTTCAGCAGTTTTTGCTAAAACCTGTCTTAAAGAAGTTATGGAAAATGCATGGGGATTTTACATTTTGGGACCCCCATTTTGTCTCAACCTCCACTGGACGGATAACCCCAAACTTTCCAGGAAGCAGCCGAAGTGGATGAATATTTTGGTGGGAATGCTTTGCGGAAATTCGTCAAATGTGGCCAAATTTATTAGCAAACTAAAAAATGCTCTGTCTAGGTAACACACACACACACACACACACACACACACACACACACACATATATATATATATATATTATCTACTGGCGGTCGCCAGTAGATAGTTATAGTTAGGACCTATTTTCCATAGGAAATCCGCGACATTCTATTTGAAATAACTCTTGCGTCGGTTGACGAATCTTCGCGAAATTTTCAAACTTTATGGCCCGCTCCGGTCCGCTCCTACCCTGAAAGTCTCAGGGTGATTCGTCAAGCGGGGGCCGAGAAAAAGGGGGTCCCAAAACGTGTTTTCCCCATTCATTTTCCCATAGGAAACTTTAGACACGGCTACAGCCCGAACTGCTGAACGGAATTACACCAAATTTGGCAAAGAGGTAGTTCTTGGTTCAGAAAGAACCCTTTTTGTTAAATGGTGTAAATCCGTTCAGTAGTTGCTGAGAAAATCAAAAGTAAAAACACATATATATCTGGGCGGAGCCTAACCACACATGTCATCGTGAGATCTGATTGGCTGTCAGCACTTCATCCTGGAATTGCTGGCAGCCATCTTGGGACCAATATAAATGATAGTACCCCTTTGAAATGCATTGTAGTGAATCGAAGATTTTGAGGGTTGCCAAAAGGAGAACTATAAAGGGTGATAACAGACTTTAGTTACATTAGAATTCATTTGTTGATGGTACCATACTAATTTCAGGAATTGTGGTGTGTTCTAAGGTGATTTTACCCTGTGAAAAACCTTCTGCTGGGATATCATGAATCATGTTTGAGAGAAAACTATTTTCACATGATTGTCCCGTACAGTTTTGGAAGGTGCCCCAGAAGCTAAAATGAGAGCATATTTTCTGTAAATTCACATTATCTTTCTCAGTCATGTGAGAATGAAGTCTGACATTCTCAGTAAAACATGTACATCCAACAAGGGCAGAGACTGTCAGTTGATTCCTTTGTGTTCTACTGCAGCTTCCCAGAGTGTTCTAAAGAACAACTAGAGTGCTAACAGCCTTACTTATGACAAAAGTATGGCACACCTGAAGCCATCTTGATTGGAATAAACTGGTAACACTTAAAACATTTAATTTAAAAAGGAACAAAATGATGGGGTTCATCTTGTCATAGAAATTATGGTTAGTGCTCTGGAAAGAAAAATTAGGACATGTTTCAAGTGTGATCTCAAATATCTTCCTGTTATATTTCAACAGGAGCAGCCTGTCAGTTGATGCCTTTGTGTTCTACTGCAGCTTCCCAGAGTGTTCTAAAGAACAACTAGAGCGCTAACAGTCTTACTTATGACAAAAGTATGGCACACCTGAAGCCATCTTGATTGGAATAAACTGGTAACACTTAAAACATTTAATTTAAAAAGGAACAAAATGATGGGGTTCATTTTGTCATAGAAATTATGGTTAGTGCTGTAGAAAGAAAAATTAGGACATGTTTCAAGTGTGATCTCAAATATCTTCCTGTTATATTTCAACAGGAGCAGCCTGTCAGTTGATGCCTTTGTGTTCTACAGCAGCTTCCCAGAGTGTTCTAAAGAACAACTAGAGCGCTAACAGTCTTACTTATGACAAAAGTATGGCACACCTGAAGCCATCTTGATTGGAATAAACTGGTAACACTTAAAACATTTAATTTAAAAAGGAACAAAATGAGGGGGTTCATTTTGCCATAGAAATTATGGTTAGTGCTGTAGAAAGAAAAATTAGGACATGTTTTAAGTGAGATCTCAAATATCTTCCTGTTATATTTCAACAGGAGCAGCCTGTCAGTTGATGCCTTTGTGTTCTACTGCAGCTTCCCAGAGTGTTCTAAAGAACAACTAGAGTGCTAACAGCCTTACTTATGACAAAAGTATGGCACACCTGAAGCCATCTTGATTGGAATAAACTGGTAACACTTAAAACATTTAATTTAAAAAGGAACAAAATGAGGGGGTTCATTTTGCCATAGAAATTATGGTTAGTGCTGCAAAAAGAAAATTTAGTGCATGTTTTAAGTGAGATCTCAAATCCTCTTCTATTTCATTAGAAAATTCTGACATGCAGACTGAAACAATCACTTTCAATACCAGCAGTAGACTTCCAGTTAACTCCTTGGTGAGCAGTAGCTTTACTACAGTGATCTAATGAACAACTAGAGTAATAACATTCTGAATTTATGGCAAATGTGTGACACATCTGAATGCCTTCTTGATGGAATCAAAGTAAAAAACTGAAAGCATTTCCTACTGAGGAGACTGCAGTAAATGAGGAAATTAGGAAACTTCATAACAAAGAAGTCTTCCAAGATGGCCACCAGTGAAAAAAGAGCCCAAATGTAGCACAAATATTACCCAGATGTAGCCCACATATAGCCCAATGACAAAAGTGTGCAAAAAACTTTTATTTTTTGCTTTTTGCAGTTTTATGTAGTGCAGACTGGTCAGGTATTGGAGCGTTGCATCTTAAAACATGACCCCCTACACTACAAAAACACCACTGCACTACCCTAAACCCTAAAACACTACCCCAGCACGACCCCTACACTACACAAGCACCACTGCACTATCCTAAACCCTAAAACACTACCCCCAGCATGACCCCCTACACTACACAAACACCACTGCACTACCCTAAACCCTAAAACACTACCCAAACACCACTGCACTAACCTAAATCCTAAAACACTACCCCCAGCACGACCCCCTACACTACCCAAACACCACTGCACTACCCTAAACCCTAAAACACTACCCCCAGCACGACCCCCTATACTACACAAGCACCACTGCACTACCCTAAACCCTAAAACACTACCCCCAGCACGACCCCCTACACTGCCCGAACACCACTGCACTGCCCTAAACCCTGAAACACCAGCCCCTGCACGACCCCCTACACTGCTCGAACACCACTGCACTGCCCTAAACCCTGAAACACATACCCTAGCACGACCCCCTACACTGCCCGAACACCACTGCCCTGCCCTAAACCCTGAAACACCACCCCCAGCATGACCCCCTACACTGCCCGAACACCACTGCACTGCCCTAAACCCTGAAACACCACCCCCAGCATGACCCCTACACTGCCCGAACACCACTGCACTGCCCTAAACCCTGAAACACTACCCCCAGCAAGACCTCCTACACTGCCCGAACACCACTGCACTGCCCTAAACCCTGAAACATCACCCCCAGCAAGACCCCCTACACTGCCCGAACACCACTGCCCTAAACCCTGAAACACCACCCCCAGCACGACCCCCTACACTGCCCGAACACCACTGCACTGCCCTAAACCCTGAAACACCACCCCCTGCACGACCCCCTACACTGCCCGAACACCACTGCACTGCCCTAAACCCTGAAACACCACCCCCAGCACGACCCCCTACACTGCCCGAACACCACTGCACTGCCCTAAACCCTGAAACACTACCCCCAGCAAGACCCCCTACACTGCCCGAACACCACTGCACTGCCCTAAACCCTGAAACACCACCCCCAGCAAGACCCCTACACTGCCCGAACACCACTGCCCTAAACCCTGAAACACCACCCCCAGCAAGACCCCTACACTGCCCGAACACCACTGCACTGCCCTAAACCCTGAAACACCAGCCCCAGCACGACCCCTACACTGCCCGAACACCACTGCACTGCCCTAAACCCTGAAACACCACCCCCTGCACGACCCCCTACACTGCCCGAACACCACTGCACTGCCCTAAACCCTGAAACACCACCCCCAGCACGACCCCCTACACTGCACGAACACCACTGCACTGCCCTAAACCCCAAAACACTACCCCCAGCAAGACCCCTACACTGCCCGAACACCACTGCCCTAAACCCTGAAACACCACCCCCAGCAAGACCCCCTACACTGCCCGTACACCACTGCACTGCCCTAAACCCTGAAACACCACCCATAGCATGACCCCCTACACTGCCCGAACACCACTGCACTGCCCTAAACCCTGAAACACCACCCCCAGCACGACCCCCTACACTGCCCGAACACCACTGCACTGCCCTAAACCATGAAACACCAGCCCCAGCACAACCCCTACACTGCCCGAACACCACTGCACTGCCCTAAACCCTGAAACACCACCCCCAGCACGACCCCCTACACTGCCCGAACACCACTGCACTGCCCTAAACCCTGAAACACCACCCCCAGCACGACCCCTACACTGCCCGAACACAACTGCACTGCCCTAAACCCTGAAACACCAGCCCCAGCACGACCGCCTACACTGCCCGAAAACCACTGCACTGCCCTAAACCCTGAAACACCAGCCCCAGCACGACTCCCTACACTGCCCGAACACCACTGCACTACCCTAAACCCTCAAACACCAGCCCCAGCACAACCCCCTACACTGCCCGAACACCACTGCACTGCCCTAAACCCTGAAACACCAGCCCCAGCAAGACCCCCTACACTGCCCGAACACCAGTGCACTGCCCTAAACCCTGAAACACCACCCCCAGCAAGACCCCCTACACTGCCCGAACACCACTGCACTAAAGCCTGAAACACCACCCCCAGCAAGACCACCTACACTGGCCGAACACCACTGCACTGCCCTAAACCCTGAAACACCACCCCTGCACGACCCCCTACACTGCCCAAACACCACTGCACTGCCCTAAACCCTGAAACACCACCCCCTGCACGACCCCCTACACTGCCCGAACACCACTGCACTGCCCTAAACCCTGAAACACCACCCCTCAGCACGACATCCTACACTGCCCAAACACCACTGCACTGCCCTAAACCCTGAAACACCACCCCCAGCACGACCCCCTACACTGCCCGAACACCACTGCCCTAAACCCTGAAACACCACCCCCTACACTGCACGAACACCACTGCACTGCCCTAAACCCTGAAACACCACCTCCAGCAAAACCCCTACACTGCCTGAACACCATTGCTCTGCCCTAAATCCTGAAACACTAGCCCCAGCATGACCCCCTACACTGCCCAAACACCACTGCACTGTCCTAAACCCTGAAACACCAGCCCCAGCAAGACCCCCTACACTGCCCGAACACCACTGCACTGCCCTAGACTCTGAAACACCAGCCCCAGCAAGACCCCTACACTGCCCAAACACCACTGTACTGCCCTAAACCCTGAAACACCAGCCCCAGCATGACCCCCTACACTGCCCAAACACCACTGCACTGCCCTAAACCCTGAAACACCAGCCCCAGCATTACCCCCTACACTGCCCAAACACCACTGCACTGCCCTAAACCCTGAAACACCAGCCCCAGCACGACCACCTACACTGCCCGAACACCACTGCACTGCCCTAAACCCTGAAACACCAGCCCCAGCACAACCCCCTACACTGCCCGAACACCACTGCACTGCCCTAAACCCTGAAACACCAGCCCCAGCACGACCCCCTACACTGCCCAAACACCACTGTACTGCCCTAAACCCTGAAACACCAGCCCCAGCACGACCCCCTACACTGCCCGAACACCACTGCACTGCCCTAAACCCTGAAACACCACCCCCTGCATGACCCCCTACACTGCCCAAACACCACTGCACTGCCCTAAACCCTGAAACACCACCCCCTGCAGCACCCCTACACTGCCCAAACACCACTGCACTGCCCTAAACCCTGAAACACCACCCCTGCACCGCCCCCTACACTGCCCGAACACCACTGCACTGCCCTAAACCCTGAAACACCACCCCCAGCATGACCCCCTTTACTGCTCGAACACCACTGCACTGCCCCAAACCTTGAAACACCACCCCCAGCACGACCCCCTACACTGCCCGAACACCACTGCCCTAAACCCTGAAACACCACCCCCTGCACGACCCCCTACACTGCCCGAACACCACTGCACTGCCCTAAACCCTGAAACACCACCCCCTACACTGCCCGAACACCACTGCACTGCCCTAAACCCTGAAACACCACTCCCAGCACGACCCCTACACTGCCCGAACACGACTGCACTGCCCTAAACCCTCAAACACTCCCCCAGCATGACCCCCTACACTACCCGAACACCACTGCACTGCCCTAAACCCTAAAACACTCCCTCCAGCACGACCCCCTACACTACCCGAACACCACTGCACTGCCCTAAACCCTAAAACACTCCCCCAGCACGACCCCTACACTACCCAAACACCACTGCACTGCCCTAAACCCTAAAACACTACCCCCCGCATGACCCCCTACACTACCCAAACACCAATGCACTACCCTAATCCCTAAAACACTACCCCGCATGACCCCTACACTACCCTAAACCCTAAAACACGACCTCCTACACTACACAAACACCACTGCACTACCCTAAACCCTAAAACACTACCCCCTACACTACACAAACACCACTGCACTACCCTAAACCCTAAAACACTACCCCCAGCAGTACCCCTACACTACCCAAACACCACTGCACTAACCTAAACCCTAAAACACTTCCCCCAGCAGTACCCCCTACACTACCCAAACACCACTGCACTACCCTAAATAACTACCCCCGGCACGACCCCCTATACTACCCAAACACCACTGCACTACCCTAAACCCTAAAACACTACCCCCAGCACGACCCCTATACTACCCAAACACCACTGCACTACCCTAAACCCTAAAACACTCCCCCAGCACGACTCCCTACACTACCCAAACACCACTGCACTACCCTAAACCCTAAATCTACCCCCAGCATGACCCCCTACACTACACAAACACCACTGCACTACCCTAAACCCTAAAACACTACCCCCAGCACGACCCTCTTCACTACCTAAACACAACTGCACAATTTGTTACAGGCGTTGCAACGCAGGCCTGTGGTGCTTACTGGAAGTACCTAGTGGGCTAGTTGGGCCCCAGGGACCCTCAGGATTCAAGGTGACCTAATCCCCCAACTTAAAACGCACCACGGGGCGCGTTTGCACAGTGGTGAAGGGAGGGGCGGGGCCTCAGGTGACATGTGCGCAAACACGCCCTGTGGTGCGTTTTAAGTTGGGGAATTAATTCCCTTTGAATCCTGAGGGACCCTGGGGGCCAACTAGCCCACCAGGTACCTTCAGTAAGCACAACAGAGTTGCGTTGCAGAGAGGTGAAAAAAGGTGCGTGGCCTCGGAACGCCTCTCTGCAACTCAGCTCTGTGGTCCTAACTGTAGGTGATGTCACTGACCATGTCATGAGTGATGTAATATGTGACGTCATCAGCAGTGCATTGCGGGGGCGCGAGTTATAGTTAGCTGAACTAACTATAACGGGGTTATTTCTATGGTTTTGTACGAGTGAAATGTCCAACTAACTATAACTGTCCCTAAAACCTATGGTTTTTTCAGTGAATATATATATATATAATATTCCTACCTATAGGTACAAATTGATAGAAGATAAATTCTGAAATAGCTGCATATCAATTAGTTCAGTGGACTGATACATTAAAAACCATGAAGAATAACAACATGGCTTAATTTATGCCTCCTCCTTTAAAAATTCACATTCAACAATTTTTTTTACTTTTCTTGCTATCTTTAATTTTTGTTCTTCACAAGAGGCCTGAGTAGCTAATGTAGTAACATTATTTGCTGAAAATATAATAGCACAAGTAAGGGTTCTTGGTGGGAGACAGAAGAAAGTGAACTAAATCGTTCAGTAGTTTTGTTAAGGTTACTCTCGCCCCCCTTTTCCCTCTTCCTTCCAGAACCTTCCCGTCTTTTCCTCCTGCCACCCGTTTCCCCCTCGTGCTCCTTACCTCCTTAGTGATGCAGTCAGCTGGCGTTCTAGAATGCCAGCTGAGTTTAGTCAGTTGAGAGAGACGAAATGCGCGGAGTCGACACACTGTGTTTTACTGCCGTGTCCTCCATTTTTGGTGTGCTGTGTTCTTCAATAAAGCTCACTACAACTTTGCAAGTGTGCCTTCATCTTTACAAGTTTGTGTTAAATTTCCTATGACAACCCAAACACCAAATCTGAGAGCCAGTCAGACTCTATGGCACCACCTTAAGCTAGCAGGCAATTTATAGTGACATAAGGAATGCCTCTTGTTTGCCTTATCAAAAGCATATAACATGTTCATAGTAGTATGCCAGGGCAGTCATTTCTCTGGGGCCTGTGTAACTCAAACGTAACTATGCTCAGTTCTGTGAGCCTTATGTGACTTTAAACATAACTATGTGATGCATGTGACAAGCGTTGCCTCTTCTTAGAAATACACAACCAGATACTACTGTGAACTCAGTGAATTGCCAAGTTCCTCCTCTTTCGACTCTAACTTTCTGTGGTAGGGAAGTTAAACAACCAAGGCTTACTCCTGGAGCGTGGCTTAGGGTAGAATGCTTACTTCAACTAGCAGAGGTATCTCTGCCAATAAATATATCAACAAAGCAGTGCTATCCATGTTTATAAAAGATATAAGACTTTAATTTTCGGTAGCATATGCACCAAGGATAGCTAAAGTTCCAACAGGGGAAACCAGAATGCTTTAACCAAAGTGTAGTGTCGTGGGTAAGTGCAACGATGATTGAATATCTTACACAGTCTTGATGTGCCAGAATGCTGACAGTTTTTTGAGGGCTGAGGTGAGGTGAGCTTGTCTGACCCCTGTACCAATCATACCAGAGGAAACCTTTCTTCATGGTTTCCACACACTTTGGGAAATGGCAGCCCTGCAGCAAAGCATGCAGGTCTCCCATGTGCTTTGCATTTTTCCTGCTTTTCAGCCCCACTCAGAGCATGTATTTATTCACTATGATTGCATGATTTGCTTATTTTTTCATTGCTTACCTTCATTATATTGTGTGATGCTTTGATATAAGTTCATAGTGCACCAATATTTAATATGTTATGTATTCACTATTGTGATTTGTAAAAAACAATAGTACATTACACATATATCACATATATATCAGGGCCTGTATCTCTCATAATAATGCTGAGAAATCATATATAAATCAGAATCACAGGCATCTCGACAGAGAGGATCTTCAGGTCTCCAAAGAAGCACCAAAGCTGCAAACAGCCTCAGTGAAGGTCACTCACTGGTGTGAGCAGGTACTATGTGTTGCTTTCTTAGCAGAGGCACAACTAATCAAAGACAGAAATTGATCTTGTTTTCTTGAGACTGAAAACATCCAAAAGACTGTGAGGCCTAGTCATAAACTGCATTTTGTAGTATGTTCATTAGAACTATAGTAGTATTAAGCACATACTAGAAAATACAATTCACAAACCTACTTACAGAGAACTCCCCCTCCACCTCTCTTATCTTTTTTATGTAAGGATCCCAGCCACAAGTGTGGAGATCTCCTCACATTTAGGTCTAAGTTTTAGTGGTAAATGTAGGAGAAACAGGGGGAGGGGCTGAAAAATAGGAAATGCTTACAAGTAAATGGGAGGACTTTAAAGAGGGATACGGAGTGTGTTAGGGAGGGACTTGCAAAAACAAAATACCCACCACACAAGAGTAAGCTATTCACAAACTGCACTTCTAAATTTACTGCAGCCAAAAGGTTCCAAATTAGTTGGAAATATCTACCAGTCCAGCCTTGTAGTAGTAGAGCACTACACATGGCCACTCACAGGTATTGCAGCACGCTGCCGTAGATAATACTGCAGGCAGGAACTTAAAACCACACTCCATAGGAAATAATGATTACATGAATACAATTATTTTGACTTTTTAAATAAATATATGGATTTTGTTTAATTCTGAAAAATATATATGACTAAAAAATAAGTATTATATTATTAAAATTGCAACTATAAATTCATTTTGATATTAAAATGCTAATAAGCTTTAAAAAAAAAGTGCTAGATATTTATTTATTTTATTTTAAAAGTTTTGTATAGCGCGAACATGACCCAAGCGGGTATCAGAGCGCTTTACATACGGGTTGCGGGAGACATAGGATGATAGCTGTAGGAGAAAAGAAGAAAGAGAAACAATATACAACAGGAACAGGAAGTGGCGGTAACAAATGTCAGTTAGTAGCTAGAACAGCTAAACAGGTTCGGAGGCAAGAGGAGAGGAGCTTCTAGTTCAGCGCATTATTCGTTAGGAGGGCCTTAACTTCCCTTTTGAAGGCAAATGTTGAGGGAATCAGTCTTGTTTCCGTTGGTAAGGAGTTCCAGATTCTCGGGGCAATGCCAGAGAATGTACGATTGTATGTTTTCAGTTTTTTAAATTTCTTCGGCTTAAGCAGCAGTGTGTTGGTACTCCTTGAAGGCCGGTTGCAGCCAGAGAGTTCGAGCTTGTTTTTCAGGTAGAGTGGGGTATTGAAGTGTAGGGCTCTGTGGGTCATACAAGCAATTTTTAAGTGGATCCTTGCCTCAAGCGGAAGCCAGTTGAGCGATTTCAGGTCTGGAGAGATGTGGTTAGTTTTCTTGGAACCAGTGATGAGTCTGGTCGCCGCATTAAGTGAAGCTCTGAGGGGGGCTTAGCTGAGTTTTGGCAGTCCGCATAGAGTAGCACTGCCGTATTCTAGTCTAGCGATGACTAGTGCTTGCACCGCCCCTTTGAAGTCATCTTGGGGAAGGTAGGGTTTGAGTTTTCTTAGGATGCTTAGTTGGAAGTTCGCTCCTTTGGTAGATGCTCTGATGTGATCTTGCATGTTAAGGTTCTTATCTAACACAACTCCCAGTGATTTTGTGGAGTCAATTATGAGTGGTGTGCATTTGAGAGCGGTGAGGTTACTTAGATATTTCACCACAGTGGGGGTTTGCTTAGTGGGTGAGATGAGGAGGAATTCTGTTTTGAGGGCGTTTAGTTTGAGGTGGTTGGAGGTTAGCCAATTTAGGGTTTTGAGCAGGGTTCCGTTGAGAGACTTGGGGGCATATTATCAACAAACCGCGATAATTATCGCGAAGCGAGATTAGCGTCATTTATTTTATCGCCGTCGCTAACCGGAGTTCATCGCCGTGGTATCGACGTATTAACAACGCGCCGCAACCCAGCGATAGCAACCAATCCCGGCGCTAATGGATGGCGATACATCCTGTGCGCCGGCGATAAAAAAACGCACGCTAATGACAGAAAAGTGGCGATAAGCCAAATAGCGCCGAAATCGGCCGCTAAATTGGCAGCAGGCCTGCAGGTCACATCAATCAAGCGCCAAAATTCCCCATAAAAGGCCAACAAGCAGGGGAAACAAAAAAAAACACAAAATGGAGAATACACCAGAAGCCAGGATAGACATGGAGGAAGCCGGGACTAGTGCTGAGGCCACCAACAACCCCCCAGCTAGCCAGGAGGAGCAGACAGAGACCCAGGAGAAGGCCAAGAGGAAGAGGAACCCCAGATTCAGTCACCAGGAAAATCAGGTCCTGTGTAGCCTGGTGGCTGAACATCAGCAGGAGTTATTCATCAAACGCTCAGTGCCATTGTCCAGAAAAAAGAACTATGGGAAGACATCACGGACAAGGTGAATGCTGTTGGAGAGAGGAAGAGGAGGACAGTGGATGAGGTCAGGAAGCGCTGGAATGACAGCAAGAAGAATACAAAGGAAAAAATAGCAGCCAATCGGAAGGCAGCAAGTGCAACCGGAGGTGGGAGTCCAGCGCCCCAGCTGGAGCTGGATGAGACGGAGGAAATGGTGGCCCAAGTCATCACCGATGAAACGGTGGTCGGAGTGCCGGGTCAGGACACTGCTGAATGTGAGCAGACACAACCACAGGGTGAGTACCAACCATGGAGTGGGTGGATGGGGGTTGATGGGCACAATGGCACCCATGCACAATGAATTGCATTGCAGACCCACAATCACTGTGGAGCAGGTCCCAGATAGCCCTGTGCATGGTGGCATGGACACAGATCACATGACTCAAGCCAAAACCTTGCAAGACACATATTCACATGTACCCAGATTTCGAAATGTGCACCGTAAAGTCGGACAAACACAGTCCAGGTACAACATCAGATTACTAAATAAGGGCAACATCAAATAGCAAAATGCAACATCACCTAGAGATGTGGAGGGCCTGCAAAATGCACACCTTGCATCATCAGAACCCATATCCAATTCAGCAGCACAAGGCTGCATCTCCCAGACACCCAAATGAGCATGCCGTGTGAATGTGACAGATCACGTGCACCAGTGAGCATGCCGACAACAAGCTCTATACACCTGCAACTTGGCGCATGTGTTTGGCTTGTGTGCAAGGTTGTGTATGGCCATCAAAGTCACCCTGGATGGCCATGCACAACCTTGCACACAAGTCAGACACATGCGCAATGTTACAGGTGGGCTGAGCTTGTTGTCGGCATGCACACTGGTGCACGTGATCTGTCACATTCACACAGCATGCTCATTTTGGCGTCTGGGAGATGCAGCCTTGTGCTGATTAATAGGATATGCGTGGTGTTTGTCTACTCCGTCAAGCACTTGGGTCAAGTAAGGAGTCAAGCGGTCACATTCCCAAAGCAGATGGACAAGTGCACCCACCTTCCCACACCCTCTCCAACAGTCCGGGTTGTGTGCCCTATCTATTTGGTGCAGGCGTTTGGGGGTGTAGTACCAGTAGCACGCTAGCTTGGTGTATGTTTCAGTGAGGCCTGTGTGAGTTGCGGTATGTCGCACCCTGTGACAGACCCCTTCCCATTAGGTGTTGGTGAGATCACGGCCCAAGTCCCCCTCCCACCGAGCACTACCAGCATGGAAAAAGTGGGTGTAGCGTGACAGGAGCATACTGTACAAGTCCGTGATCAACTCCTTATCCGAGGAGCGAGTGATCAACCACCGCTCGTACTGCGTGAGGAGTCTGTGGGCCTGCGCCTGGTTGTTGGGATGGGAGGCCCAATGGCGGAGCTGCAGGTAATGCAATTGTTCAGTTTCGGGGGGTCATAATCCGCATGCAGTTGCTCAAAAGGGATAACCCCTTCCGTGTCGTAAAGTGTGCCCAATGCACGGCAGCCTGTGCATCTCCAGATAGGGAATGATGTGTCTGCGAGCCCAGGTCAGAAATCGGGATTGCCAAAGAGGGGAGTGAGTGGGGAGGGGAATGTCGTGAGCTTGTGTCGACTGTGCGTTAGATCCCAGGCCACCACAGTGGTGTGCGCAATTTGGGATGCATAGAGGTTGGGAGGGCGTTGTGACTTCCAAAGAAAGTGGATCTTCATTAAGTAGGTACCAGTGAACGCGTGGTCCTGGAAGAGCCAGTGTGTTCATGACTCCGCCCGGCTCCATTCCACCAAATACTGCAATTGAACGGCTTTGAAGTAAAGCACCAAACCTGGGATCCCAAGGCCCCCTTCGCTGGGGGAGGAAGCTAACAGACTACTTCATTCTCGGTTATTTGCCTTGCCAAATGAACTGGGATAGTTCTGATTGCACCCGTTGGATCCAACCTGTAGGAGGCCGTAAGGGGAGTGTTTGGAATAGATAGAGAAGTATTGGGAGTATGAACATTATCACGGCTGCAATACGCCCCAGACATGAAATGGGATAACATTTCCAGTGTCTCAAGTCCGTGCGGATGTGGGAGTGCAGGATCCTGTAATTAGCTGCCATTGTGGCCTGTAGTGTAGGGGCCAGCTGAAGACCCAAGTACGGAACCGTGGTAGCCGACCACTGTATGGTGTGATGGGCTTGAAGTACCACCAGAAGCGGGGGTGGCAGAGAGAGGCTCAGAGCGATGGACTTTGCACCATTGACCTTAAACCCGGACGCTCCTCCGAAGAAGACTAACTCCTCCAGAAAAGTGGGCAACGACGTGGCAGGGTCCGCTAAGGTAACCAGGACATCGTCCGCATATAGGCAGATGGTGTGTGTGTCACTGCCCAAGCGTATGCCCATGATCTTTGGATGTTCACGAACTCTCTGAGCAAGGGGCTCCATATATAGAGCAAAGAGCAAGGGTGACACCGGGCACCCCTGCCCAGTGCCTCTGTGAATACGGAAGGGGCTCGATGCGTGTCCATTGACCCTAACTGTCGCAGAGGGGTCTTGATAGCAGTTGAGGATCCAAGTCCTCATTCGTTCCCCCTAGGCCAAAACGGGACATCACAGAGTCCAAGTAGGGCCAATGGACCCTGCCAAACGCCTCTTCCGTATCAACGGTAAGGAGCATGTACTCACCTGGGATGCGGGAGGCTCTCTCGATAAGATCAAGGACTCTCTTCGTGTTGTCGGCAGTTTGTCTCTGCGGTATGAACCCGGCTTGATCAGGGGTGATAATGCCGGGCTTGTAAGGGGCCAGGTGTGCTGCCAGTATACTGGTGTAGAGTCTCAGGTCTAGATTCAAAAGTAAGATGGGCCTGTACGCCTCACATTGCGACCTGTCTTTGCGCGGTTTGTGAATAACCACCAGAGCCGCCACTACCATCGAGGGAGGGATCGCCCCGCCCTTGCCAAAATAATTAAAGAGGCGGGTGAGGAGCGGGGTGATCGTGGGGCATAATTGCCTATAAAAGGCCATGGTGTACCCGTCCAGAGCCGGGGATCTGGGCAGTTTCAAGCGAGAGATAGGTGAGAACACCTCCTCTGGGCGGATCACTGTTCCTATATGTTCAGCATGAGCCTGGGAGACGCATGGAAGGGTTATCTGGTCCAGGTATGCCACCATTGCATCCCTCCCCAAGGACTGTGCATCGTAAAGTTGTGCGTAATAGTCCCGGAAGACCTCTGCGATGTCGGAGTCTTCTGTACGTGTGCGGCCTGCTTGAACTCGAAATTCACTGACCCCTTCTCGCAACCTGGTATCCCTCAGCTTGTGCGCCAAGAGCTGGACGCATTTATTGGCCCCCACGTAGAAGGAGTGGCGCAACTGCAGAGCCGCATATTCTGCCTTATCGCGGTCTATAGCTGCCAGTTGTGGCCGGACTGCCTTTAATTGGCGCCATATCCTCGGGGCTCCTTTTCGGCGATGCATCACTTCTAGCTCCCCAATCCTCTGGGAGAGATCCTCCTGTTAGCGTTAGTGTTCTGCGTCATCCGCCGAGGATATACCAATGACGGACCCCAGCACCACTGCCATCAGGGCCTCCCATCTAGTGGAAAGGGACATATCGGAGTAGTCGTTATGTGATAGGTAGTTGACTAAAGTGTGTTGTAGCTGTGCCACGATGTCAGCACGGCGAAGAAGAGTGTCCCGAAAGCGCCACTGTCGGGCATGTCTCCGGACTGGAGGGAAGGTCAATGTGAGTACCACCGGAGCGTGATCCAATAGGGCAGTAACTAGAATGTCTGTGGAGGATGTGGTGTCTCTGAGGAGCTGGGTGCCCAAGAAATAATCTAACCTGCCATAAGTCTCATGGGCGCTGGAATAGTAGGAGTATTCCCTAGACAGTGGATGGTAATATCTCCATATGTCTGTCAGGCCGAGGTCAGTCAGTCTGTTGAGTCCTGCGTGGGAGAGGGCGCCCACCTGGCCATAACGCTGCTCTGAGCCATCCAGTTCGTTATCAAAGACCAAATGTAGGTCCCCCCCATAAGGATACTGCGTTCTGAGGTAGCCGTGGCTCCGTACTAAGCTTAATGGAGAAATCTCTCCTGCCCTTCATTTGGAGCATAGACAGACCAAATAATGAGTGTGTTCCCCAAACTGGAGTTGGTAAGTCACTAATCAGTCTTTCAATTCCACTTCTTTCTGCTCAACCCTCCCCTTGAAAGCCATGGAGAGCAAGATAGCCACCCCCGCAGTTTTAGTAGGCCCGGAAGAGAAGAACTGAGTGGGGAAGGCGCGTGAGCGAAGTCTGTGGCAATCCTTGGGCAGAAGGTGCGTTTCTTGCAATAAGCACACCTCAGCTCCCGAATTCACTAAGTAGGCCAAGATCGTGCGTCGTTTGATAGGATTATTCAGGCCTCTCACATTAAGAGTGATGACTCAAAGACTATAGGGTGGCATCTACGGCTCAGTGTAGTATGCAGAGGTGAGCTAGCGCCGCTGGAGTGAGGCTACCATTCCCGGATATGAAAGCACCAGTGAGGCAGCAGATGTGCGCAGCCAGGACTGGGATGGAGGGCAGGAGGAAGACAGAAAAGAGAAGAAGGTGGAAAAATAGCCCCAGTAAGAAACAAAAACTAACCAAATCCAAAAATTATCAAAACACGAACAAAGGTCTGGAGGCACTCCATCTTCCACAGAAGATTGGTCAAACGTCATCATAGGGTTTTCATGGCCCTGAACTTACCCCGTCTCCACCCTCAGAACCACCCGAGGTAGAGAGCATAGAAGGTAGGAAAGAATAACAGGGCTAAAGGGCCCAGGACCATTCAGGAAGCTTGAGACCTGGTGAGGGCTTCTGGCAGTGTTTCTAGGGCCTCCCGCTGACCCTTTGCCATCTCATCAGGGTCTGGACGTTGGTGCCGGCCGAGGCGGCGCATGCGACTCTGCAGCCTCCAGCGCGGTTGTATCTCGTCAAAGCCCGGGTCCCTGGGGTCTCCTCTGTCGTCCTCCTCCAGAACGTCAATGCCCAAGAGCCGAATGGCCTCCGCCAGGGAACGTAACTGATACAGCTTGACATCGTAGCGAAGGATGAGGCGGAATGGGTGAGCCCAGGAGTATGTGATATTGCGCTGGCGGAGGACCACAGTGATGGGTCTGAAAGTCCTGTGCTTTTGAAGTGTGAGTGCGGCAAGGTCCTGATAGAGAACCGGTGTCTGGTAGCGGAATGAAATGGGGTGCATGGTTCTGCCTTTACGGAGTATTCCCTCTTTGGTGCAAAAGTCTTGGACACAGACTAGTATGTCTGCTGGGGGGCGGTGTCCGAGTGGGGCAGTCCCACCCGGTGGGCACGGTCAATCTTTAGTTCTGCGTCCAAAGGGTTACCCAAAATATGAATAAAGAGCCCACGCACATATGTGATTATATCGCCCGCCTCCACGTCAGTTCTCACCCCCGGATCCGGACATTGTGTCGCCGGGAGGGGTTCTCTAGATCCTCCAAATGGGATTGAAGGTCTACTTGTTGGTCATGTATGCGGATGAGGGCCTGCTGCATGAGTGAGACCTCAGATTCTTGGGCGTCACTTCCGTTCTCCAACGCTGCCACCCGTTCCCCGATGCCATCCATTTCTTTGTGGACCTCCTTGAGTTCCGCCGTAAATTCCCTCTGTACCGTGTGAATATTGTCCCGAAGGGCTGTAAACAGGGACTCCAGGAAGGCCCTTGTGACTGGCTCTTCTACGGGGCCACTCATGGTGGCCGGGGAGGGGCCGGGTTTCTTTGCGGGATGTGATGGAGTCACCCCCCCTGCGAATGTGCAAAAACCTCCTGCTGGTATTAGCTTTTCTTCCCTCCGGTGGAGGCCATGTTGCGGGCCAGGTTCATGGAGCGCCGGGCG
The DNA here is from genome assembly GCA_963921515.1 of Calotriton arnoldi. Classification (NCBI taxonomy): domain Eukaryota; kingdom Metazoa; phylum Chordata; class Amphibia; order Caudata; family Salamandridae; genus Calotriton; species Calotriton arnoldi. Next base: position 618,371 of record CAWUFW010009125.1, read on the forward strand.
ATAGAACAAGCCCGTTGGCGCGTTAGCCCTCCACTCCGGTCAGCTGCTGGTGGTCCCGGTCGTCGCACTAGAGCCCTGTGGAAGGGAGGCCCCCGGGTGCGTGGGGCGCTGGATCCGGTGGGCCCTCCGATATGTTCAGGCTGACCCTCAATGCTTGGGATGGCTGTGGCACAATACGCTGCGCTCCTGCGCCACCAGTGGGCGAAAGGGCTGAGTGTAACCCCGCCCGCCACGCTGTGTGGCGCCCTGAGCGCTCGGCGTGGTGCACAGTCCTCAGTGTTCGTGGAGATCCGGAGCCCTCTGCTCGCACCAGGCCGGAGCCCCAGGCCCGTCAATGCCCCGCCTCATGCAGACTCAGCCCCCGGTGCCGGGAGCCGACCCCCTCTGGGACACCCGTGGGCAGCACGGGAGAGTGGATGCCAGATCTGGGTGCTGAGTCCCACGGGTGAAATATGAAGAGCGGGTCCGGTGGGGGCCAGGGCCCAGTTCACGTACCCCCGCTAAACATCACCTTGCGTGGGATGTCTTGCGCCGCCGCTGCTCAGTGCCAATCTAGGCCACCTGGCCCCAGGCTTGAGCTCTCCGATATGCGGTGCAGGCCCCTCGAGAAAAGAGCCGCATCCAGGCGACGCGCGCTCACCTCCCGGCCGGGCACGGCCTACGCCAGGCCTCTTCATGCGGCTACGGCCCCTGCTGTGCCTCCCCTGGGCCCGGCAATCCTCAGCGGTGATCCCTGTCCGGCGGGCTCGGAAGCAGGCCCCCTGCCAGTTCCCCCGCCGGTGTGGGTGTGGTTACTCCTGAATGGTCCTCGGTCTCCGCCCCGCTGGGCCGGCCGCCGCTAGCCACTCGGGCCGGAGCTCCTCCGGGCGCAGCACCCCCACTCCCCGCGGTGCAGAGCCGGTGCGGTAGAGGGCAAGTCCTCATCGTTGCTGGGAGGGCAGGGCGGCCGGCTCGGCGCTCGTCGCGCTACACACTCTCAGTAGCCCCTGAGGTCGCAGTCCGCACTCAGCCCCAGGTCGAGGCGGCGTAGTTAGAAATAGTCCGCAGCTCCGTCCCTTGCCGGGCTCCACCGCTTCGCTGCCTTCTTGCCGCTGCCCACTAGTCAAGCGGGAGACACATCCTTCTGTACACATAGCCCCCGATGTGACCCAGAAATCTCATGACCACCATGCACAAGTGTCACAACTCTGGCCAACACACATAGTCACCACAGCTTACAACATCTCTGCATTGTACATTCACAGAAGTCAAAGGCTCATTGTCTGAAAGGGACGAGGGGCAGTAAAACTAAAGCAGCAGGTGCCACTATCACACAATGCACTGCACACACATACAAATCTGAGTACATCAACATTGACTACTAGGTGTCACAAACTGCATCACTCACACAACTGAACAGAGGACAGAACAGGTAGCGCCTGTGTGTAGACACTGTCGTAAAACAACTCACATATTGCTAAAATGTAAGATGGCAATGTACAAGGACAAGCTCACATCCGTGATGCCCTTGAAATATGCAACATCCTGCTAATAATAAGCAGCTCATCCAAAACTGTCAGATGGTACAGTCTCCCGCAGTCAGTTTGCCAAGTTAACTAATGCATGCACCCACATGTAACACACTGTTAAACTGTATCTCCTGTTCCAATTGCAGAGGGAGAGACAACACCTCCTGGACAGCAGAATGACCCACCACTCACGTCAGACGTGGATGATTACACCACCATCAACCAGGAGGAATTCCTCCAGATGCTGGACTCCCTTGACACACAATCTACAGGAGCGGGGCAACCCAGCAGCATTGCGCAAACCACACCCCATGCACAAACCATCCGGCAGCAGGCACCTCCCACCACAGCTGCCTCCCCGGACCTTGAGGACACATATCAGGCCTTTCACCGCCATGTGCTTGAGGTCCAGCGGGAGACGCGTGACCAGGTGCGGTTGGGGTTTGAGAGCCTGGCAGCCAAAATGGACGACATACGTGGGTGTCTGAGTCCCATCAGGGACCACATGCAGAGGATGACAGACATCCACAGGCCGCTCAATGCTCTCCAACGCTCCCTGGATGACATTGCTGTAGTCCTGACACAGAGACTGGACCAACTGTCTCAGCAGGGTGGCTACAGTAGTGTCAGCGCTGATTTGTCCCGGATAGCCCGGATAATGGAGAGCAGGGAGCGGCGTGAAGAACAACAGATGGCTGCCACGGCTGAACACCAGCGCAATGTAGCTGGGATCTACCAGGCCCTGCATCTGCTCGTCACCTCACTGCTGCCCCAAGCTCTGGCGCCAATAGTTGCTGCTGCTGGCGGCTCCACATCCTCAGCTCCGCCCCTGATGTGTCTGTGCCTCACAGTGCTGCACCAACCATACCACCACCCACATGTGAGCCACATGACACATCAGAGGACGAAGATGATGATGATTCTGCCATCATGGTAAGGAGAACACAGAGCAAACATTGACGTCAGAAGGCCGGGCTTACCTTGGTATTCTTCTTACTGTCATGCCACCGAACGACCCCTTCCATTGTCTTCCAATGTCACCCAACACTCACCTTGGACCCAGACATGGACTTCCACACCAGCTTATTTCTGTGACAATGACACTGCTAACTCCGCCTCTTCCCTCTGATCCGTCACTCCCTAAGGACTCTGTCTGCCCCTCTAACGGGCATAGATGCAATGTTGGGTTGAATGTCCAAGTACTGTCCCTGTCTTCCCCCTTTGTACTGTAAATAAATATATTCTATTCACACAGATGCGTGTTTACATGATCAATTAGGCATTGAACTTCGTCAATAATACATGTCCTGTGAATCCACAAGAAGGTCCAGCAAGGGAAATACAAGCTAGGTACATGTGTCACCTGACATGGATCGGCAGTGAGATGAGCCTGAATGTGTAAAATCTCTGTGGCCACCTTGATCAGATACCACAATCTAGCAATAGACCAACTTTCACCCACGTTCATTCATGAGACAGGCATGTGTGAACAAATGTAGCAGTCTGTTTCAGGACACAAGTAGTGTCACCCTGAACAATAGCAAACCATAATCTCCTGGCATATCTACTTACACTCAACATGGTGTACTAATCTTGTTGCGATGTTGCCCATTGCATCTCACAACCCTAGATGTTGCACACCAGTATCACATTGCTGAGGAGACCTAAGGGCACATGTCTAACATACATATATATGGAACAACAAAGTCTGCCACACTGAAGTGTAGTTCACAATGGTGACTATGGCCAAGCGTCACTTAGCCACTATCTGTGCACAAACAATGCCTGACAATCTTTGAGCCCTCTCATGCTGTGCCCACTGTGAGCATATTGGTCTGTTGAACTGCACTTGGCATATAGTCTTTTTCTGTGGCTACATTCCAAGGGTGTCATCACTATGAGTCAATGACAAAAGTGACAGCTGTGACAAGTGCCCATTACACTGTCGGTACAGGGAGCTATGCATGTGTGCATCAGACCTGTGTGCATGCAACCAAACGTCAACTGTGACCAAAGCATAACTCTAATAATTATGGCAGTCCGAAAAGGAAGATAGTAGAAGTTAAGTCAGTATACCTTACAGTGCAACTCCTAAATAACATCTGTGAATAACCTCAAAAGTAAGGTCAGAACTCATTGTCACGTAACTCATGTGATTCACAAACACTGTTGTGCCATGTGACTTTACCAATTGACACACAAATGACCTACATCTTGCATGTCATGGGGATTGAGCTGCCATGCACAGGGACAGGTAAGGCAAAGCAAGCTGATAGCCTGGTACCACGCATCAAGTGTGCCAAGGTCTGTGCAATGTATATGGACTCAGAGGCCGGAGCATCTTATATGCATGTGTCATACGCTATATGTGTTACTCGGTGCATACATCCATATCCATGATGGCTAACTCTAGCAACTTCTATGTACTCACATATCTATGTTCCGACATTGTGTAGTAATTTAGCAACCATGTGCAGTAAAACCCTGTGCGTCACACTTAAGATGTCGAACGTCACAATTAAAAGTCCCTAGACTAAGCTGTAAACCATACTTAACAATCTGTCAGCCATGCAAGTTCACTGTGCTCACATATATGGTATCCTGACACTATCCATCCTGCTAAGTAACAGGTCATGACCATAGTCACACATTCAATGATTTGCCCATTGACGGCATGAGTTGCATACAATGGAATAAGCCCCACTGCCCCACATCATCCCTGATGTAAGTGCAAACAGACCAAATATGAATAACATTATTTATTTAACAAATATGAAAAGTCTAAATTCCCTACACTACCACTAAGAACTAATCCTAACACTAAATCTAAACTAACTATTAAATTGAACTTCACTTAACCCCATACCCTAACTATTCCTAAACACGCAAAAACTGTAACGACATCAACCCCCCACCCAAAGGAAAATTAAACTTATCCCCAAATACCATAAAATTTGTAGAACAATATATAAATTTATGAACTTGCACTAACTAGGCCTACACTAAAACTACTCTGCCTAAAACAAACATAACATCACTAACACTAGCCAACACTGGAACATAAACATCGGGGCAAGGGAGAAGAGGGGGGTGGGGGCCAAAATGGGGAGGAATCACTGCAGCCCAAGGTGTGTCCGGATATCATGTAAGTTCCTGTTGAGGTACAACAATTCCCTCCGTATGTCAATGAGCATTGAATTGTTCGCAGCAAGCATCCTCCTGTCCGTGGCGTCAAAAGGCTCCACGGGAGCTGCAGCTGCAGGTGCAGGTGGTATTGGCACCTGTGCGGGTGTGGTCAGAGGGGGAATGACAGTCTGAGGAGCCACACTGGGACCAGAGGGTACGGGGAGGGCCTGGCTGTTGGTTTGGCCAACGTCCTGCAATGCATTCCATTTCCCAGCCTTCCTGTCTTTCCGATACCTCCTCGCCATCTGTCGGAAACCTCTTGCAACCTTCTTCACATGAAGGTACCGGTCCTTGCCTACCTGGTAGGCATGTTGCTCCGCAGGTGTCATGTTGTCTGTAACATATAATAAATGTCAATTCCAGTACATCTGAACATGTTAATGTTCACCATAAAACCGTTAATCAAAGATTGATTCAACATGTGAGCCAACACACCAGTGTATCTAAGTGAAGTCCGAGACGGACGTGGTCAACCAAATATATAAGCCTGAATGGTTCACTACATGCTGTGGAGACTGACATGACAGTGCATGTCATGGAACATGTACTGTCACTACAAAATGAGACAGACACGGTCAAAACATGGCACCATTGGACACCCTGACTGCGGTTGACATGTACAAATGCCTGGAGGAGGGAGGCATTTGCCCTCCAAGTACAGAACCACCCTCATCCTGTCCTGTGACACACTGCAGCATTTAATGCACAATGCACATGTGCACCCCTGTGTGTATCCCAGCAACTGTGTGCAGGTCATCAAGTCCGCACAAAAACAGCCAGTCTTGCACAAGATTGCAATGGGTGTCTGTGTGCAGGTGTGCTTGTCAATCTATAGTAATGTCACACTACATGCACAGGAACAAGACTGGGACAGCCCTACTCACACTTCCAGTCGTGCTGCACACATGGGAACATGTTTGGTGTATGACCGCTTACATTGACGGGATGCGCTGTCCCTCACTCCACCATTACTATACAATTCCTGATGTTCTGCCACTGAGAGGGCGAGGCATCATTCCACCCTAATTGTCACACATGCATGTCTTGTGACCGCTGACCTCACTCCGTAGTGAATAAGAGCACGCATGCCTTTACAACGACAACTGTTCCAATGCATTCAACATTAAACTGCACCCTGGGGTCATGTGCGTTGTGTCATTGTCATGGCTAATGTTTACACACAGATAGTGTCGTTGAGCCCTGCATTGCGTAATATATGGTACTTTGTACAATGCATACCTCAAGCGTGTGTTGGAAATGTGTGTGGAGGAATGTCACCAATTGTGTCCGAGGAGTATGTACACATGATCCATAGTCAAGCATGGAATGTCCCCACGGACACAGGCTGCCAACACCAATGCAGTGCACAAAGATGCAATTGCAGTTAACATGCACATCTTTGAAATGTGTTTGTGTAATGTGCCATTGATATGTCTGACTCTCAGCTACACCCTGCCACTTCAGTGAAGCTGCTATGCAGCATACATAAGTAAGCACTGTTCAAACATGTCTCTGAGCTTGCACCCCCTGAAAAGCACTGCATCCTTGTGCACAACTTGACACCCACTGCACGCACTGTTTACAATAAACACAGCATGTAAGTGTGCCTTCTTGACAAGGCAGCGTAACTCTACATTGGCAAAAAGGCTACGACCCGATTGACAACACCACTTCAGTGGAAGTGACGCAGTGGCGACGTTTGGGTATTACAAGGATGCCCCTCAATTGGAATGGGTATCACTGACAGCTGATGGGCAAACTCACAACTGTGAAACAGATCCATTGGCCCACCTTTACCTACCAATTTGTAAACTAATCTGACTTACACAATGCATCTTCACATTGTGGGTAAGGGACATGCGATACACACCCATACTGCTTATCAACAAAGTGTAGCATATGTAACAGTCATCCATGGCACTGCTACATGACACTAGAATATGTCCATACTCACCAGTGGCGTGCGGGTCCCTGTATCTGTCTATGTCCCCCTGGGTTATAGGCTGACGACCATCTGCGAGACAACAAATGTTAACGTGTTGTTACCAGACGTAAGCAAACATCACATATTCATGATGAAATACATTACAGTAACTGATGATGCAACATAACTGTGGTGTTGCCTTTCATGTTGGCCACATTACTGTGACAACTTAGACTGCCATTCACGCAGGAGCTGTGAATGCAGAGCCGGACCACACAATACATTACTGCTGGCAGACATGCACATTTGAGTCGTGTGACACAATGTCAAGGCCCCATCACTACACGGACATGGGATTAAAATAGCTCTGTGTACAATTGCATCTCGGCCGATTACAACGGGCAGTTACCCAGAGATATTTGGGCTATGACACCCTGGAGATGTCCCATTTGCGGTGTGTCTTTTTGACCTCTCCAAATCATACTCACACATAAACCATGTACAGGGGCAGCGTAGCAATGGTTCCACAAGTGATGTGTGACTGCCATTAATTACACTACACTCTGCCAAGCACACAGCACACGCGCACAATGGCTTGGCTAGTACATGTACAGTCACCCTTACTGTACACATACATACATTAATGAGCACGCCGGTTTGGCACAAGTGTGCCAGCTTTGGCACAACATTGTTAGGTGTTGATCCAGCGCAGTGGGTCACCCAACATAGCCCCCTATGATTGTCGGCATGGTACTGCGTTGTGCCTCTGATGTGACCACATCATGTGTAAACACATTGCACCTCACACATCACTCATCAAATGTACATGAATTGGACCCCTCATACATGACGTCCGCTGCGGGGACAGACTAGCAAGGCCACTGACTAACTGTCAGTGAAATTGCTCTGGCAGCCTCGCTGCTCCACCATTGAATGAGGCCTCCCCCAAACACATGCACTCTCTGGAGTGTGCTTATGAAGGCCTCCTCCACACGCAGGTTCACCTGTGCACCAACCCTGGTGGTCAATTTGAGCTCTGAATCAGGCATTCGGCTCCATCATTCACTCTTATCAAGTTGTTACTTCACTTTTTTCCACACTCATACATAATCTATTGTTTGTCAGTATCCGGCTTCCTGATGCGTACTCTGTATTCCCTCTCTACAGACTTTTCATCCTTCCACGCCCCTTTCCCTGCTACCGCTGCTGCCCCCGTAGACCTATAGCAAACTCCCTCACCCACATCATCTCCACGCATGCCTTTGCATCCCCCAACTACAACACACTGTGAGTCCTCAACTTCCACCTCGACAGACCACATTGCTCCCCATCTTCAGAAATAGACTAATGTAAATGGATTGACCACATACACACACCTTGATGGACTTGAACATGCACACCCCCCATCGTGCCTTGCGACCCTTACAAATGAGTAGACGGTCACAATAAGCATGTGCTTGATGGAATGTGTCCTACAGGTGACCTAGATTACAATGTGGGCTTTACAGCGCAACATGTTTACTACCCGGTCATCACAACAGAAATTGATAATACAACTGGCGCTGGATTGCGCTCTACAATAAGGGATATTACGATAGTGTATTCCGACACCTTCCCTTCTGTTGCAAACACTGTAGTGGGGAGACTAAATCATGCAATTCAAGAGTCCAGTGCATCATGCGCATGTCTTTTTGAAGACTTTAATTGTATTCACGAAATTGCAACAGGATCACGGTGTCAACACAGCATTATGACATCATGCCTTCATGTCCCACACGTCAATAGTCAATGTACGTAACAGTATTCAGGGTTAAAATAGTGTTTGTACTTACCACCCTGGATGCCAGTCATTACTCCTGTGAAGTCCAGGATGTCGGCCTCACGTGCCAGCATGTCCTGCCAGCGGTGCTTCCACTGGCGCACGTTCCGGTCCACTCCAAAGCACCGGAGCATCTGCACCCGCACCCGCTCCCAACGCACCTTCCGCACTGCCACACTGTACCCTTGAAGGATACGTCCCCCCTCTCCAACATCAATGGCAGGTTGAACTTAACCAGCCAAAGGAAGCCCCCCAATGCCCCCTCAGACATCCTTCCGGACCTGCCCACAGCCGGCATCTCCCTGCACCCCAGTAACCCCTCAAAAAGAAAAATGATAACCCCCTAAAACAACTTACGTGAAATACACAAACACAAACACACAACTAGACTCAGGACAGGAGACAGTCAAACAATTTAAAACAATTCAAAAGAATTTAAAACAATGTAAAACAATTTAATACAATTCAAAACAATTTAAAACAATGTAAAACAATTTAACACAAGCTAACAGACACTTTTCACAGGACACAGGACACAGCAACACTCTCAGAATCTCACACCAACAGCACAAACCACCAGACACCTCCCTCAATCTCAGCAATAACCAGCAATGTGCTCAGAACCGAAAGTGAAAGTGAAGGACACTCCCTGGTAGACAGGAAGCATGCATACATCACTTCCTGTGTGTTTGCGGCCCGTTTTTAAGTATGCGATGAATTTTTGCACGCAACTAGCTCGCAAATGTGCTCATGTTGTTAGTGGATTGTGTATGCGGCCCGTTTTTAAGTATGCGATGCAGTTTTGCACGCAAATAGCTCGCTAATGTGCTCATGTTATTGTATTGTGTATGCGGCCCGTTTTTAAGTATGCGATGCAGTTTTGCACGCAAATAGCTCGCTAATGTGCTCATGTTATTGTATTGTGTATGCGGCCCGTTTTTAGGTCTGCGATTGATTTCTGCACGCAAATAGCTCGCAAAGGTGCTCATGTTATTGCATTGTGTATGCGGCCCGTTTTTAGGTCTGCGATTGATTTCTGCACGCAAATAGCTCGCAAAGGTGCTTATGTTGTTGGTGAATTGTGTATGCGGGCAGTTTTTGGGAATGTAATGTTCATCTGCACGCATTTAGGACGCAAATAGGCTTAGGTTGGTACTGTGTTGTCCATTGGGTGTGTCTAGCGATGTTTTTACTTGGCACATGTAACGTTAGACATTGCGTTTGCGTGTAGATTTTACGGCAAGACCAACTTCTTTTTTTATTTATTTAAATTATTAGTTCAGTTTTCAAAAACCTTTATTGGAAGATGGAAAGGCCACATACACAGCGTACTGCCTACATCCCAGATGGGCCGGCAGCGCAATTGTCAGTGCCAGCCAAAAGCTAATCTCGGGGGGGAGGGAGCACACAGCAAGCCGCCTACAACCCCTATTGGGGCCGGCCGCGTCGGGGGAGCTGACAGCAGTATGACAGGAGCGTATCCGTACCCCACCCATTACATACATTTCTTCCACTATGCATATAAGTGAGCGACATTGTAATATCTTTGTTCGAGCCTGGCCTTCACACAGGAGCCCCCCTGAAACGCTCCGTCCCCACAGGTGTATTTGGACGTGGCGGCCTTGTATCACGAGTCTCCCCGGCAGGAGGCTCCCATGTATGGAAGGTTTAATTCCTACGGCGAATGGGGGGTGGGTATCATGCAAATAAGCAGCACTGCGGCCAGCTGTGACACTGGCCAGTCCTGCGCCCACCCCTCCCCCGACACCCCTTCGGGGGTACCACCTGCATCTAACCTGGATTTGCACTGGGAACAGGTTGTGATGGCCATCCCGAGGGATCCGAAGTAAAATGTGACCCAGAAGAGAAAGAGTGGAAGGAAGGAGAAAAGAAGAGGCAGAGAAAGGACTCAACTCTCCGGCTGGCTAGCGATGCGGGAAAGACGGGGGGAGAGGCCGGGACGGAGCCAGCAACACCCCGGAGGAGGCGCTACCCATATAGGAACGGGTAGTGAGCTTAGCGCAGGGCTGGGGCAGGGCATATCACTCTTGACTGTCATCGGGAGGGACTCCCCTGGGCAGGAGTGGATCTTCAAGGAGTTGCAGGGCGCACAAGCGCGGAGGTACATACGGAGCGTGTTCCAACCGAGTTAAATAGTGGATAAGGGGCTGCCAAGTACGCTGGAATTTAGCGTCTGTATGCGCCAGCCGATGCATCAGGAGTTCCATGGCCATTAGGTGCCAAAGCCGTGTAATCCACACTGAGGCCGGAGGAGTGCATGGTTTTTTCCAATGTACGGCAATGACCTTCTTGGCAGCAGTAAGCATTTGAAAGATCCGGCGGCAATCCGCCGGTTTCATCGCTTTAGCGAGGTACAGTGGTGACCCAGGATTATCACTCCAGGATCGCTAGGTAGGTGGTATCCCACCACTGTTTTGCCTCGGCCGAGGATGTCCTCCCAGTAAGGTAGGATCAATGGACATTCTCACCAAATATGGAGGAAGGAGCCCCGAGATTTCAGACATCTCCAACAGGCCGGGGTACAGCTCGGGAACATGCGTTGGAGCCGAAGAGGAGTGTAGTACCAGCGCGTCATCATTTTGTACGCAGACTCCTGTTGAGCTATAGATTTAAGAATACACCGTATGTCTCGCCAGAGCTGCACCCATCGCTCCGGGGTGACATCCTCCTCAAGATCCCTTTGCCACTGGTTTCGATACGTGAGAGGGAGTATCGCCTGAGAATATAGAAGTACTTTGTAGGTCCGGGAGATCAATCCCTTAGACCCATCAAACGATCGCACCAGACGTTCAAAGGCGTAAGCTGGCGCGTGGCGCCCTCAGTATACGATGGGTCCCGCAGCCAGTGGCAAATTTGAACATATTCCTGCAGCACCGTTTTGGGGAGATTACAATCCGCTCTACATTGGTCTGGAGTTTTGAAGATTCCTCCTTCGAAAAGCTGTTCTATGATGCGACATTCACCTGCCGCACAGTGTGGAAACTCAGATGGGCGAGATGCTTGCCGAAAATCTGTATGAAGTAAGACCGGCGTATGAGGAGAGGGGAAGGTAGTAAGGTGTCGGTGAATCGCAATCCTGTCCAAGATCTCCAGCACTGTGCGCGTAGGAGTGGCGACATGAGCACTGGGGTGTCTAGCAGACCTATGCAACCATGCCAGGTCCCAAAGCGGACGGCACGCCACAGCGCGGTCTATGTGGAAGCAGTGCTTCTCACTAGCTCTTACTGACCATTCCAAGATATACCGCAGGTGGGAGGCCCAATAATAGGACAACAGATCAGGGCAGGCCAGCCCCCTCGATCTCTTGGTAGCATCAGGACTTTAGTCGATAGGCGGGCCCGCTTCCCTCCCCAAATTAAGCCGACCAATTCCCTCTGGAGTGTCAGGATATCGTTGTGTGTGATTGGCGTGGGGAGTGTCTGACAGAGGTATAGGGCCTTTGGTAATAGGGACATTTGAATCGCGTTAAGGCGTCCTAACCAGGACTGGGGCAACGACCTCCAACGGCGTAGGTCCGCCCGTATGGAAGTCCTACTTACCGGCCAGTTAGCCTGTGTCCAGGTGTTAAGATCAGCTGTAATATTAATGCCAAAATACCGGATAGAGGTAGGAGCCCAGCGTAAGGGACTGATGTTTTGCACTTCTTCATGCAACCGGGAGGGAAGAGTTAGGTTAAGCGCACACAATTTGGAAAGGTTAACTTGAAGGCCCGATGCTCGCTCAAAGAGAGACAGGAGATCCAGGAGTGTCGGGAGGTAGGTCAACGGCTCAGTGAGCGTTAACAGAAGGTCGTCCGCAAATGAAGCTATCTTATGGTCCATTGCCCCCATGCGAATGCCCCGAACTTCCGCCGACCGCCTGATGGCAATCGCCAAGGGTTCCACTGACAGAACAAAGAGCAGCGGCGAGAGTGGACAGCCCTGGCGGGTGCCTCTGCAAATGAGGAAGGACGGGGTTAAAGTGCCATTGATGCGTACCCGCGCCTTAGTGGCGGAGTAGGGGGCCATAATGCGGGCGATCATGAGAGGACTGAGACCTATGCGGTGCAGGACCGCACGGAGAAAAGCCCAGTCAACCCGGGCGAGAGCTTTCTCCACGTCCAGGGATAGGAGTAAAGCGGGGGTTCCCCAGTGGCGGACCTTTTGAACCAGATGAGCTACCCTACGCACGTTGCAAGACCAATTTTGAACCTAGATGGACAGTCAGAGGAAATGTCTTCTCTAAGCCATTGAATACAGGCTGATGTTTCTTGCGCACAATGAGGGCAGCCTACATTTGAGATCTCAAGACAGGTGACAGACTGAGGGCCATATCCTCAAGGGCCGGCGATCAATATCGCAAAGCGCACTTAGCGCTTGCATATTTATTGCCAGCTAACTCTGGAATTAATCGCACGGTTAGCGCGTTGTCAAGAACGCGCATCGCCGAGCCGATACTAGTCACTGAGTTAGCTGCCAAATGTGCGATTGGCGCAGCTAATCCAGTGCTAATCGCACACGGATTGGCGATACGTTGTTGATAGGGCAGGGCTGACTTTGCCATTATATCAACCTTCCATTGGATATAATGGCAAAGTCAGCCTGAAAGCAGGCGTGAGGAAGGTAGCGATAACCAAGGTTGGCGCTACTTTTCTTATCGCTCTGCAGGTTAGCGTTCACATTGTTGATAGGAGAAATGTCGGTTTGCAACATTACTCACATTGTTTTTGCAAGGAACGGCCAACTTGCATCTCATTTGAGATGCTGAGCTGGGCGTTAAGGTAAGGGCCGCTACGTCAAGGATTCACGCGATAGTGTAACCTTGTTAATGGTGCGATTACATTGTCGCAGCTTTTGGCCTGTATACGGACGCTAGAGCGGCGATAATGTTATCTTGGGTCCTTGATGTTATGCCCCTTGTTGTCACTTAACATGACTCATCCCCAGATCACTAGCAATTTGCAACTACAATCATTGAATTGATGATGTGAATTGTAAGTGCACAACTCACCCGTGAATCTCACAAGGCGCTTGGGGGAGTAAGTGTGCAGCTCCGTCTCTGGCAAATTGCCATGTCTTGTTGTCCCTCCTGAGAGCCTGCAGGATGGTAGAGCATTAGATGTTGACTGTCATCTTGTTCCCGGATTTGCCAGCGACGTAGGAGAATGCTCTTCCTCCCACTCTTGATTTGTGGTTCCGGGGTGAGTCTGCGTGGCCAAGGTTTGCTGTGCGTCATTTCCTCTTGGGGAGGTTGAAGGTGACTCTCTTGTTGATGTATTTCTGTCCGATGATGAGGTGGAGTGATTTGTATGTGTGTGAGTGATATTTAGTTGACTCTTATCTCGAGGTTGATCCAGTGGAGGTTTAGTATGTTCTGTCTTTTGTGTTTGTGACGTGGGGTTGTGATGACAGGTATGTCTGCGCACTTCAGGATGTTTTGGTGCTTGTGTAGTAGTGTTTTGTTGATTCCTGATTTGAGGGCATTGCCGTAGTCCAGTCTGCTGTTGTGAATGCGTGGTTTTGCTTTTTGATGCATTTGGGGGATATACTTTTGGATGTATTGCGTAGGATCCGTAGGCAGTTAGGGCTGTTGAAGGCTATGGAGTAGATCTGGAAGGTCATGGTGACAGAAGAGTAGTGGATGATGCCGTGGTTGCGTGTGTGGTCTGTCGGTGATGGCAGGCTTACCTGGGCGGAGAGCCAGCAGGTGTTGTCCCATGCGGATGTGGATGGCATGAGGATGTGGATGTCAGTCTTCTCTGAGTTGAGCTTTCGGCTGATGTATTTCATTCGATCTGCACTTTCCAACATTCATAGCTGGGAGCAGATTTGGTAGTATTTTCAGATCTTCGTGAGGGAGTGGATGAGCTGTGTGTTGTCTGCGTATGAGACTATGCTGAGCCCATGCTATCTGACGATGAAGGTGGGTGTGTCCATGTAGTTGTGGAATACTTGTGGGGCTTAGGGACGATCCGTGTGGTACTCCGCAGTTGATCTCTGTCGGTTGGTGGATGAAGGGGGAGTCAGATCCTGTGGTTTGTTACGGAGAGGGAGGAGTGGATCCAGGAGAGGGCGGTTCATCGTATCCCGGTGTCGTGGTTTCTGGCGGATGTGCTGCGTTGTGTGACAGGGTTGAAGGCTGCAGAGAAGTGTTATGGGATGTGTTCCACTAGTTGGGCCTGGTCAAGTGGCATGCGTATGTCGTAGTTGGTGGTGAGGTGTGCGATCTTGGTGCTGTGCTTGCTGCCGTACCCCGACTGAGAGGGGGCCCTGATGGGATTTTCTTCAGTGAAGGCACTAATCTGCGGCTTTATGTGTCTCTAGGTGACTTTGTCTGCAAAGTGTGGGAAGGAGATGGCCCAATAGTTCTTCAGGTCTGTTGGGTGAATCCGCCGATACGCAGATTAGTTCGACAATGAGATAGGTCTTGATGTGCTTCATGAAGGTGTTCAGGGATGGTGCGCATGTGGGGTCTGCTGATGGCTCATTCATGGTCTTGTGGTCAAGGTGAGTTTATTTTATCTTATTTGACCCCCATTTCACACCCAATTTTCATGTTTGACCCCCATTACATGCCCAATTTTCATGTTTGACCACCATTTCATGCCCAATAGTCATATTTGACCCCCATTTCACGGGCAATATTCATATTTGAGCCCCATTTCACACCCAATTTCCATATTTGTGCCCCATTTCATTACATTGTAATGATATTTTCACACAGACTGAACATTCATGATCATTGTTTTCCCCATACGCCCACATACGTTTCAAGATTTAGGACCGAGTACACCCTGTAAATCATGATTTACGTACAGTATGTCACACTAATTGAGTAATTGTGTGCCACAATTTACACCTTCTTAAGTCAAGTGGTGAACAATTGACACACTATGGCATCTCTGTAATGAGGTGACATGCACGCCATTGTTTGACTTTAGTAGTCATTATAGTTAATTTTGAACAATGTGAAAGTTTCATTTGGGATATACTTATGCAGGAGAGTGATTTGCAGACAGGGTATATGTGTTAAGTTTGTTTATTGTCACAAACAGTTGTTGTGGTAATGTTCACGAAACATGTCTCTGTTGTAGTCAGTCACAACGTGATGTGCTCAAGTGAAGTAATTGTTTATTATCCTGTCCCTTCGGGCAATTCCGGCTGCAGTGGCTGTGGGGTGTGGTCCACCTCGGTGATCTTCCTCATCATCCTGGTCATCGTCCGGTGCTGCAGGAACTTGGATCCAGGGGGCCTTGGTGCGCACACATATGTTGTGCAATACACAACATGCTAGTATGATTTTGTTTACCATTTCAGGGCTGTACAGAAGTTTGCCACCTGTGATGTCCAGGCAACGGAAACGTGACTTCAGCACGCCAAATGTGCGCTCAACGATGCCACGTGTACGTCTATGTGCAGAATTGTACTGCCTCTGTGCCTGGGTGGTGGGATTTCGTATGGGTGTCATCATCCACGGGCAGAGAGCATATCCTTGGTCACCTGTCACAAGTAAGAGGGAGATGTGTCCATTATTCATTGTGCATACTGTGTTGGCAGTGTTGAGAGAGGCATTGTACATTTCTGATTTTTGCAGATTTAAATTTAGGTAGGCCATGTGTTGCTTCTGGCTATTTGGCAGCATCAATGCTAAGTACATTGCCTCAGTGTTGATCCTTCAAACAGCCATTTTGCTGGTGTGTGCTGCAAGGTGGCATCCACACATCTAGCGATGGCACTAATCATCACTCCTCGCAGTCAACGCCATGTGAATGTTATCATGACATGGGCCACGCCTGGCACAAATCACATTCCGATCTGCGTCTGGTGCTGACGACAGACCTGTGACACCACACAACATATGCAATTGAATGTCCGGAGCTTACACAAAGCAACTGATAGCAGACCCCTCGCTTGCAGGCTCCACTGAGGGCATTGACGGTTTGCACACGCCATCTACAGCCTCACATGTCATGACATGAACTTAATGGACTACATCCTCTGTCGCAAGCAGAGCCTCAAACTCACATTCCATACATACTCAAGGTCAATTGCACTCTGTGAATTGTTTAACGACATCTGATTGTCCATGCACTTCACCACACTGATACGCAGGGCACACCTTAGCACACTTCTTGTAATTTGATATGTTTTGGCGTTTGCCAATACATAGTCTACACACATGTTGTGTGCACGGACACATCCACTTACTCATTGTGCAACAACATGACACACCATATTACAGATGGGACAATGAGACTTTTGTGTAGCTGAGTTGGAGATGAGATGCTACACACCACCATCAACAGCAGCACCATCAACACTGCATTCAACAGCAATGGCCAAAGATAGTTTTTCTGGACAGATTTCTCCACCTGCGCATACACATTTGCAACATTTGGCAAATCCAACATTCCACATGCATTGATACAAGCCTGGTCACTCCACAGCTCTGAATTGACACACTGATGAGACATGGGGGAGTACTTGTGCGATATTTAGTCAACCATCATGTGTCACCAGCAACATGGACAACAACATTATGTTCCTCCTCACCAATACACCAACACACCAGACTGGGATGCCAGTGAGGTTAACTTTGATTTGCGACATGGATGTTCAGTAGATGGTGGGTACTGTACGCAGAGGAGCCTGGTGATCTCATGCTCGTACACAATACATCAGCATGTGACACCAGGTGGTGTGCCACTGCCTTTTGCAGCCCCCCTATCGGTACCTAGGCAACGTATTTGAATCCTCATTCTTGATGGGGCAACATTCTAGTGGATTTAGTGCATGTGGTGTGTCCAGTTGGTACTTACCGACAAGCAATGAGTTTCCATATATGTGATTCTGGAAGCGCTGGTTTATGACGCAGTGTCGGTAGATGAATGCATCGTGCACACTCCCTGGAAATTTGGCAATGACATTTGTGAACAGTCCCCGGTGATCCACTATTGCCTGCACGTTCATTGAATACGTGTGCTTTCTGTTGCGGTATATGTGTGCGCTGTCCGCAGGCGGCACAAATGATACATGTGTGCAGTCAATTGCACCCAACACCTGCGGGAATCCAGCGATGGCATAGAATCCTTGCTTGATAGCAATCTGCTCCTGCATGGTGTTGGGGAAGTGAAGGTGTTGGGGTATCAGGCTGAGTATACCATCCAAGACAGTGGGGAGGAAGCCTGAGAAGGCTGACTGTGATACTCCGCCAACTCTGGCTGTTGTTGGTTGGAATGTCCCAGAGGCCAAGAAGTGCAGCACAGCAAGCAGTTTGGTCTGCGGAGGGATGTTTGTTCTCCGCTGTGTTGGTGGCGTCAGCCTGTGGGCAATGAGGGTCAGGATATGCTGGATGGATGTCCTTTTGAGCCTGTAGTGGGCTATGACATCCTCTGGCTTTAAATCAGCAAGGCAGACACGTCTGCGCAGTGCCCGCTGTCTTCTTTGTCGCTGCCTCAGTGGGGGTGGTCCGGGGGGGTTGCATTGGCGGTGGTTGTTGTTGCCTTCGTGGGACTCCAATCTGCATGATGACTACCTCCATGGCTTCTGTGGCTGTTCTGAGGGAGCTCTGGCCTAGTCTCCCTTATATATGTCCACTTATCTGCAATTTAAGTCAGGTTTGTATCAGGTGTTAAAAACTGGAGCTAACGTGTGTTAGCGCTCGTTTTTTGTAGCTACGCGGTTCGGCGATAGCATTGTTGATAGTGCGATGCTGTGTTAGCGATATTTTTCTGTGGATTTTAGTCAGGAACGCCTACTTCGCATCTCATTAGCGGTGAATATCGCTGGCATCAAGGGCGATAAAATTCCGGGTACTATCGCGGGATACTGGCGCTAATAGGGGTTAGCGACGCATTGTTGATAGGGCGTTAGGATTATCGCCGCTTTATCGCCTAAAAGTGGCGCTAACGCGGCGATAAAGCCCTTGATAATATGCCCCTTGATGTCTTCGGGGGAGGATATTTTCATGTACAGTTGGGTGTCATCCGCATACATGTGATATTGTATGTTAGATGCTTTGAGGATTACAGTCAGTGGTTCAATGAAAAGGTTAAAGAGCGTGGGGGAGAGTGAGGATCCTTGGGGGACACCCAGAGTGCAAGGGCTGGAGTTGGATAGAGATTGATTGGATTTGACTCTTTGCGTTCTGTTGTTGAGAAAAGAGACAAACCATTTAAGGACCGTGCCTGATAGCCCCATCCTGCATTCCAAGAGGTTAAGTAGATTGTCATATTTGACAGTGTTAAATGCAGATGAGAGATCAAGTAGTATTAGTAGGCAGGTTTCATTCTGGTCAAGAAAAGTGAGAGCATCATCCACTATATAAGTGATGGCCGTTTCAGTGCTGTGGCCTGAGCGGAAGCCTGATTGGAATTGGTCGAGAAGTTGGAATTGCTCAATGTGTTTGCACAGTTGTTGATGTACACATTTCTCCAGGATTTTTGCAAGGGTAGGGATGTTTGTGATTGGTCGGTAGTTATTCAGGTCTTCAGGGTCCGCCATGGGTTTTTTGAGAATGGGGAGTACAAGGCCAGCCTTCAGGCAGTAAGGGATCTCACCTTGAAGAAGAGAGGCGTTGATGATCTTGGACCAGAGCGGGACTAGTGATCCTATCATTTCTTTGAAGAAGTTTGGGGGAAGGGGGTCATTGAAGTGATTAGAAGGTTTCAGGGTCGTGAGTATGTTGAGGATGGCAGTGTTATTGAGGGGTGTGAATTGATTCCAGGAGGCATTGTTTTTGGGGGAGAGACAGGGCGGCGTGGGACGGGGCATGGGTAGGGAGGAGTCAGGGGAGGGTGCGAGTTCGATTAGAGCAGACTTAAGATCTGATTCGATCTTGCTTGCCTTACTGAGGAAGAAGTCAGCAACAGCATCACAGTTAGGTTGAGGGCAGGAGACGTGTGGAGATTGGATAGAGGTGGAATTGGATTGTGACTTAATCATCTCAAAATTCCGTTTCGGGCGATTTTTGGCTTTGTCCAATTGGGCTTTGAAGAAGGTTTCTTTTGCCGTTCTGATGAGTTTGTTGTATCTACTTCTTTTTAGTCTTAGCGTTTTTAGAAGAGCCGTGGATGGAGAGGATCTCCAGGCTCGTTCAGCTAATCTCAGGCTGCGTCTGTCAGCATTTAGGCAGTCATTGAACCATGGTTTGGAGTCTTTGATGGGAATTCTTTTTAGTTGGAGAGGGGCAGTTGCATTCAGGGCAGACATCATGGCGTTATTATAGTGCTCAGTGAGGTCGTGAACGTCGGCCATGTTTGTCGGCGGCAGTAGGGCGATATTGCTGCGAGATAGGAGCTCATTGACGTTAGTATTATGGAGCGATCTTTTCCACTGTTTTTGTTTTATAGGTTGTGATCTTTTGGAGTTCCAGCTTTCAAGGATACGGAAGTTGATATAATGATGGTCCGACCAGTTACAGGGGAGAATAGATTTGAGATGAATGTAGTTGGGGTTGGAGATGATTAGGTCAAGGGTCGAGCCTAAGTTGTGCATGGGACTGTCACAGAATTGAGTCAGGGAGAGGTCAGTTAGGAAGTTTTTAAGAGTGTTAATCGCTTGATCGTGTGGGTCATACCAATGGAGATTGAAGTCACCAAGGAAGATCTGGGGACAGTGCCGGCCCAGGTTGGAGGAGATGGTCTCCATAGTTTGTTCAATGAGGTGGAGGTTGTCTCCTGGAGGGTGGTAGAAGATGTGCAGGGTGCATAGGGGTCTATGTGTGATAGTGACGTCTATGCATAGGTATTCACAGGATGAGAGAATAGCTGCAGGGGACTGTTTTGCTGAAAGAGAGTTGTGGTAGATACAAGCTATGCCAACTACAGTTTTCTTAGCTCGATCAAGTCTGATAATGTGGTGGCTGGGAGGGACTAGAATGTCAAGGATGGGGTCTGAGGAGTCAGTGAGCCAAGTTTAGGTAAGGATGAGGAGGTCAAGTTCTTGAGCAAGGATGAGCTCTGCAAGTTCCGTGGCATGTTTCACCGCTGATCTACAGTTAAGTAACATGCATTTCAGGTGTGATTTGTTGTCAGTGATCAGGGGCTGCGTAGTGGGGATCAGCATGAGGTTATTAGTGTTTAAGGCATTGGCGTTGAGTCTGGGCACTCTATGAGGGTTAGAAGTGATGCTTTGGATGGGTTCCGAGTTCCCTTGCTTGGGATAGGCCAAGCCAGAGGCATTTAAAGGAGCGGTTAGCGAAGTTCTAGGAGGGAATGGTATGGGCGTAAGAGGGGCGTTGTAGGCTCGGAGGAGGGAGAGAATGTCTGTTTCTGATAGCTGATTTTTGGCTCTGGAGGGTCTAGAAGGGGCATTCGGTTAGGGAGTGGACTTCCAGGACTGGGCTGGAGGTTTCGGACCGGGGCCACTCAGTAACAAAGTGGAAGGAGGTGGAAGATTATGGTGGAGTTGGATCATATGCCGGAACTCTTGCGAAGTCTTGTTGGAGGAGAGCTCGAGGACCAGCACCTCAGTGGAATTAATGAGATTTTGAATGATAATTTTGAGATTTAGGAGTTCCTGGTTAATTTCCTTGAGCTTAGCGGCAGTGTCCGGATATGGGTTATGGGTCTTGTGGGGGGGAGGAGGAGGGTTGATCACCAGGGAGGTCGGAGGCGAGTTCAGGGCCAAGGGATGCAGGGGAGGGGGGGCATCAGCTGAGGAAGGGATCCATCTCTGATGTATGGGAGCGCAAGTTGATTGGGCGCTGGTAGGGATGTTAGGGGAGCTGAGTTCCTGGTGGAGAGTGGGCGAGTCAGCTATGGGGAGATAGACTTATGTGGGATAGAGCTAGCGAGCAAGGGATTGGGGGAGGTGTAGGTGAGGTGATCGGCGCTAGGGATAACAATTGCTCCAGCATTACGGACATGAGGTAATTCAGGTCAGGGCACGGTGGGTGAGTCTGGGGCGCCTAGGTTTGGTAGGGCCAGGGCGACCCTGTGAGTGTTGATTGAGGAAAGTGGGGCAATCATCGGGAGGTTGTGGCATTTTAGAGAGGGGTCAGGGTGGGCCTGAGTCTGAGGCAGGGGAAGGACGTTTCTAGAGTGACTAGGGGTGTCGCTTTGGTCCATCGATTTTTTTAAAGAAGGCGAATCTGTCATCGAAGATGCCCAGGTTGCGATCTGTGGCCTGAATTAGTATAATCCCATTGTTATAGATGGATATGGTAGCATTTGCTCTAAATGTGGGTGACGTTACGGCCAGGAGTCTAAGACTGTGAGGAAACTTCTTAGCCGAGGCGATTTTGATTAAAGAGTGTAGGGCCATTCTCCATTGAGCTCTTCTTTTAGTGTAAAATATCAGGTCGCTAGTAATAGCCCCTTTTTTTTGGCAGAAATAGGGGTCAGAGATAAGGGTTTCAGGGTTAGCTTTGAGTAGTCTGTGTTTCAAGGATTTAATCGCGTTTTTGGAGAGGTTAGTTGGATATTTAATTATGTAGCTGTTCGTACCTAACTTCTCTAGTCTGGGGTCCATTCTGGACTGAGCGAGGAAGGGCATGGTGGAGAGAGAGTTGGTCGTGCGGCTTAGAAGGATGTCGGAGTGAACAGGGTTAAGTGTGTAATCCACGCTGAGAGGGTGTAAGGCCAGGC
Organism: Calotriton arnoldi; assembly: GCA_963921515.1. Taxonomy (NCBI): domain Eukaryota; kingdom Metazoa; phylum Chordata; class Amphibia; order Caudata; family Salamandridae; genus Calotriton; species Calotriton arnoldi. The sequence continues at coordinate 640,396 of CAWUFW010009125.1, forward strand.
GGGATCAGTAGAGGGCCGTAGCATTCCAGCGGATGGTAATAATAGAGAAGAGGAAGCATAGAAAAAAACTGCTTTACGTGTGGGAGAGAGGGTTAATGTAGTGCCATTGCCAAGTGAGACTGGGGGAGCCAAGAGGAGTCTCCATGAAGGTCTGTGGGCTTGCGGAAGCACCTTAGATCAGGGAGCAGCCATGTTAGCATAATTAGGTTTAAGCGATAATAGGTGTCCTGCAATTATGTTAACACGATGTTGGAGCGGAGCGATAGGTCAGCAGGAGGGGGAGGACTCCATGGAAGACTTAGGGCCTGTTGATGCACCCATGTTCAGGTAGCGACCATTTTAGAAAATTCAGGGTTGTGAGATTAAAGTGAAGGAGAACAGGTTAATTCAGAGATGAGCAGGGGGCGGCCATTTTAGAGAAATCAGGGTTGTGCGACCATTTTAAAGAATTCAGTGTTTTGCGATTACGTTGAGGAGATCAAAGTGCTGGCACTTACCCCATCTAACTCGTGGAGAGGCAATTCGCAATAAGTGAGCGTCAAATCGGCAAGTCCGAGGCGGGCGAGATCAGGCAGCTTATTGCGTCGGACTGGACGACTGTTTTCGCCCTCGGGGTCAAAGAGCAACAGGCACTGCGGAGTAACATCCGGGCAGAGGCAGAGCTGAGTGCGGTGCGTTGCGGGAGGTCAGGGCAACGATTCGGAACAGAGAGCTACAAGCCCAGCGGGGCAAAATCAGAGCCTAGGTAAAATATAGCAAAATCAGAACCACATCAAGACAGAGTACGGTGCGTCGCGGGAGGTCCGGTCGACGTCTTGCGAGATCATCATATCGTCATAGTCATGTAACTGGTGAAGTCGTTCTCGGTGATGGCAGGCTGGTGGTGGGGGAAGAGGGGCAAAGGGCAACATCAAAAGCAAAGGCAAGCCCGGGGGCCAAGACCAGACGTGATAACCCATGTGAGAGGGGCGGGCAGGACCCAGTACACCCCAGCCGTCCGAGGATCGTTGGCCGCAGTGTCGTGTTGTTGGGCAGGGGGGTCAATGAGCAGGCAGGAGAACCAAGGCAGACCAAGACCCAGCACACCGGTCGGAGGCCAAATCAGACAACTGGCGCAGCCGATTCAAGGCTCCAGAGACCATCAGTGAAATAGCAAGCACGAGCTCATCCACCTCTCCCCGGCAGGTTGAACTCGAGGCAGTCGGTGCAGTCGAAGCAGGGAGGTAGTGCCGGATGTAGGGCCGCCCTGCCACCGTCGCACCGGGGCGGACCAGTATGCGCCCGGACGGTCACAAACTCATCGGGCCTGTCCACTAACCACATGGAAAGTCCCTGTCACACCGGGACGGGCCCTGAAGACCGTCAGGGTCAGGATAGCAGCAGGCTGGCGGATCAGTACGCGCCAGGAGGGTCACAAACGCATCGGGCCTGTCCAGTAGGCACAAGAACGGTCCCCGTCGCACCTGGACGGTCCCAGAATGATCGGGCCCAGAAGACCGCCGAAGTCAGGATAGCAGCAAGGCTGGCGGCATACCTTGTCTTCATGAAAAGTGGCGGGAGGGCAAAGCGGCGCCAGACATCCAGTCCACCGCGAACCATGATGAGGGCCCAGCAGGCAGTGCACCGCAGCCACGGGGGCGTCCGGTCCGGTTCGTCGAGAGGCCACCGTAGTCGAGGCAGAGAGGAGTGCAGTGCCGGCACGGTCAGCGGAACAGTGTCGAGAGTCTGGCAGGCTAGGTAGCAGGCCTGGAGGGCGAATCCGCTCCATTCCGACTGGGCTCGCTACAGCCGTGGGGCCTTCTCCCGTGATGGGTCGTCGATCCGGTGGGCAGAGATTGGCGAGAGCGTCGGGGCTAGGTAGCAGCCCTGGAGGGTGAATCTGCTCCGTGCCGACAGGGCTCGTCACAGCCGGGGGCCTTCTCCAGTGAAGGGTCGAGTGTCGTTGTTCCGGTGGGCAAAGTTTGCCAGGAGCGTTGGGGCAGACGAGTCGTCGAGGCTCAGCTGATCCTGTGAGAGCGATTCCGCAGCAGGTAAGTGTCATCCAAACTCAGAATCTATGTGTTGAGTGTCGCATGCGGATAATATGTGAAAGTTACGGTCGGTAGATAATTATTAGTATTTAAAATAGTTCCATATATATATATATAGAAATGGGCCAAACGGATGAACTAGAGAAAATAAAAACCGAAATGAAAAAAAGATTATAAAAGGAAGAAGACACCATAAGAGAACGCAAAGCGTTCAAATTTCACCGAGATCGCTGTGACTATGAATGTGGCAGGGTGTTTACGTTTGCACGCAAGTACGATACCCTAAAGGCAGACAAAACAGGCACAAGACAACAACCAAAAAACACATTAGAAACTACTATTACCAACATGCAATCCGACTTGACATCAGCATCAGATGCCAGCTCTGCAGCTGAAAGTGAACCGGAGTTGGAGGCGCGCAGAAAAAACAGGCATCAAGGGGATAGGAAATTCTCTTTAACTGAGGAGGTTGATTTTTTATGCCAGGAACGGCTACAGTCCCTGCGCCCGCGGAAACAACAGGTCCATCAAGAACCAGCAGAAACAGGAAACGTAGGGAGAGGCGGAAGGCAAGCAGATACCGAAAACATCAAAAGACAGCCGAAATGCCAACAGAAGAAATATTGGCGGAAGTATTAACTGAGGCTTCGCATGCAGAATCCAAAACGGTTATCAACCTAACAGATATCATACTAAACAAAGCAGAGGAACAACTCCTGTCGTTGGGACTCTCTTATTGCCCAGAGAGTTCCTTCAACTATGCTGCCACGAGGGTTGACATCTATAAAAGTGTCCGTAAACTGAAATTACAAAAATATTTCAGGCAATCTAAACTGTCAAGACCGGGGGCCGCAAATAATGGCAACGAAGACCCAAATAATCAAAGACAAGAAGATGAAATTTGTATGGGCAACAGCGGGCCCGAGAGCCAACTGGTTAAAGTATTACAGGATTTACTGAATGAGGGTGAAACCACGAATACAGATTCTGTAATATCAAAGTCACCGGTCAGTACGCAACAAGCTGGCCAAACCCCATTCAAGCCGCCATCAACATTTTATCCTGTGATGTTGAAAGACACGATAGACATTTTTCAAGAACAAGTGGTGCATGATTTAAAAAATCTTAATCGAAAAATTCAAAGTATTGGTTCTGGCAGTAATACCAACAAAAAATTACAAAATAAAAATAAAAATATTAAGGAACTTCAATATCATGACCTTATGACGAAATTAAAAAATAACAGTGAAGTAGTTATCAGGAGCGCCGACAAGGGCGGAAATGTGGTCCTTTGGAAACGGGAAGATTACATCAGTGAAGCCATGAATCAATTGAATGATATCTCCTGCTACTGCCGCAGCAGCAAACAGGCTTTAAATACAATACATGGAGCTTACAATCTGAAATTGGCGGCATGGAGAAATACAGGGCTCATTTCCATGGACGAATATAAATACCTGAGAAATAACAATCCTACAACACCGATACTGTATTTTATTCCCAAGATCCACAAGGATACTTGCAAACCACCAGGCAGACCGATTATTTCGGCCAGGAACAGTATTTTTGAAAAAACTTCAATGTATATTGACTTTTTTCTCCAGGACTATGTGCAATCATTGGCTTCTTATATCAGGGATACTGGTGACTTTTTGATAAAAATGCTTGATTTCCAATGGGAAGATGAATATTTACTCATTACTTTGGATGTGACCTCCTTATATACATCAATTAAACACAAAGATGGTCTTAGAGCTGTGCAATATTATCTTGCACGTAGGGGAACTGAGTACATGGAACATACTAACATGTTAATTAACATGATAGAGAGCTGTCTAACTAGCAATATCTTTTTGTTCCAAAATACTTATTTTCAGCAGGCAAGAGGAGTCGCCATGGGAGCCAGCTTCTCCCCCAGCTATGCATGTTTGCATATGGGCTGGTGGGAGGAGCTGGTTCTCATGAAAGAACATTTTGTGACCATGACAAATAAGGTAAAAACATGGTGGAGGTTCATTGATGACCTCTTTCTAGTCTGGCATGGCACACAAACTGAAGCAGAAAGTTTTATTGCGCAAATTAACAAAAACCAACTCAATCTAAACTTCAGTGCCTGTATAAGTGATAAATCAGTTATTTTTTTGGACATAGAAGTTTACATTGAAAATAATAAAATGGAAACACGGCTTCATAGAAAACCCACAGCGGGTAATGCCATCTTGCATGCCAGCAGTGCCCATCCAGGGCACCTTATACAAAGTATACCCTATGGTGAGCTATTGCGGCTAAAGCGAATTTGTAGTAATGAGCAGGACCTACTAAAGGCTCAGGGAGAATGCATAAAGAGATTCCGGGAGAGGGGATATAGCAAGAAATGTTTGGACAATGCACTTACCAAAAGCAATCAGGGAACAAGAACAGCTCTCTTAAAAACCAAATTTAAAAGTAAAAAGAGAATTGACACATCAGATGAATTTAGATTCATCTTGAAATTTAACCAACAAGAGGGTGCTGTGCGAAAAATAATTAGGAAAAACTGGCATTTGGTCAGACAGGACCCAGTCATTGGCTCTACGGTCCCTAAACAACCCGCAATAACATACCGCAAGGGTAAATCAATGAAAGACATCCTGGTCAAAAATGACCCATGCGGCCCTCCAATTAAAAGCACTTGGCTATCACAACGGTTGGGCTTTCATAGGTGCAAAACAAGTAAAGCTTGCCAACATGGCATATCCATGACTAAATACAAGACCCCATTCGGCGAAAAAGAAATACCTATAGACAAGGTGTTAAATTGTAAAACTGAATTTGTAGTGTATGTGCTGGAGTGCCCTTGTAAATTGAAATATGTTGGCAGTACTATCCTGCAAGGACACAAAAGGGTACTTCAGCACATACGAGCAATCAGGAATAATGATTTGTCATATCCAGTGGCTCGCCACTTCAATGAGAAACATGACGGCAACCCCAAGGAACTACAATATTATCTAATAGATTCCATTCCCATGAACAAAAGGGGTGGGGATCGTGAGAAAGCACTCCGGAAATTGGAGATGTATTATATTCTTAATCTCGATACAAAACACCCCAGAGGGTTAAACGCCACTGAGGAATTACATGCCAGTCTTCAGATTTAAACACTTAGGGGCCGATTCCGATCTCGGCCGGTAGTGCTCCGAATCGGATTCGGATTTACCGGATCCGATTCGGAGCCCTGTTTCCCGACCGAATCGTACGCGGGTCCGGCCGAGCGAGTACGATGCAGGCACCCGCGAAATCTCCGACCGACTCGAACGCGGCTTCAACACGCTACGACCGACTCGCATGGACACGACCCGCACCGCGCTATGGAGACGTTTCCCAGCCGGGTAAGTACGATGCGCGCCGCGAGCAGTCCGACCGACTCGCGCCGTCCGGCTCGAAAAAGCTGTCGGAGCCGGACTTTGGGGGTCCGCGTCGGACCCCCCTGTATGCGTAGGCGCGCGAGTCGCACACAGGGGGGACCCATGGGTCCCCCCTACCTGTGCATGTACGCCGCAATGCGCATGGACGCGTACACTCTGTAGGGGGCGCCCTTGTCCGCCTCGCACCCATTGAGTCAATGGGAGCCCGTGTACGCGTCGTACGACTGGTTCCCATTGACTTCAATGGGAGTCCGACCGACTCGAGTCCGATGGCATGCGTGCGCATCGTACTCGTCCGGTCGGACTGCTAGGGTCCGATTCGGTCGGAATTCTCTCCGGGTCCGGCTCGGTCGGAGAGATTTCCGGCCGGAATCGGAATCGGCCCCTTGGTGTCTGGCCTTTACTAATGTTGTAACATGAGCAATTTAATGATTTTAAATTTTGCACCATCAATGGACATCACAATATTTTGATTCTATGTAATATAACTTTTTTATGGAAACGCCAACCAGGTTTATATCTATATATTTATATATTTATACATTTATATATTCATATATTTATTACATTTTAGGCATATGTTTATATATATTTATATAGTCATAGAGCTTCAATTATGTATTTAATTGGCTCCTTTTCCTTCTCTTTTTCTTCTCCTTTTATAAAAAAAACAATTTACAAAAACGAATTAATAATAATAATAATAAATAAAAGATAAATAAAAAATATAAAACAGAATTATAAACAGTTTTTCAACAAATACACTCATATGTAGCCTAACCGCTCACAAGGACTCTATATAGGAATATTTTCTTATATGCAAAAAGATATTTTATTCGGTTTTTAAGCACAGTTAGCATTTATCACTTTTTTCACATACATTTTTTTTATTTAAAAAAAATAATAATAATTCTTTTGGGTGGAACAAGAGCGTACAGGCAAATAACATTGTAAATAGGAAGAATATTGCAATCGGATGTAATCAATTAGGGGCTTTTATAACTATTTTTAGTTTTAGCTTACATATGGAGGCTTTAGGAAGTTGTCAGGCATTAAAACCAGGATTAAATTACATCAAAAAACAGATTTATCTGTTTAGTTCTGCAAATGCAGTGGATATTTATGGGTATATATATATTTTCATATGTATATTTTTTATGTATATATTTATATATATTTATATTGATGTACTAATTGTGTATTTAAATATGTTTCTTAAACAACTTTTAGCTTTTATAAAACTTGCATTTATGCAGAAATAATTTATGTAGTTAAAAGTTTACATCATACATGCAATTGTATGATGGTAAATGTAGACAACTATGCTCTAATATGATTGTCAGCAAATCCAATACTTAATTAATTTGCCTGTAACGTTGTTCAAATTGCACTGTCACTTTAAGATGTTAATCACTAAACAGGGAAAAAGTATTTAGTTGAACTGTCATGGCCGATAGCGCGTCATGTGATCAAGTCCCCTGTGAGGGACGAAACGCGTCATGGCTGCTGCACTTCTTGGGGAGTTTGATTAAAATTGCAGTTGACGAACCACGGTGGTCCGCGCTCTTTTCTGGTGCCTTAGGAGATTGGCCAAGCGAGAAGGAGTTCATGTGGATATATAGACCGGGTGTAGCAGGCAAATCCACTTGTCGCATGACTGTTCCCTTTTATACCAGCAGCGCTTGCAATAGGCCAGCCATTCGGAATCATGAATGATGCATTATGGTTAAAATCAGCAATCCCAAAAACCCTTATTCCAAATGGAAAATTCGACTCGAACTTATTCAATGGTATAAAAGTCACAATCCTTATAATTATTAAAAATCTTCAATGGGTACACTTCGGTCATGTTCATTTATCAATCAAGCTGCATGCTGTCCCATATATAGCCTTATTCTAAAAGCAAACACAGGCCCTCTACGCAGTGAATCTGCGGCAGCCCCAGTCACCTACAATCATCCAGGTGACACAGTACTGACATTAACAAGGTGGTGCAGTCCCATACCGGCGTTGGGCTACGCTGTCAAACAATTAATCTATTTCTCCGATGCCCATAGCGAAAGAAAGACGCACTCGACTGCAGGCATTTAATCAATATATTTTGCCAGAACATGACACAAAGAGTGCAGCCTGCAGGGAGGGAGACAAGGAGAGCAAAAAAAGAAGAGATCAAGCAGGGAGAAGGTGTCACTGCAGCAATGATACTATTAAACCATTAAACCAGATGGAGCACATATACATACATTTCGGGGTCACTAGCCCAGAGGTACCCCACCTCACAGGTACCCAAGCACTCTCATGCACACCACATCATGGTAAAGCATGTGACCCAGTAATAACATACTACATTGATTTGCCACGGAGAGTCAGTAGATAGTCTCCTGGGATCAGGTAAAAAGGCCTATACTCTACTACTAATAATTAGCAGTCATCATAGTCTGGTCATGGGGGCATTAGATACCCCACTTTGGGGTATTCCCTTAGTACCCAACAGAATCAAGAATCTTGTTGGTGAGCAACATACCAAATCATGTAGAGTGCCTGTTGTACCAGAAGACATTACAGTAATGTATGGTGTGGGCAGTACCTTTAAGAACATGTTATGAGCAAGCGAGCCCCTGCTTTGCGGAACGAGCTCACTTGTCAAAAGTAAATGCATTCCAGTTGCTATGTTTCCTTTTAAGTTACTTCTTTATGGCCCACGCTGCTGTCCCACATCGGTTGCTCAGTCTTCATTGAGCGTCTGATGCATGAGGACAGGCTGTGTGTGGGCTCCTTATTTTATTACCTTGTACTTGACGAACTAAACGCTGTACTTATCGCCGCTTGGCTCCCAAAGTCTCTATGTAACATTTGGTGATGATTTATCAAGAAATGTAAGACTTGAGAATTTGGAGCCTACAACATACTCAGGATAACGCTATCATCGGTATCATTTCACTCGTCAAAGCCGTTACCCGATGGGTGCTTCTCCTGAACTTCCTGGAGCCCACACAGCCCAAGGCTACTTTTGGGCTGTTTTGAGTGCATCTCCACCCACTTCCTCGTTTCGGCTCCATGTTCTCCACTTCTTCCTCAACATGGGTGAGCCACCAAGCCAGCTAGCTCGTGTATCCGCTTGATATCATTTCTTCAGTTCACACGCCTGTCCTACAGGTAAATACTTAGCTGCCCTAAGCACATATGTCCTCCTGGCACTAACTTTGCATTTTTGATCTGTTTCTGCTTTAATTATCGACGTTGTGCCAATACACACATACTTCAATGCTAGTGCTAGATTCCCTTGTATATTTCAAGTTTACAGCAATGTTTCTGCTTTAATTATCGATGTTGTGCTAATACGCTCATATTTCAATGCCAGTGCTAGATTGCTTTGACTGTTTCAAGTTTACAGCAACGTTTCTATAAAGCTTGAGAGCTTTTTGTTTGAATTGGCACAAGTGAACTTGGAAATACTTATTGACTTCTCGGAACTGTGTCATTACCTGTATCAACTCTTTAGTGGATGACAGCATCTTAAACAATTGTTTTCAATTACTCCTAACAATTTATCTCAGATCTCAACTTTTTTTCCACGTCCTGGCAAACCTTTGATTAAGTGGAATGCTTGGTTAGGATCTTTTGAGAAGTATTTAATCACAGTTGGAGCAGATGACTTTGAACCTAAAAGAAATGCTGCTAATTTGTTTGGTCATTTGAGAATTGAAGGGCAGCAAGTTTTTGATAATTTGCCTCCAGCTGCTCCCACATCTGGACGATCCAGAGATTCTAATGAGTACTCAGAAGCGATTACAAGACTTAGAGTCAAATTCTCAGAACAACCTAATGTTTTATTGGCGAGATATAATTTTTTCAAGATGAAACAAACAACCGAGGAAACAGCATTAAGGGCATTAGCTGCTACATGCAGTCTTGGAGTGTCCATTGACATGTACATTTGAGACCCGTTTGTGTATAGCTGCTTTTCAAAAAAGATACAAGAAAGACTACTCAGTTGCAGAGATCCTTCATTGTCAGAGGTTGATGATCTGGCCAAAACCATTGAACATTCAATGATCTCCAGTTGCATGATGGCTCAGAAATCCACTCAGACATCTTCTCCAATTGTTAATGCTGTGGGGCATTCTGAGCATGTTGATGCTGTACAAATTAAGGGCAAAGTCATTAATAATGTTCAGAATAATACGAACACTTTTTGTTTCAGATGAAGATCAAAATCCCATTCAAGCAAATATATGCAATGTAGAGCAGTAAGTAGACAATGAAATAAGTGCAAGAAATTAGGTCACTTTCACAGTGTTTGCAGATCTGATGAACACCAAGTCAAAGTACACAGTGTTGACTTAAATGAAGGGATCTGTCCTGTGGATCTATCAAATATGGTCCTGAATCTGGTGATTGACTCCTTGCCTACTAACAAAATTAAGGACCCTTTATGTCAGGTAACTCTAGGTTCCAAAATAACTCTTAGCATGATATGTGACTCAGGTGCACCTATTACTATCATATCTGATACTTTATTTTACCAACAGTGAGTGTCTAATGTTATCCTGAGGACACCGGACATACATCCTAAAGGTTATGGTGATCAGGATATTGATATGGGTGGATTCTTCATAGAAACGGTGTCTTGTCTTGGAGGTCAATGTCAACTAAAATCTATGTTGCAGTCAAGGGTAGAAAAATAGTTGACTGGCATGACCTTGCAAAACTTCGTCTTATGCTTCTGCCTGGTACTGATCAACCAGTCAGGGTAGCAAATGTATCTTTACTCACTAATTATGATTTTAATCCAACTGAAGACATTTTGAAAAGTTTTCCTGAATTCTTTTTCTTTAGTAAGATTGGGCTCATTCTGAAATATGTGCACACAATTAAGTTGAAGAGGCATGCTATACCTGTTACACACAAAGCCAGACCTGTCTCCTTAAGTGTTAGAGCTGAATTGATAAAGCTATCAGAGAAGTTAGTTGGAGATGGCATAATCAAACCCACTGACTCCTCTGAATGGGTAAGTCCCATTGTAACTGTGCGCAAAAAGGACGGTGAGAATTGCTTGTGTGCTGATCTGCGCAGCCTCAACAGGAACATCATGGTTGACTGCCATCCTCTGCCCAAGGTCCAAGACTTACTTGCCAACATTGGAGACCCTAACTTTTCCCCACTTTTGGATCTCAAATCAGCTTACCACCAGATCCCACTAGATGAAAGGTCCCAAGAGTTAACCACCTTTGTAACTCCTTTTGGAGCAATTACGTTTTGTAGACTCCCTTTTGGATTGCCTTTAGCAGCTAATGTTTTTCAGTGCCTCATGTATAAAATATTAGAGGGTGTGAGTGGGATACAAGCATTTCAAGATGATGTGCTGATTTTTGCAAAATCGTTACCTGAACATAATTCCACTCTTCAAACAGTTTTCACTAAATTCAAAGAGTTTGGTACACTCTTTGCACAGATAAATGCAAATGTTTAGTAGAAAACATTGACTACTTAGGGCATTCTTTCACTCCCAATGGTATTTCTCCAAACTTTAAGCTATTGAAGATGCACATCCACCCAGACACAAAGATACACTTTGCTCCTTTCTCGGGCTAAGCGAATACTATTCAAGGTTTGTGTAAGTTTATGATTTTATTGTGCAACCCTTGAGGAATTTGCTCAAGAAAGGAGTGAAGTATATCTGATTTGATGATGTGCAGGAAGCTTTTCAGAAAGTGAAGAATCTCATTATTTTTGCCCTCGATTTTACTCAATTTGTAGAAGCCAGAAACTGTATAATAACAGTTGATGCCAGTCAAGTGGGATTGGGGTCTGTTTTCACAGTTATGTCAGGGCAAATAAAACACCATTGCCTTTGCCTCCCACTCTCTCAGTAGTTCAGAAGCCAATTACAGCAACATTAAGCAAGAGGCATTGGCATGCTTTTGGGTGATGGAAAGGTTCAAGACTTTCATTTGAGGTTCCCATTTTGATCTAGTCACAGACCACAAACCATTGCTCCACCTGTTGATTGGCAATGGTTCAGGGAAAGCATCATTAAGATTGGTCAGATTATTATCAAAGCTCCATGAATTACATTTTTCGGTGAAGTACATTCCTGGTGAGAAAAACTTAAGAGAGGACTGTCTCTCCAGGTTACCCATCAGAGAAGAAGAAACCAACACATTTCAAGATAAAGAGAATGTGATTGCTTTTGTAGAGGATATACTGCAGAACAAAGGGGTGATCACACATAAACAGTGGTTAGAAGCTTCCAAACAGGATGCCACGTTACAGTCTGCTTTCAAATTCAGGAAAGAATGTTGGCTCAAGGAAAGAAATGTTGAAGCCTCTTTGAGCCCTTTTGCACAGATTTCAGAGGACGTATCAGTTGTTGACAGGATAATGACAAAATGATGTGTGTCTGCCTCCTGTGACTATCAGAGATGATATTATTAAGGAGGCACACAAGGGCCATTTAGGGGTCAGTAGCTCATGAAGATAAGTAAAACAATTTTACAGGTGGCCTGCATTGGAAGCTCAAGTTTCTAAGTTTATTGATAATTGCACCACCTGCTTGGTATCTGATAAGCACTGGAAGATACACGAGTCACCTATTCATATGGCCCCTCCACCAGAGGAAGCTTGGCAAAAAGTAGCACTTGATTTTGTGAGTACATTTCAGTTATTGCCTATTAACAAAAGATACATGATGGTTTTGATTGATTATTTTTCCAAATGGGTGTATTTTGGTTTAACCTATGTTCCTAACACTGACGCTTTGATCACATTTTTTAAAATAATTTTTGATGTAGAAGGAGCACCCAAAGAAATTGTTATAGACAATGGCACCCACTTCCTATCAGCACGCATAAAGAACTTCATTGAGGGTTTTCACATTACTATTCTTAGAGTTTCACTTTACTCACCTTCTGCCAATGGTTTGGTTGAACGCATGAATAAGTTCTTACAAGAAGGTGTGCATACAGCCTTGACCATGGGTCTTGTGGTCAAAACTTTTCTCAGTGAGAAAGTTTGGTCATATCTACTAACTCCGCAGAGTTCAACAGGTATGTCCCCATTTATGATGTTACGCAAATGGTTTCCAAGGGCTTCCGTTTTTCCTGACGGAGTGAGAGAGTTAAGCAAAGAGAGCACACCTGACTTGCAGTCTATTGCATCTATAGTTAAAGCAATGCAAAGTCAGGTTATAGAATGCTTTGACAAAACACACCATGTCAAAGAATTAACATTGAAAGCAGGGGATTGGGTTTTGATCAGAGATTGAACTAAGGTCAAGGGTTTATCAACATTTTGAAAACAAGTTTGTGTTGAAACGGTATCTAAAGGCTCAGTATTTATAAAGGAAAAAGGCTGGTGGAGTAAGAGAGATCTGGTCAAGATTACCCAGGAACAGGCAGCCAAAATTCAAGCTGTGCGAGGCTATGATGGCAACAATTCCTCTCTTGTTGGTAAACAGCTCAAGAGCATTCAATTGACAGTCAAGGATCATCTAAGACTGAGAATGCTAATGATTTGTTACTTACCCAAAGGCAACCTGGTACAGACTTTAGGGTATATTTACAAAAATTTGCGCTCTGCTGTTTTGCCGCAGTGGAACATAAAATATTTTACTGCTGTGGTACGACACTTCCTAACTCCATGTTAGCGTCCTATTTACATTACGGCGCTACATGGGATTAGGTAGATTTAGTGTCTGAAAAAACGTATGCTTAAGTGAACGTCAAGTCAATAATAAAATGCACTCTACAGTACAAAAAGTGATGTTTGGCCAATTACTGGGGAGAATATATATACTAGTCGGCCTAACGTCATTTTTCTGCGCTTAGTGGGAAAAAAAACAAAAACACCACTAAGAGAAAAAAATAGTTACACTTACCTGAAAGCAGATATGGAGCAGCCAGGAGTCAGCACAGAACAGGACAACAACACCCCCAACCCCTCTATCAGCCAGGATGACCATCCATAGTCCCAGGGGAAGAGGAAGAGGAAGTTCAGTCAGAAGTAGATTGAGATCTTGATTGCAGAGATGATGGAGCACCAACACTAGCTCTTTGTCAGCTCCAAAGAGTCATTGGGGAAGATAAACACCATATGGCAGTCCATATTGGGAATGGTGAACAGCGTTGCTGAAGTCAAGAGGACAGTGACAGATTGTAAGAAGGGCTGCCATGATGCAAGCGCAAAACTAAGAAGAAACTGGCAACCAATCTACAGGCAGCATTGCAGACCGGAGGTGGTAGTCCAGCACCCCAGGAGGAGCTGGATCCCTTGGAGAAGCAGGTGTCCGCTGTCATCTCTAAGGAGTCGGTGGTTGGAGTTGCGGGACAGGACAGTGCTGACTATGATGAACTACAATACCAACAGGGTAAGTACCAACAAGGGCCAATGGGGGGAACTCTGAAATGTTGGTCAGTCCAGGCAGCTATGTCCCAGCGCTCTGCCACACTGTCTGCAGGACAAACGGTAGGCACCTGGCTCATCTATGTTTAGACATGACATCCATGTAAGGCTCAAGGGTATTTTGATCATATGTTGGCGTATGGCAGCGCCGCAAGCCTTTTAGCTGGGATATCCTACCTCAAAATTAAAGGGCAGGCTGTGCCCTTCCTACAAGATACAGCGCATTCCTGTCTTAACTGCCTGCACTGGTGCATAAACAGCTGATGTACACCAAAGCAGGCACCCCTGCACCATGGTTCAAGGGTACAATCACATAAAAGGAAGGTCAGGGCAAGAAAATCCTGCACCAGTCGTTATCATGTAATGCGGCTATAATAAAGGCTAAGTGCAATGAGCCTGGGATGTGACCTCCATACGTCCCAAGAAGGTGGTATGCAAACCACTGAAACAAATTATGCACAAATGGCCCTGCACTCAGACAACAACATTTTTTATTAGTAAAGGTAAAATATTGTCCATAATCAAATAGCAAGAAGTGAGTTCGCGTCTTCCCAAATGAAAAGAACAGTGGTCGTTTTGATTTTAGCAAACAGTTCCCTTTATTTTTTAATCCATAGAAACTTTCTTAAAACACAGCACACAATGGACAAGACTGCGGACGCATTTCGTCTTCCTAGGGACTTCTTCAGGGCTTGATAGGTCAGTAACATGTGTCAGACGTTCTTTGAAATATGGCACTAATATAAGTAGTTAAATGGATACTACGACACGTAAATAAATATGAAAATCTCTCAATGTCATACTGCGGTGTCCGGTTCCCAGGTTAAGAGAGGTCCGAGCACTCAAAAATTACAGTATGTAAACCTCCAGAAGTGATAAAGCGGGATATGTATCTCCCGTGCGTTCGTAATGATGTCTGGTTCTAAAAATAATTCTACTTATATTAGTCCCATATTTCGAAGAACTTCTGCAAACTTCTGCAAACAATAATGCAGGCACTCTTCTTACGCCAATTTTGGGGGCATCACAGCCATCTCTATCTAAAAAATCAACCACTCCATTAATAAAAAGAGTAAAACGAGTGGGGGCTAACACACATCCCTGTCTCACTCCACGTTGGTTCCTGTTACTTGGTTGTTTGCACCCCACCTGGCCTGTGCTGCGTTAGATGTGTGTAGTCTAATTAAAATGTCTAAAAGGTTTGCTGGCATACCCATCTCTTTCAATACTCTCCAGAGTCTGGCCCGGGGGACATGATTAAATGCTGTGCACAAATCAACAAAGGCCACATATTCACACAGCTTGGTGAGGTAAGATGCTTTATTGCACCACATTTCTATAAAAGATGCCTCTCGGTCTCACCTGGGCCCATGCACATTAACCTACACTCCAAATCCCTAGCATACGATTGGTATCTCACAAGAGAAACAACACACCTGAGGGGTGGGGGATATGTGGGCCATGGGTAGTACCATGATAAATCAAAGGAGAATGAATCACACATCCTGTTCTTGCCAGGGTCTAGGGTTCTTGTGTTGTGAAGACCCTCATTCACGTTAAACATACGGTGCGGTATATCTTGATTCTCCGCTCTGTTAGTTATGTGAAAAACGTCATCATGGGGTCTTTTGTCACTCAAGTGGTCGGTTCCCCAAGTGATCTCCTTTCCTCCACCTGGAGGTAGACCATCTAGTTATTAACAGTTGTTATAAAAAGGGCAATAGTGTACAGTGAGCAGTGAGTTAAAATTGCCTCTTGTCCTCAGTTTTGCCTTTATTTACCAAGGATAGGGCAAGATTAAGAAGGTGAATTGGTGGTGCTGTGGTGGAAGTGTTAATGTTTCACTGCACCTGGTAATAGGTCTTGTTAGGTCGCCATGTTTCAGCCCCTAGTAGCTCTCACTGGTCTGTGGGCCTTCTTCAGGACCAGAATGGCATTGGCTACCTTCAGTGTAGATTGTTAAGAGTGGGTCATTTACTCCCCCTTCTTCTTCACTGAGCCCATTCGCTCATCTTCATGTAAAGGTTATAGATGCTAGTACTGTCTATAACTTATTGTGGAGGCGATTGTGACTCCTACGGGGTGGAGAGGAGGGACAAAATCGTCCTTTACTAGGTCCCATCTGGCTTGTGCTGATTCTTCCTTTCTAGCCCCGGATTTGCTATGTAGTACCTACATATAGGGACAATTCAAGAGTCTTGTCCATATTCCCCTCGAATAAAGAGCATAGGATGCAGCTGACTTTGCATGCATTCTCAGATCACACACGTGTCAGCTGCCCTGGTAGGAACCACCTGAACTCCTCCCATCTACATACATATGACTGGGTTTGGGGGTGAATGCAAGTTATGTACACCAGCGGACTATGGGCCATATTTAAATTCTAAGGGCGCAGGTCGTCGATGCCAACAAATCAGCAGCGCTGAGCTGCATCATTTCACAAATGAATGGATGGGCCATATTTACTGGAATATGTGCCACCCTTGTGCACACCCCTGTGCTGCTGCAAAAAGAAGAGCTGTGTGCCAATGCAGGCACCCTTACACCATGGCACAAGGGTGTCTGTGTTAGTGCTTGGCTGTTATTATCGGTGTCAGAGCAAGGGAAAACACATGGGGTGCGCCGTATCCTTGTGAATCCAGTGCTGTCCTGTGTTTGTCGAATGTCGCAGCATGGCACAGCTAAACTGCTAGCACCGCCGTGTTGTACCATTTCTGTGTGAACATGCCCTTCAGAAGGTACATATCACAATTCCCATCACTACTACCATCTGGGGTGCTGCCTAATACATGTCACGCCATAGCAGCCTGCCATGCCAGCCCATTGGAGACAGCCACACATATTGTAGGTGTCGTAGGCACATGAGAGTCAATGTATGATCAAAGTCACATCACTGTGTGGCAGTAAGTCGACTGCCAGCACCAAATTTGGAACAGCCAGAGGGGGCATGTGCACATACTAGTGCATGGGTCTGAGGTAAATGATGTGAGACACCCTGCAGATAACCAACTCTGGTCATGAGGAAATGGCATGAACGTCAGTGATTGGAATCTGACTACTGAGACAGGGCTCATCCTCTCAGGGTAGGCACACAGTAGTAGTGATGACAATGCTGAGATCCAGTCATCTGCCAGGGAAATACAGTGCTATTTGCAATCCATGCCCTTGCGTAACAGCTGTCCTACTCAATGAGGAACTGAAAGTGTCATGTAATGCACTTGCGTTAAACATGTCAACATGTAGAAGACATCACAAATATCATTTCCCAATCTTATTGAAGAGGATGAACCCTCACCTCCTGGCCAGCACCCTGTCCCGGACAGCAGCGATGATGGCGATGATGACAACCTACCAACCATCGACCAGGACACCCTGCAAGTGCTCCTGGACTCCATTGGGACACATGGATGGTCACCAGCGCCATGGCATCTCCACATTCCACGCCTAACAACCAACAGGCACAAACTGCCACTCCACCCAGGTCTCTGGACTCCGAGGACCCACAGATGACCTTCCAATGTGCTGCAGTAGGAGTCCATTATGAAAAATGGGGTGACCCAATACTGGTCTTGGACCTGGGTTCAATGTGGTACAAAAGACAATGGTCCTAAACCTTACTTTAAACGATATAAATCAAACCTACAATAATTTTTCAAACAATTTTAGAGCATGCACACTGTCAGCTCACAGTAATCACAACAATCAATATACTGAAGTGCAACAACCGAAATTTGTCCAAAATAAAAAAGGGTTTTTATTCAATCATAATTAAACCAACAGTAGATATCTTACTGCAAAGGACAAGGGAACAGAAAAGGGGGGAGGTTGCTCCAGGGGAACGTGCGGAAAGAGAGAGTGCTCTGGTGTAAAGGGGGTGGGAAAAGATTCCAGAAGGTGTTGTAGGAAAGGAAAATTACAAAGATTAATAGATTGGACTGATAATCAAATATCAATCTTATATAGCCTGGCCACACTTAGTCAATAGGAATCCATTCACATTTGCTTTTGGAATACATAGATATATCATCGTGTGGCACGTTAGAGTTTGGGCCTTGTGAACCAGGCTAAGTAGATATGGGCGTCGATGTTTCGACCCGTCTTGGGGCTCAGAGGGTTATTTGGGGCCTCGGCCTGCGGGTCTTCCTCACGCAGGATAGGGCAACCTGGGTGTGGGTGTGGTATCCGTGTTACACACCCGCAAGGTATTGCGGAGCGCGGGGGTAATTGCTCCGATCTAGTCTTTGCGATTAGCGTCCTCATCCGTCAGTGAAGGGTAATGTGCTCGCTTTATTTCAAAAGGGCAATCAATGCTGGCGCTTGAGAAACAGACTGCCTGCGGTCGCGATCCGCACGGATTGCAGGAAGCTCTGTGCGGATCGCGACCGCCGGCAGTCTGTTTCTCAAGCGCCAGCATTGATTGCCCTTTTGAAATAAAGCGAGTACATTACCCTTCACTGACGCAGTAGGAGTCCAGCGGGAGTAGGCAGATCAGGTTCAGGCAGGGATGGAGACTGTGGCGGCCACCCTAGAGGGAGTCTGTGGGTGCCTCAGTGCCAATAGGGACAACACTGCCATCATCAGAGGCACCTACTCTCCTCTCCGTGGCCTCCAGTATTCCTTGGCTGACATTGCTGCTGTCATGAGGCAGAGGCATTAACAACTGCCCTGCCTTAGTGGCACCAGCCCGGTGGCCAAAGAGCTGGGGGCAATCAGAACCATTTTGGAGTCCATGGAGTGGAAGCAGGACTCCTGCATGGCTGCCATGGCTGCCTACCACCGCGACGTTGCTGCTGTGTTGCAAAACCAGCAGATCCTCCTCGCAGCAGTGATGCCTTATGTTGTGGCACAGATGAATGCTGCTGCTGGCACAAAATCCACATCTTCCGCCCCTGATGTGTGTGCGCTTTCCTCGGCTGCCGGATCTACAGCACCACCCTCACGGGAAACACTGCACACATCAGAGGAGGGAGTTGTGGATGGTACCTCTTTCCCAAAGAAGAAGTGTTCAGTACCATTCATCTGTGCCATATGCCCAGTTTCTCCTTAGCCCTGTGTTGATTAACATGCCAGGGAACATCGGCTGTCACTCTCCTCATTTTGATTTTGCCCTTTTCACCATGACCATTTCTGGACTGTCAATGTGGCCTATCCTCCCTAATGACATTGTGGTCATCCTCCTTACTGAAGCATTCCTCTCCTCAAAATGTCCCATGACATGTTCCCCACAAGGACTCAGTCTGCACTCCGGCTGGCTCTGAACATCCTTTGGGGTTGTTGTCCAATGAACTTTAGCTGTGAGACCCTTTAACATTTGCACTTGTAAAAAATGCACTAATATTTACTGCCTGTGTGTTGTGTGTCTCTAGGAGTCAAGACCAGGTGGACCATTGGCCATTCTGCGTGGCAACTACACCAACTACTTGCCAAAGGGACACATGTTTTGTGGAGACTGGGACAATGCTAGGCAGTGAGAGTGTAACATATTTGGTCATCACTATTTGTGTGATGACTAGCAAGTACTTATTCAAGGTTGCAAGCAATAACTGGTATCATGCAGTCATTGTGAATGGTGATTAAAGTCACCCCACAAATGCCGGGTCAACCCATGGTTACTGTAAGTATACAACATTGGCCTGACAAGTAAACACTGCAAGTGTGAGTGGGTATGGGGCAGCCATCAGTGTATGAGTCTAAAAAACAATTAACTGGGCAAGTGATATTGACTACAACATCCCTCCAATCCATGTTGCATTAGCAACCCACACATAGATATTGTATGTGAACACATGATTAGCACTGTGTCAAAAATGCTATCATGATTGCCTGTTCCACTGCACAACAATGTCTGATTGAAAGATGATATAAAGTCATGGCCAGCCTGACAGGTCCTTGTCCAGAGGTAAGACACCTACTCACACATGTTGCCAAACACTGCTAGCAAAGACATATGCGTGTAAAATACTTTCCCTGTGCACATATGCTAACTCCCACACAGGAAATAATGATGTAGACCTATATGTAGCAAACAATGACATTTAATGTCAATAGAAAAGTTAAATTCTAAATAACTACATACACTATACTAACTAGCTGTCTTAGCCTACCTACCATCTAGAACTACCTTAACTTAACTTAGCTTACTCTACACATTTAGCACATGATAAACATCAACCACCCACCCCCCATAAGACACGTCTTCCCGCAAGGACAACAGAAACTACACCTAAATATCAACTACCTACACATAGAAACCTAAACAATCATATATTTCTTTGAACATTTTAAGTGTTTTTGTTTTCTTTTTTATACATATTAAAAAAATTAACACCCCACCCCAAGTACCTAAACTACTCCTACCCAACTAAAATCTAACCCACCCCTAAAAACCCATAAAATCACTATGCTTACACTATCACTATAACTACACTAGCCTAAACCATACTAAAAACACATTATATACAGTACAAAAGTATTTGAGCAGGGTACAAGGCAGAAAGGGTCCCTGTGTCCTTGGGCGCTTTGGTCTGGCCACTGCCTGCTTGATCTTCTGCAGCAGGGATAAAGGCTGGTCCATTTTGTTCTCCAGGACGGTCACATGCAGTTTGAGGTCCGATAAGTCCTTTTGAATGTCCGTTTCAAATTTGGTAGGGCCTCCTGTGGCTTGAGGTGTAGGTCCAGGGGGGATCGACGGGCCGCTGGTGGTGGTACTGGCCATGGCTGACTAGGAGGTACCTGCACTGGACTGTCCATGCCTGGAAGAGCTTCTGTTTGCAGTGGTTCGTGGTCCCATAGGAAAGCTAGACCACTTGCCCTGGGCCTTTTCCTCCTCATATCTCCTCTTAATGGCCCTGTGTGCTTTGGCGACCTGTCGGTGGTGGTGTTATCGCTCCTTTCTCTTATTGTGCTGCCTCAGTTCATCTGCGATCATGTTGTCTGTTAAAGCAATGAGGATAAATGTCACTGAAAGGCTGACTAGGAACAGGTATCACCATCCTGACTTATCATTATTTGCATTACATCTAAGGTATCAACCCCTACAGCCTAAATTAATCTCGCACCTTAGAGTGACCATACACATACATAATCTATCATATGAGATGTCCTCAGCCCTAATTGCAAAGGCAGGCCAATTGTTATACTATGCAATTGCAACACCATTGGCAGATCTAGGTATGACCATGTCAAACTGAGTATGCTTGGGAACAAAGATCTTTAATACCCATGGAATTGTAACACATTTTCACATTCACTGGATATTAGTGTACCTTCTGCATCCTGCAATGGCCTTGATGCCATAGGCATATGCCACATTACGAAGTGCTGTGTCTTGACACTACATGTATAGCCCCACAATGTTTTGTAATTGATAAGGCAATGAGCAATATCAGGACACATTGCTACCTATTTGGAAAACTTGGCAGGTATGACATGTAACAATGGCCGCAGGATTAGTACCTCACGCCATACAGACACATATAAAACTTCTCATATTTGACCAGTAGTTAGTCCATGGTGGACCATGTCACCACTCAATACATGCTCCCAATAGCATAGCATGTGCAACTGACATGCATTCTGTATAATTCACAGCCACATCCATTTTCAGATGTGTATCCACTACCACATACATTTGCATTGTCTGCCACTAGGATCATGGCTCGCCTGTCAAGCAACTATCACGTGGTCCATCTCAGATTGGCTCAGTGTTCTCCTTGACAGTAATCAGAGACGGATAGACATGCAACATGCCACCTCAACTTTTCATGACCCATTTATCTCCTTCCAAACGTTCATTAGTGATAAGGATGCACATTGAATCTACCAATTCCCACATCATCTGACATCACAATCACTGCTTGCACTACGCAATTAGCGCTGATGAAGTTCGGGTTCTTGTAGTTCACCATCTCAGGTTTTGTGTATGAAGGGGGTAAATCACATCAGTAAACTTACTTCACATATTTGATATGCAACAACGGCACAGTACATATGCAAGGCTATTGGCTATGTAACCCTTCAGGTTGTAAGTGTGCAAATGACACAGTTGACATGCCTGGATGATACACATTGGTAAGGCTGGCTGAGGAGAACATACATATGAATGCCTTAAACATGCACCTGTTGGCCATTTAAGAGAACCCGGTAATGAACTGCATCACTACCAAATTACACAATGGTAGCTGACTTGGATGATGCTGTGCACCTACATAATTTACATACCATGCTCGATAAGATGATGCTATATGGAGGCCCTCTTAAATGCTGACACCAGTAAATGAGTACGCTACGTACATCTCACTTAATGCGCACTTGTTCCCTAAGCAATGTGAGTACTGTACCTATCAGTGCTACTGAGTGCATGATATGGTACACTTATCTCCCATGCATCCCTAAGCTGAAAATTACATATTTGAACTTGAACACTTATGGTATAGGTAGAGATGTGTCTCGTTCAGGCTAGCATATCCTTGGATACTGTACCATGTGAGTGGGTTCCAATCTGACATACATTTGGGCGCTCATACTGGAGGCATGCACTATGTGAGTTTTATATGTAAAGACGGCTCCTCCATCAATCTATCAATCAGGGACTTATAAAGCGTGACTACTCACCCGTTAGGGTCTGAAGGCACTGGGGGGAGGGGCTGGGTCTGCGGTTCAGTCGAAGAGCCAGGTATTGAGGTGCAGAGACAGGGAGTTCCAGGTCTTCGCAGCGAGGTAGGTGAAGGATCTTCCTCTAGCCGTGGTCTTGGGATCTGTGGGATGTTGACCAGGCCCAGTTGGGCGGAGCAGAGATGTCTGGTGGGGGTGTTGAAGGAGAGGCAGTGGGTGAGGTATGCAGGTCCGGTGTTGTGGAGGACTTTGTAGGCGTGCATGAGAAGCTTGAAGGTGATTCTCTTGTTGACAGGTAGCCAGTGAAGGTCTCTCAGGTGGCCGGTGATGTGGTTGCGGCGTGGGATGTTCAGGATGAGTCTGTCTGAGGCATTCTGGATGGTCTGCAGTTTCTTTTGAAGTTTCTGGGTGGTGCCGGCGGAGAGTGCTTTGCCATAGTCGAGCCTGCTGCTGACAAGCGCATGGGTGACTGTTTTCCTGAACTCAGTGGGGATCCACTTGAAAATCTTACGAAGGAGGTCTGAGCGTGTGGAAGCAGGCAGATTTGACGGCGTTGATTTGGTGGTTCATTGAGAGGGAGGAGTCCTGGATGATGCCATGGATTTGTGCGTGGTCCATGGGTGTGGTGGGGATTGTGAGCACTGCGGGCCACCAAGAGTCGTCAGAGGTGGAGAGGGAGGACCCCAGTATGAAGACTTCAGTCTTGTCTGAGTTAAGCTTGAGGCAGCTGTCCTTCATCCAAGTGGCAACTGCCTTCATCCCATCATGGAAGTTGCTCTTGGTGGCTGTGGGTTCGTCTGTGAGGGAGAAAATCAGCTGGGTGTCGTCGGCGTAGGAGACGATGTTGCGTCTGTGGCTTCTGGTGATAGCTGCTAGTGGGGCATCGTAGATGTTGAAGAAGGTGGGGCTCAGGGATGATCTCTGAGGCACTCCGCAGCTGATCTCTGTGGGTTCTGATTTGAACGTTGTAAGTCTGAATCTCTGAGTTCGGCTCCTGTGGCTCTGGCCTCAAAAACACCTCCATGAGGCCATGCAAATGCAGCATGTGTGATTTGCTATGCATTCAAAGGTATGTAGTCTATCAAGCCAGTGCAAAGCACAGCAGAGCCATAGCAGGCACCAAGGTACTATACCTAGTACATAAGAAATGCTGTTCAAGACCAGTGTTATATATATATTGCCATATTCAGTGGTGAGTTAAGCAGTGTAAGCCATGGCAGGCATCATTAATGCTTGACAACTCAGGGGAGGTATGCCAAGGAGGATTATCACCACAACACTATGGGGCTTCTTTACAAGGCTCTTGCGCAGCTGGTGCATCAATGTTGACGTTGTAAGAAGTGACATGCCAGCAGTGTAAGGGCCTTGTAAATAAGCCATTTAATGTATAACTTATGTTCTGTCATGGCCCATCACAACTGTACATAACAAATGCCTGTTGTGAAATAATTAGCTCTAGAGCACATCTGCACTACCTGACCTGTCATCATATGAGTTGTCTGGCCGGGCTATGGCAATGTACATCAGCTCCATGCTTCCCTTGGACTCATCTCTGTCACCTACAGTAACACTAATACTAGAGTGGGCCACAGTGTGTCACAGATCGCACTGGTGCACATATTGTGCCAGCACTATAGCCACGGCATTTGCCCCTTTTGCATGGGGGCATGGATAATTGGAGCCAATCTTTCTTATGACCAATACTTAATGGTTCCACAAATCATCAATGGGTACATGACAAATATAGGATAGCAGACAAAATATGTGTACTTACATGTTGCTCCACCATCTTCAATGGCCACGTAGTCTAGGAGGTCTGACTCTGTGCCGACCACATCTGCCCAGCGATGCTTCAACTGATAGGTGTCCCGGTCCACTCCATAGAGACGCAGCATCTGGAGGCGCATGCATTCCCATCAATGCTTGCAGACCTTCACAGTGTAGCCCTGGATGACTCTGCCTCCACAGGCTAACATGTTGGGCAGCCACAGAAATGCCGCAAACTCCTGCTCATTCATGGGGCGACAACGAATATGCCTCGGCATGATCCCACCCACAATTATCAAACCCAAACACCAAAATAAAACCCTAAAAGACTCTACTACCCCTATAACAATTATACCCCAAAAGACAAACACCCGAATAGCACACAGGCCAATAAACAATATACTACAAATACACACAAAAATGACTTTAGGGACACAACAGGGACAGCAGACACGACACACCAGCTCCAAAAACGCCAACACCACTCTCCAGCACAAGCACAACACCACCACTCCCAAGCTCAGACAGTAAAATTGTGACTTATTGTTCCTGGTTTGCAGCATGCAGGATCCATGACATCACCTCCCTTTAACCATTACTTCACTTCCTGGGTGGATGCGGCACGTTTTCAGACGATGGGTCAATTTTTTTTACGCTTCCGCTCAATGCGTTGATTTCACAAAAGGCCTGACAATGGTAAAAGCTGTTAATATCGAGCATCGGTTGAGAAGCATAATTTTTCACTGACGCGGCGGCTGCAAAATTTCTCGCTGAATGGTGTTGCATCATTATTTTTATGCAAGAGGTCGAAATTATTTTTGGGGTGTTTTGGGATGTGCAAGTCATGTAAAAATAAACAGTAAATGAAGTGTTGTGTGTGATTAGTGGAGTTTACCTGTTTGCAGTCTTTGCATATATGTCATGTGTGTTAATAAGTGAACATATGTGTGGGTTCATCCTGCTCATGGATCATACTATGCATATTGCCCAAACACTGTGGTAGCACTATGGTGCACCTTACCAGAGGTGCTCTGTGTGCTAACTTATTCATAGCACCTATTAACATTGTATCAGCTTCCCCCAGGGATGCAAGACCCTACCCTTACCATGAGGTTAGTGCACCCACATGTACGACTGCTCAGCCTACTGCCAAACAGTGCTGTGCCACATAGTGGAGGTATCAGGCTATGTTGAAATTTGGGGTGTGCAGCTATTGGCTGCACCCACATGGAAGTGGTGTATGGCTGGTGCCATTTGATTATTAGAGTATTTGCATTCCATATCAATGGGACATACCCCACAGGAAAGTGACAATGTCATATTTTGTGTCAAACATGAGCCACAATCATGGTGATTGTGCTATGTTAGATCACCATGCATACCTCGGTGTGACCTCCTACATATGGCTGATAGTAGGGCTACATAAATCACACCATGACTACACTCTGCATCAAGGCGGTGTTGCTTGTGCATAGGAGTGGGTGTTCAAATGCAACACTGTTGGACTGGCAAAGTTTAGTATGTAGCATTTGTCTATGTGAGATGTGATCACCTATTGGAATTGACATGTGGATACAGTTGTTGTTGTAGCATGTGTAGACTATAGTTTTGGGAGTGGGTTTCCATGCACATACTATGTGGAACACTTGAAAGCCATCATACTATGAGTGGCCTCTACTGTCGTCCACAAGTATGAGGCCGTACACATGGCTAGCATCAGGAGTGACACATACACACAGTAAGTGCATGCTATCTACGTGACCACACCATGGTAAATGTGGCTGGCAATGGAGGACTATCTAATACAGGTAGTTGGCATGCACACTAAGTCATTTTTACTAGATGTTGGTCAATGCTATTTGTCACACATAGCTACATACATCATCTGTGTGACAAGAAGTTACAGGTAAAATATGAATGTTTAGGTGTTTACTTTGACTATGGAATAAAAATGCATACACAGTGGAAGTGCTCAGAATGATATTTTATCATTGTTGGCTATGATCTTGAACATGCATGGTTCGGTAAAAAAATTATATATGTTGTTGTCCCTCTGCTGTGTTGTGGCAACTGTTGGTCCAGATTGCTGAGGCTCCTCTTCTTCCTCCTCCTCATCGTATTGCATTTCCTGCTCCCCATTTTCACTGCCCATTGCACATTTGTCCCGCCACAGATATTGTGCAAAATGCAGCAGACCAAAATAATTTTACACACTATAGGTGGCAAGTAGAGCAATCTGCCCCCTGGTATGTCCAGGCTCCGGAAGTGGGATTTTAATACTCTGAATGTCCGCACAATGATTGACATGGTGTGCCATAGGGCATGGTTGTATGTCCGATGGGCTTCTGTTTGTTGGTTCTTGACTGGAGTCATGAACCACAGCATCAGAGCGTAACCTTGGTCTGCTGCAAAGAAAGGAGGTGTCATATTAGTTGAGAGCCATGACAAGGGATAGCATGACATTCATTTCCAATTTGTTCTGTGTCCTGCTTGACTCATACACCTTGCTTATAGTAATAGATGTGCTATGACATAGTGGGGCATACACACAAGTAGGGCTTAGAAATGGCAGACAATGAGCTACACATACAGCTGTGCTGCCCCTGTGATTCATTTACTATTTGTCTTTCTGGAGAGTACCAATGCCATGCAGGTGATGAATTCTCACCAGTAAGGAGAGTCTATTTGCCATTGAGTAGACACATGTCTCACATTCATCTATTGTGTCTATTAATGGCTACTAATGCCATTCCTGAACTGATACCTGTCTGATGTGACTACATGTAACAGGAGCAGGTGATGTGTGTTACTTCAGTCACACATATTTTACATTGAAAATTGGAGTCAATATTGTTCAATGTACTCCGCCATGGGAAGGAAAGTGGGTGGATATACATATGGGACTTGGTAGTGTGCACATGGCAGTGCACAGTGTCCACTATGGTGACAGTTAACAAGGGGTTATAGATATGAGTCAATCTTTCACTGTACAGTGCAACTGGCGGACTAACTACATTGCAGGGCCTCACGTCTTGTGGACAGTGTAGGCAATATCTTCCACATGATGTAGTGTACAGGGTTCTGTGGCTACGCTGGCAGAACCAGTGCAGCATTGCTCCAAGACAGTTACATTATTTCCCTGAGGACTGTATTGTAGGCTGTCAAGTGAGATGTAGTTTGTGCATGAGGCTGCACCTTGCTGCACAGTCCTTGGATGGATGAAGTTGTGGTTTCTGGACAAATGTTGTGCACATAGTATGTGATGTGTGTATATGATAAGTGATATGATGTCGCATGCTAGAGTTGATCCTGTGAGGTTCATATATGACCATATATCTCAATTTCACAGGTCTGGGATACATCTTCATTCCTCCTGCCATGGGATTTACATTTACACCAACTACACCCTGCTGGGCGACCTCAACTTCCACCTCGACAACCAACGAGACCCCAGCACCACATCCCTCCTGGACAACCTCCACAACATTGGACTCCGCCAGATTGTGACCGAACCCACGCACTCAGCAGGACACACCCTCGACCCCCTCTTCACAACACTAAACTCCATCACCTTCAGCCACATCACCGAACTCCCATGGACCGACCATCGATGTGTCTACTTCACCTTCAGAACACCCACCATCCACAGACACCAGCACCTGCTCCCACGAAGAAATTGGACCAGAATCACCGACGACCAGCTAACCTCATCACTCAGCAACTCCACCCCGACCATCGCGGAAAACAACGACCCCAACGCCGCAGCCCAAACCCTGCACAGATGGATCACCGACAGCGCCAACACCTTAGGCCCCCTCAAGAAAAACAACAACACCCACGCCAAGAAAGCTAGATGGTTTACCAACGAACTTCGAGAGTCCAGGCGCACTTGCCGCCGCCTCGAAAAGGACTGGAGGAACACCAAATCCACAGAAGCCCACAACAACTTCAGAGCCGCCACCAAAGTCCACCACCAACTCATCAGAAAAACAAGGAAAAAGGCGATCGAAGACAGAATCTCCACCCACGCACACAACAGCAAAGAACTCTTCAACATCATCAAGGAGTTCACCCAACCTACCAGAGAGTCCACCGACATCCCACCCTCACAAGACCTCTGCGACAAACTCAGCACCTTTTTCCACCACAAAATCAAGAGCATCTACGACAACTTCGATGAAGACAACCAACACACTGAACCCTCACCAACCACCCCGACACCATGAAGCCAACGATCGACTACTGGACAGGCCTCACCACCGAAGACACACTGAAGACGATGAACTCAATCCACTCTGGGGCCCCCACGGACCCCTGCCCCCACCACATTTTCAACAGAGCCGCCGACACCATCGCACCCATGCTCCACCACACCATCAACCACTCCCTGGCAACTGCATCGTTCCCCGACGACTGGAAACACGCCGAGATCAACCCCCTCCTCAAGAAACCCTCGGCGGACCCCACCGACTTCAAAAACTACAGACCCATCTCCTTGCTCCCCTTCCCAGTGAAAGTCATCGAGAAAGCCATCAACAGCCAACTCGCCACATTCATCGAAGAGCACAACATCCTCGACTCCTCCCAATCCGGCTTCAGAAAAAACCACAGCACGGAAACCGCCCTCCTCGCCGCAACAGACGACATCCGCACCCTACTGGACAAAGGAGAAACAGCAGCCCTCATCCTCCTCGACCTCTCAGCGGCGTTCGACACAGTCTCTCACCGCACCCTAAGACGCAGACTCCACGACGCAGGGATTCAAGACAAGGCCCTCGACTGGATCCGCTCCTTCCTCTCCGGCAGAACGCAGCGGGTCAGACTCCCCCTTTCCTCTCGGACCCTACACCAACCACCTGCAGAGTCCCCCAGGGGTCATCCCTCAGCCCTACGCTCTTCAACATCTACATGGCTCCGCTCGCCCCCATCGTCAGAACCTACGGACTCAACATTGTGTCATACGCAGACGACACTCAACTCATCCTCTCCCTATCCAACGAACCCAACACCGCCAGACACAATTTTCGAGAAGGCATGGAAGCTGTCGCAAAATGGATGAAAAACAGCTGCCTTCAACTAAACACCAACAAAACAGAAGTACTCATCATGGGCCCACACCCTGACGCCTGGAACGGCACCTGGTGGCCCCCTGCCCTCGGAAGTCCGCCCACCCCCACGGACCACGCACTTAACCTGGGAATCATCCTGGACTCCGAACTCAAAATGGACCGCCAGATCAACGCCGTCTCGTCCTCCTGCTTCCACACCCTCCACCTCCTACGCAAGACCTTCAAATGATCCCCCTCGAACACAGAAAGACCGTCACTCACGCCCTGGTCACCAGCAGACTCGACTACGGCAACGCACTCTACGCCGGAATAAACAAAAACCTCACACGCAAGCTACAGAACATCCAGAACGCCGCTGCAAGACTGGTCCTCAACCTGCCAAGACACTGCCACATCTCCCAGCACCTGCGCACACTCCACTGGCTCCCCATCGAAGCTAGAGTCACCTTCAAGATGCTCACCCACGCTCACAAGGCCCTCCACGACACCGGACCAGCATACCTGAACAGCTGACTCAAATTCCACGCACCCCAAAGGACCCTACAATCAGCCCAGCTCTCCTATGCCGTGGTCCAACGCACCAGAAAGACCAGATCAGGCGGCCGCTCCTTCTCCTTCCTCGCGGCCAGAGCCTGGCACGCCCTCCCTCTCCACCTCAGACAGACAACATCTCTCCCCATCTTCACAAGAAACCTCATTACCTGGCTCTTCGACAGACCCCCTCCTTGATGGACTGGAACCTGCGAAACCCCCCTCCCCCAGGGCCTTGAGACCCTCACGGGTGAGTAGTAGCGCTTAACAAATGCGTGATTGATTGATTGATTGAAACACAGACTATACACAGGGATTGGCTTGCTTCAACAGGGTATTTGTATGCATCATTTTACTAGTTATTGCATTTGTGAGAGGGTTTGACACTATTAAATGCACACACAGGGCCTTATGCAGCATTTGTTGCCACTGGACAGCAATGGATATGAACTGGCTGAGCTGACCTGCATCCAAAGAGATTTTGTGGGTAGTGCCTTTCAGTTGACATACAGCACATCCACGGTTTGTCAACATTCACAACATCACATGATAGTCACTAGTAATACCACCAGCCCCCTCACACCATAGTGCATGTGTGTCAGCTTAGTGTCCTCACATGATGTCATGCTTTAAGGGATGCATTCCAGCACCAATAACACACCATCTACGCAATTTCCTCCTTCTATGTGTCATGTGGAATGCTGGACACAGAGTAATTGGACATGACAAAGAGACATGTGATTCTGCATCGTCATTTCAGTTCCCTTTGAGAGGCACACTATTTGCACACAGTGCCAGTGTCTCTGAACCTAGATTATGTGTAAATGTGTGAGTTAATCATTGGTGTTGGATGGGACAGGCCACCCCAAGGCCCATGGTAGACACCATTAACACAGGGTGAATGAATGCTGCACTTTGGTGTGGCTTGCTTTACTGCAAACCAATGAGATCATGCAATGTCATGCAGTCAGACTTTGCATTGACACATTGATGTGATTTGGGAAGCTGCTCCACCAGAGCATCATGAATAGTGATAGTCCATCAGCACAGTTCTCTTATACTTGTGGCACAGGGGAGTAGGAGGTGTCGACATGTGTGACTTGTATGACTGTATTGCACATAGACCATGTAGTATGGTGCATGTATGTATGCCCACACCAACTACGTATTCACTGTCTCATTCAACCCAAGACTGATATGTCAACGTATTCCTACATAATTGATTTTCATGTGATCTGTCATGTGCTTGAGATGTTCTTACCAACCAGTAGGCCATTCCCATAGGTCCCATTCTGGAAACGGTCATTGATAGTGTAATGCTGGAAGATGAATGAGTCATGTGCACTGCCTATGTACTTGGCAAGGAGGTTGATGAAAAGGCCCATATTGTCCATGATTGCCTGCACTTTCATGGAATAGGTGTGCTTCCTGTTGCAGTAGACATGGGATGTTGCTGCTATAGGCACAAGTTTTACATGTGTGCAGTCCATTGCCCCTAACACATGTGGGAATCCTGCAATGGCATGAAAGTCTTGCTTGTTGTTCTCCTGTTGTTGCTGCGCTGTGTAGGGGAAGTAGAGGTACTGGGGCGTGAGGCTTATGATGGCATCCATGGCGTTGGGGAAGAACCTAGAGAAGGATATCTGGGATACTCCTGCCACTCTGGCTGTGGTGGGTTGAAAAGTTCCAGACACCAGCATGTGGAGTACAGCCAGTAGCTTGGCCTGTCGAGGGATGTTGGTGCAGCGCTGTGATGTTGTCTGCAGCCTTGGCACAATCTGATGCAGGAAGTGGACAATGGACTCTCTCCTGAGCCTGTAATGGGCAATGACCTTCTCCTCCCTGAGGTCAATGAGAGTTATCCTCTGGCGAAATGTCCTCTCCATTCTCCTGCACTGCCTCTGTGGTGGTATTGGTCGTCATCTCCTAGGTGCTCCTAGCTGCCATAGCAGTAGATCCATGGCGTATTTGAGCTTGCCAAATTGCTTTGGGTCTGTTCTGCTTTTCTACTAGTGTGCCCGTGTCATTTTTAAGACCAGCTTTTCCTTATCGGTAAAAAACTGCAGCTAATGGGACTTAGCGGCACTTTTCGAAAAGTAGCGGCGTTTCCGAAAATCCTTGTACATCTGGCAGCATCAGTTTTGCGAATATTTTTCTATGAGAATTCCTACCTTGCATTTAATTTTCTGAAAATGCTGCTAGCGGAGCTGGTGTTGAAAAAATAGGTGCTAGCAGTGTAAAAGTGATGTTAAGGGGCTCTAGCGTCACTTTGTAAATATGGCGCTAAAAAAGAAATGTGGCAGTGTCAAAAAAGTGAAGATGCAGTGTTGTTAACTCCTTGTAAATGTGTCCCATTGTTCCTGAATAATCTAATGATTCCATTGCGTCCCATAACACCAGAGCTGTACTCAATACTATTATGCCTTCTAATTTAAAGATTACTCTCTGTCTTCCAAAAAAAAATGTAGAGGTGAACATATTGTGTTGTTATGCTTATTTTATATACTTTTAATTTATTTATTTTTTGCATACAAATTATTTAGCTTTGTTTCTTCAAAAAGGGGAAGGTGTTGTACCATAAGACATTGCAGTAATGTATGGAGTGTGCCGTATCTTTAAGAACTTGTTATGAGTGAGTGAGGTCCTACTTTGCGGAGTGACCTCACTTGTAAAAAGCAAATGCATTCCAGTTGCTATGTTTCCTTTTAAGTTACTGCTTTATGTCCCGCGCTGCTGTCCTGCATTGGTTGCTCAGTCTTCGTTGGGCGTCTGATGCATGAGGACAAGCTTCGTGTGGGCTTCTCATTTATTCCCTTGTAGTTCACAAAATAAATGCCGTATTTATCTCCGCTTGGTTACCGAAGTCTCTATGTAACAGTGCCTCTTAGGAGACTTGTCATACAGGTCCACTATAACGGATAAGATTGAATAATAAAATAGGGAGCTTGTTGTCACATGGAGACAGCTCCTCGACTTTCCAGCTATACATACTCGAACAAGTACTTCCAGAATTGGCAAGAATAATTCCCAGTTCAGAGTCACTGTGTTGAGGAATTATAAATAATTGTAGCTTTGGACTATTTCCAAAGGAGAATCACCATACTTCCCAAGGGCTGAGATGTAATGTTCCACCTTTACGGCAGAGCCCACCTCTGACAGTATATTCTGGGTGGACAGAGGCTTAAATTAAGGCTCTCAGCCAGGTTTCTGTTTTTCCTGATTTTTTTTTACAGATAAATATATTTATCTCTCTGCATTTATTTTAAGTATGGAAAAGTCCGGACAACATGTCTTCTTTTGAGTGATCTCTGATGGTGCTAAGCGTGACTGCTAGGCCAATATCTGCGCAGACTGACATGCAGAGAAGTTAAAAAAGGGACAAGCTTTGGTAATAAAGCTTTAAGAAGTTGCAGATGCACATGCAGGGCCGGACTGGCTACCGGGCGTTTTGGCATGCTGCCGAGCTGGGGGCTGATGTCACTGCGGTGGGGGCTAATTTCGTTGATGGAGACCTGCGTGTGCTTCGAAATAAACAAAGCAAAACAAATTTCGTTCAGCACACGCAGGTCCCCATCAACGAAATCAGCCCCCAGCTCGGCAGCATTCCAAAACGCCCGGTAGCCAGTCCGGCCCTGCCTGCGTGTGCTTCGAAATAAACAAAGCAAAACGAATTTCGTTCAGCACACGCAGGTCCCCATCAACGAAATCAGCCCCCAGCTCGGCAGCATGCCAAAACGCCCGGTAGCCAGTCCGGCCCTGTGCACATGTGTACTCAAATGCTTAGTTCATGTGAGTATACTGCATAAGACTGATGCAATATATATATCGTCTTAATGCATTAAAACACATGAAGCATCCAATCACATACCTTTATTAAATAAACGTGAAACTATACTAGTATCAGCTCAACTTGAAAAAAAACCAGAAAATAAATACGGAAAATACAGATAAAAAGAGTAAAACATAAATATGAATAATTACAGACAAATATCTAAAAAATAAATAACAAAAAACCTAGAGCCCTCCTTAAATTCACTTATGTATTTGATCATATTCAACCCCCAGAACAGATCCTACAGCAAAGTCACCGTTGCCAAGAAGCATTGTTAACTAATTACTTGAGTAAAGTATTTGAATACCTTTCGATAAGGCGTTAATGTCTAAGACGATGGGCAGCCAGTGGTACTGTAAATCATCTATTACCAATGGCAGGGCCAGCACCTGAAGGTACATATATTTGAATTGCACTTATTTTGCAAACCTCCAAATGTAAGGATTGTCAATGTAAGATAACTTAGGTTGTTGAATGCCTGCTACAGAGAGCTGTGAAATGCCTGTAGGTCACAGGATCGAAGCCTAACAGTGTGTGTCAAGCTCTCATGTTTTTTAAAGTTGGTGAATTGAGTATTGAGTTGAGTATTAAAACCTATAATTGGATTGGTATTGATTGTTCTGTTTATGGTGTGTGCATACAATGCATCCGCGTGCCATTGTGGAGCCTTTAATACCTATAAGCCAGATGCCATAGACAAAAGCACCAATCATCGGAATTGGACACCTCCTGCCTCCGTGATAGAGATCTGCACTGGCCAATGGGATTCATTGTGTAGCAGGTAAGAAATTCATTGTGCTTTTTAATATTGAGGATTTAACAATCAACAGAAAGGCTGTCCACGTTTTAGAAACAATTTAAATGTTTATATTTTTCATATCCATGAAGGAAAGAATACAAATATGTAGGCATTCATAGGAACATAAATGTTTTTGGAATATTATAGGAGGTCATGGAGGTAAAATACTTGTCCACCCCGTCAGGCATCTCGATTGAAACACGGCAGTGTTAGGCGTCCAAGGGGCGGGATTCCAAAGATGGAGGCTCCGCACAGCTGCTTTTTTGTTCCTCGACCTATACAAAGGAAAAATGGTGGTATTTGAAATCAATTATGGTAAACTAGAAATAATTCAATTACTGAGTAATATTATACGAAAAGTGCTTTGGCGACTACTAAATATGGGTTTCACATGTGCAAATGTTCAGGGAAAGGCGTCTTATGTGCAGAAGATGATTACTTTTGTATTTTCTTATTTAGTTGTAAACAGATCTGGGAGAAGAACTCAAATGACTGGTTTTCTTTCATATTTCAGCTCTTGTCAATTTTCTCCTCACCACATCAGATCATTTCCTCATTTTTCAAAGCTACATTTCCCATCTGTATTGCAACAGGCAAACATCCCTTCCTTTGTTGAGCATCGACTTGTCTCCTGGAATATGATAAACATAATAAACATGGACTGCAAACCAGCATGTGGGAAGGAAAACAATAGCTCTAACCACACGTAACCAGTCAAGCAAAAAATAATCCTTGCCTAAAATATTAAAACCAGAAACTATGTGTACACACTTGAAGTTTGTTCGTCCATAGTAAGTGCATTCCCGAATAGTACCACAATGCAACATGTGGTGTATTTCTGAACTGAATGTATCATATTCATTGTAACATGGATACATAAGTTCACTGCACTCAACTGTAGGCTACATGGATGTTAACATATCATTTAACGTATGTATAACCAATGTACTGATGAAATTATATAAGAATTATTTATTCATTTATCTTTTTCAGTAATGCCAACATGCACAAAGGGCAATAAGAGTGTGTGCACAAGACACATACATACTCCTGTAAAAGATCATAGTAGGGAATATCGAATCCCAAATATCGATGGGACAGAATATCATTGCGACGATGTTGAGGGACAAACTATCAAAGGGAATTGCACAGAGGGAGGTAACAATTTATTATTCTTAACTCCACATCTACATACCTTGAGAATAAATATATCACAAAGGTACGTATATGGCACATAGGGAGGCACTGAGACATGCCAGGCCCCAGAGGCCAGGTCTGGTACTCACCAGTACTGGACAATTTTGTTGATGGCTGGAGCAGGGGCCTTTCTGCACATGCATCAACCATCAGACAGAAGTCACTTTCTCAGGTTGCTTACAGGACTGTGGTTCAGAAGAAGTATGTCAAACCCAAGGAGATTCTCCCTGATACCAGTGGCACATATTTGGTAGGCAGTGGAGATTATAAGTCTCTGCCTGAGTGTGGTAGAAATCAAAGGAAAAGCACCATGGTCCATGTTGGGATGAAAGAACTACAAGGCACGAGATATCTCTTGGGCAATTAATTGAATGCTCCTTTTTTAGTACCAGGACCCGAAAGCCTACATGGCTACTACCCCATTAGCTGTGTTATCCAGAGCACAGACTACATATTAGTCTCAGGAAGTTACTGGGACCATCCCAGACTTGCAAAGAACCTGTAAAAATAGCGAGCAGATCATGCCAGAGGCAGAGGAAGCACAGGCCCCTATTCCAGAGGGTTAGCAGCATGAGACACCCAAAGTGGATCTGGTTTGGGGATTAGGTCGCTGCCAAAGCTGCATAATTTGTAAGTTGCTTGATGACCTTTGCAGGAGTTATTCTGCCAGACACAAGTTGAGTGCCCCACACTTGTACAACTTAAGAAGGAAGCCCAGGAACAGGTCAGCAAAGAAATAGTTGAAAGGCATTATGTTGGCTATGAGAATCGATTACTTTACAGAGAGTACGTTAATCCTGAATCAGGAGCCAGTAAGAAGCTCTTGATTCCTATGATGTATGGGATTTCCTGTTGGCAATGGCCTACGAGGTGCCCTTAGCAGGATATTTGCACATAAAAAAGACCCGGGATAGGTTGAACTCTGTCTTCTACAGGCTATGGATGTGCAGAGCCACAGAGAGTTCCTGTAGACCTCTCCTACTTGCCATTTCAGTAGTAAGTCAGGAGGTATAACCAACCACAGCAATATTAGAGCCACTACCAGTAGTATGTCTCCTTTTTAAGCACGTGTGCATTTTACACTGATGGTCCATTTCCCCCGTATATTAGGCAACAAGTATATCTTGGTTGTGGTTGATCATGCCACCAGGTATCTCGAGGCAAAACTTTTGAGGAGCATGACTGCGTAGACAGTAGCTAGGACAATCCTAGGGATCATTTTTAGGTTTGGGTTTCCTAAGACAGTGATTTCCAACAGGGGAACAATCTTTATCGACTCTGTGGGAACAAGCTGATGTAACATATCATTTCTCCACAGCATGTCACTTGCAAATAAAGGGTTGGCTGAATTTGCGGTAAAGGTTTAATAAGACCCATAAGAGCATGATGCAGGCTTTGCCAGATTACCTCAGGAGGAAGTGGGATCTTCTCCTGCCACCTTCAGAGAAATTCCATAGAAAGGAGGGGAGTTTAGTACGCTTGCATTTTTGTTTGGGTACCCAGTGCATTCCCCACTCACAGTAGTTAGAGAAGAATTGGAAAAAACCTCAGAGTCACCACAGAAGGATGTGGTGGACTTAGCCTCAGGAAGTTGATGGCACAATACATGAGTCACGTGAAGGCTAACTTTGATGTAAGCCAAGAGCTGATGAGAGTGGTAAGTCCAGAAAGCGATGGTTGGTGGGTACCAGGAAGATCAGGAGATGTTGTGTGCTGAACACCATTTGCCAAGAGCTTTGGAGAATATGTGGTTTGTGCCATATAAGGTAGTGCAAATGGTTTCTGAAGTAAACTACTTGGGGGACACAGGTGTCACATGAGAGCTAAATATGGTGTTGCAGGTGAAGTGGCTAAAGCCTTAACTATAGAGACATTTTACAGTGAACATCATGGCAAAGACAGAGGAGGCTGAGGAAAGCAGTTAACTGCTTTCTGACCTTTTGCACAGTGATGAAAATGATGGTTCTGTTTGGGCTGGTTGATCAACTTGACCCTGAATTAACTCATGAACAACCATAACAGTGTAGCAAGGTGTTTGAATGATTTATTTCCCCATATCATTGCACTTACTCTAGGATTGATACCTGTTTGTGGGCATGACATAGATACAGGGGGTAGTTTGCCAGTGGAAAGCAAAGTTGACAAGCCTTCGGATTTTGTCCAGCAGTGATTGAGCATTCCTGTAGTCCTTGGGCCAGGTCAGCAGTACTGGTGCCCAAGTTAGGTTCCGTAGACTTAAACTTTTGCATGGACTACTGTCCTTCAATGAGGTGACCAAGATAGATGCACATCTGATTCCCACTGCAGATAAGCTAGTGGACCTTTGGGTGCTGCTCGCTTCTTGAGTGCCTTTGAAATGACCAGTGGCTTGTTTTTTTAACACAAGAATGGTCCTGCCACTTTTAAGCATCTGTCATCTCTCAGGTATGCAAAAGATCTCTGTGGCCTACCTGGATGACATTGCAATTTTTAAAACTTTGTGGAGGACCTCCTGAGGCACAGACATCAGGTACTAATCAAAATACAGGGAGCAAAACTGAACATCAATGCAACCAAGTGCCAGGTTGAGCAGCCCTGTGTAGTCTGCCTTGAGCAACATGTGGATGCTATGATCCAGTCAGTGTTGGGGTGGGAAGTTCCCACCATTCAGACTCAAGTAAGAGCCTTTCTAGGACCCACTGTATACTACAGAAACCTTGTGCCCAATTATGGGACCATAGTTGTCCCGTTAACAGCTCTGATATCCAAGAAGCAGCCTAAGAAGTCTGCGGAGTATCAGATGGCCTTTAAGGATCTGAATGCATCACTATGTAATGCACCTGTGTTGAAGCTCCTGACTATGGTCAGCTGTCACTATAAAGACTGACACCTCAGACAAGCAAATTGAAAGGTACTGGCTCTACTTGAAGACATGGGTAGAGAGCTTCAATTTGCATTTATCAGATGCAGACTGCCTATTAGGGAACAGAACATGTCAGACAATGAGAAAGTAAGCTTTACAATAGTGATGGCACTAAAGAGGTTCTGGCCTTTCTTGTGTTGTATGTGGTGAGCAAAAGAGCGATGGATTAAACCCAGAACTTTGTTTCTGTGGGTGAATGTTTGCATTGTTCAGCATTCTGCCCATCATTTGTTACTTTTGCTTTTGTCACCCTAAGTGGGAAGGGTATACCCAGACGTGGGTCCTGTGCTCACTGTGCCACTGGATTTAAGCTAGCCTGGCTGATGAGGGGTCATGCCCCGAAACCGGTCCCTGGATGCTTGTTTCCGGTCCAAGAAGGACCTGGCTTGGAATTTCGGGCTGGACTGTTCCCAGTGGGAAAAGGGTCAAGACTGATGTCCATATGGCTGGGTCCAAACTGGGGTGGTGTGATGACCAAAAGAACGATGGATTAAACCCAGATCTCTGTGACCAGGGCTGAATGTTTACATTGCTCAGCATTCCATTCATCATTTGTTTCTTTTGCTTTTGTTGCCCTAAGTGGGAAGGGTATGCCCAGACGTGATTCCCATGCTCACTGCGCCACTGGTTTCAAGCTAGCCTGGCTGATGAGGGGTGATGCACTGAAACCGGTCCCAGGATGCTTGTTTCTGGTACAGGGAGGACCTGGCTTGGCAGTTCGAGCTGGACTGTTCTCATGAGGAACAGGGTCAAGACTGATTTGCATATGGCTGAGGCCAAACTGAGGTTGCACGTGAGCAAAGAACAATGGATTAAGCCAAGATCTTTGTGACTGCGGGTGAATATTTGCATTGCTCAGCATTCAGTCCATCATTTGTTTCTTTTGCATTTGTCTCCCTAAGTGGGAAGGGTATGCCAAGACATGGGTCCCATGCTCACTGCGCCACTGAATTCAAGCTAGCCTGGCTGATTAGTGGTGATGCCCCGAAACTGGTCCTAGGATGCTTGTTTCCGGTCCAGGGAGGACCTGGCTTGGTAGTTTGGATGCTTGTTTCCGTCTAGGGAGGCCCTGGCTTGGCAGTTTGGGCTAGACTGTTCCCATGAGGAACAGGGACAAGACTGATTTGCAAATGGCTGGGTCCAAACTGGGGTGGCGTGGTGAGCAGAAGAATGATGGATTAAACCCAGAACTTTGTGACTGGGGGTAATTGTTGCATTGTTCAGCATTCTGTCCATCATTTGTTTCTATTGCATTTGTCGCCCTAAGTGGGAAGGGTATGCCCAGACATGGGTCCTGTGCCTACTGCGCCAATGGATTCAAGCTAAGCTGGCTGATGATTGGTTATGCCCCGAAACCGGTACCAGGATGCTTGTTTCCATCTAGGGAGGACCTGGCTTGGCAGTTTGGGCTGGACTTTTCCCGTGAGGAACAGGGTCTGGTCTGACTTGCATATGGCAGGGTCCAAATTGGGGTGGCGTGGTGAGAAAAAGAACGATGGATTAAACCCAGATCTTTGTGACTGGGGGTGAATATTTGCATTGTTCCTCATTCCGTCCATCATTTGTTTCTCTTGCTTTTGTTGCCCTAAGTGGGAAGGGTATGCCTAGACGTGGATCCCGGGCTCACTGCACCACTGGATTCAAGCTAACCTGGCTGATATGGGGTGATGCCCCAAAGCAGGTCCCAGCATGCTTGTTTCTGGTATGGGGAGAAAGTGGCTAGGCAGTTCGGGCTGGACTGTTCCCATGAGGAGCAGGGTCAAGACTGATTTGCAGATGTGTGGGTCCAAACAGGGGTGGTGTGGTGAGCAAAAGAATGATGGATTAAACCCAGAACTTTGTGATTGGAGGTGATTGTTTGCTTTGTTCAGCATTCTGTCCATCATTTGTTTCTTTTGCTTTTGTCACCCTAAGTGGGAAGGGTATGCCCAGACATTGGTCCCGTGCTCACTGCGCCAATGGATTCAAGCTAGCATGGCTGATGAGGTGTGATGCCCTGAAACCGGTCCCAGGCGGCTTGTTTGTGGTCCAGGAAAGACCTGGCTTGGCAGTTCAGGCTGAACTGTTCCCATGAGGAACAAGGTCAAGACTGATTTGCATATGGCTGGGTCTAAACTGGGGTGGCGTAGTGAGCAAAAGAACTATGGATTAAACCCAGATCTTTGTGACTGGGGGTGAATGTTTGCATTGTTCAGCATTCTGTCCATCATTTGTTTCTTTTGATTTTGTTGCACTAAGTGGGAAGGATATGCCCAGACGTCGGTCCTATGCTCACTGCGCCACTGAATTCAAGCTAGCCTAGCTGATGAGGGGTGATGCCTCGAAACCAGTCCCAGGATGCTTGTTTCCAGTCCAGGAAGGACCTGGCTTGGCAGTTCGGGCTGGACTGTTCCCATGAGGAACAGGGTCAAGACTGATTTGCATATGGCTGGGTTCAAATTAGTGTAGCGTGGTGAGCAAAATCACAATGGATTAAACCCAGATCTTTGTGACTGGGGCTGAATGTTTGCATTGTTCAGCATTTCATCCATCATTTGTTTCTTTTGCTTTTGTTACCCTAAGTGGGAATGGTATACCCAGATATGGGTCCCGTGCTCACTGCACCACTGGATTCAAGCTACCCTGGCTGATGAGGGGTGATGCCCCAAAACCGGTCCCAAGATGCTTGTTACCAGTCCAGGGAGGACCTGGCTTGGCAGTTCAGGCTAGACTGTTCCCATGAGGAACAGGGTCAAGACTGATTTGCATATGGCTGGGTTCAAATTAGTGTGGCGTGGTGAGAAAAAGAACAATGGATTAAACCCAGATCTTTGTGATTGGGGTTGAATATTTGCATTGTACAGCATTCCATCCGTCATTTGTTTCTTTTGTGATTAGTTGTTCCAGAGCACTGCCATTTGGTAAATGGTAGGAGTGAGGGAAGGGACCTGGGGCGGCTCCTCCACTAGGGCGGAGGAGCATCGCCTCTTTGCTTTCTCGCAGTGCGAGAAGCAGAAACATAAAATGGTAATAACTTTCCGTTATTACCATTTTGTGTTTGGTTGTGGGAGGGCGGGTGGGCGGGGCTGCTCTGCGAGCAGGCAGGGCAGAGGAGGAGTGGTGTGCCCACTCCTGAGTACACAAAGACTGTTTGGACGGCCCTCTGGGGCTGCCCAAACCAGTCATGCACACTCTGCCCTTCTCCATGGAGGCTGCAATGCAGCCTACATGGAGAACATGGCCTCCCTGTAAGGACCTGGCTGGGCGGCATCCCCACTAATCACAACGCTGCTTGCAACATTGTGATTGGCTTAGGGGAGGGAACCTGGCTGCCAGCAGGAGCAGGATCCGAGAAGACGCGGGACCCGGCTGGCGGAAAGGTACGTTTTTAAAATTTATTATTAAATTAAGCCCCCCTCCCCACATGACCCCCCACCCGCGTGACGCCCGCCCCCCACCCACGAGCCATGCCGACCACGACTGGAAGGGACTAAAGTTTCTATTGTTCATGATGAGAAAGTTTCTAGCCAGAGCCTGCTCTTTTAAATGTTCCTGATCACTGCTGCAGAAAGCCTCATGACATCTACTTGCAAAGACCTCATACTTGATTGTGCCCATATTTTGTATACTTCTGCTTGAATGCAGCTTTATTGCTACGTGTTGTGAGAGCCATCTCCTTCCACAAAAGCTGTGCCTGGGAACAACAATGAAATTATATTTGAAAGAGAACTACTCTAAGATGGTTTTGAATCTCTAGAGAGTGGATCCACATCCCCTGTCTGAAAAATGTGTATGAAGGCGGGATCTAAACCACACCACTTTGGTCCACCTCCATGTTCCTCATGACCAAGGATGGGAGTGCTCAGGAATGGCATAACAGCCACACTCCCACAGGGGAGGTGATATCACCTGAAATCTGCACAGCTTGCTGGGGAAGCTGAAGTCCTGCCTGCTCGGAGAGGGAAGGAGAGTGCCTGGCCATTCAGGTTGTGAAACTGGTCAAGAGTAGACGCTAGCTGTCTTTCCGGCATGAGGAGCACAAAGATATTGCTGAATGCTTTCTGAGGCAAAACCTTAACTGCCCTGTATCGTGAGCGGTCTCCTGCTCTCCCATCACATCACCCTCAGTATATAGCTCAAAAATGAAGCCAAGAAGTCATCCTGTGCTGTCTGGCAACCCTGCTTTACATTACGTATTGTTGCTATCCTACCCCCCCTCAAATTCAGAGGAAGACCTGATGTTGTCACAGAAGCACAAACTGGTCCCCGCCTGGGGACTACAACTGCCAGATGAAGAAGAAACCTGGGGCAGATTTACAAGCCCCTTGCAACACTTTTGCGCTGCTGTTGCGTCATTTTTTGTGACGCAGTGGTGGCATAAACAATGCGCCATATTGCAGCCCATTTGCAACGTGACACATCTAGGGAGATGCGTCACGTTGTAAAGTCCTGCGTCACATTATACCTGCGTCAGGTATAATGTATGCAGGGTGGGCGTTCCCACGCAAAAAGCCATGTAGAACTGACGCAGTGAAATTTACAACATTTCCCTGCGTCACTCTATGTCTTCATTGCATCAAAATCCCTACGCCTGCTCAGACCAGGCGTAAGGAATGACGCAAGCCTTTTTAAATGGGACTCACCTATCTGTTGTGGCGCATTGCTGGAGTTGCTTCACTTTCATGAGGAACTCCAGCAATGAGTCACTTTTGGGTCAACAGATACGTCAGAATTTCTGACGCATCTGTCAGTCCTTATTGATGCTTGAAGAC
The DNA here is from genome assembly GCA_963921515.1 of Calotriton arnoldi. Taxonomy (NCBI): domain Eukaryota; kingdom Metazoa; phylum Chordata; class Amphibia; order Caudata; family Salamandridae; genus Calotriton; species Calotriton arnoldi. The sequence continues at coordinate 683,697 of CAWUFW010009125.1, forward strand.
TTTATTGTTTGATTATTTAAAATCATTACAATTAGAGAAACACTTTATGATAGATGTATAAAAAGAGAGATAAAAGGGTGAACCATTGAGACAAAAGTTAAAATACTGTGATATTTCAAAATTTCATTGGAACGTGAAATCGGAGGTTAAGTTTACATGATTTTCCAACAACTTGCTTTATCTAAAAAGGGGTGCAATCCCATTAAGAACACTTATAAAAAAAAAACAGAGGAAACGAAGGCGGACTTAACACTTGTCACTTAGAGTCCGGCAGTTCTACATAGTCTCGAGTGTCCCCAGAGGTGAGAGACAAGTAGTCGGGTTACTAGCACTCCTGCTGCTTAAAATTTTATCAGCTCTTACGACAAACTGAATCTGATGTTAAGCATCGTATTTTCCGGGTTCATGGTTGCTGTGATGGCCTGGCGTCAGGATCGGACACCAAGTTTATTCCATTCACCCCGCAACAGTATCCTTCTATTGTTGAGTAAGGCGGGGCAGACACATACCACGTGCTCGATCGACTCTGGGGTGCTCCCACACCCCCTGCACACGTTGTTGCTTGAACAGCGCCAATTTGGTAGGTGGTGCAAGAAGGGCCATTCACCCAGCCTCAGTGCCAGGAATCTTTTTTTCGATAGTGCTGCATAGGTGCTTGTGAGAAGTTGGCCTGGTATATGCTGTTCACTAATTAAAGTGGACACCTTGCACCAGGGCAAATCGACTCTTATGGTAGATAGGTTTAAGACAACCTTTTAAAGAAAGCTATCCTAGTGGTAGCTGTGGAGAGCAGCCTTCAGGCTAAGTCTTGAAGGAATGTAAAGCAGCTTGTTTTACCATATAATCTCTTGAATCACCAAATGAAAAGACACCACACAGGTATATATATCAAATATATATGTATTTATTTCTAAATAACTCTCTACTAATCTCTTTATGAGATTAGAAGACAAACATATGCACAAATCAACGTTTCACAATAAGTTAAGCACAAAATATGGCTGGGGCCCTAGGGGCGTACCAGACCATATACTAAAAAAGGGACTTAGCAACAACGACTTGCAGGGAGACAAGGCCTAGGGCCTTCAGAAGTGCTGGGGCCTCACGAAACCACCCAAGGCAGGTAAGTAAAGGACCCACGGGGGACGCGTGCAGTGTGGATACACAGGCGCGGATCGCCGTTAACTTCAATGGGGCAAGTCGCGGTTGGAAATTAAGAGTTCTAGGAGACTTCGGGAGAACCTACAAGCAAGTCACTTACAGGGTAAGTAGTTCTAGGGCCCACACCCACAGGAGCACCGTAGTGCTGGAGTTACCTCACCCAGGGAAGCCGGGTGCATAGGTGTCCTTTGGTGTCGGGCCGCAGGCGTCGTTTTCAATGGCGAACAAAGAAGACTTGCTGCTTGCGGGAGCTGAAGAAGTGTCCGGTGGAATCCAAGCCTGGATTCTGAAGAAGGACGACCTGAAAGCAGAGGGGACAGTGTTCAAAGTCACTTGGCAGTGACTCGGGGCAAGGAAGATGGATGCCCACCGTCGTCGGTTGATTCAGGTCGGTTGCAGGTGCCTTGACTCTTCAGCCACGAGGTTCAGGAGGCGTCGACGATGACCAGGAGCTGGATTCTGTGTGTCCCACAAAGTCTGCAGCTTACTGCGGTGTCGGCAACTCGATTGGAGCCAACAAGCCTTGGCAACAGCAAGTCTCGGGGAGATGAAGAAAAGTTGATGGCAAAGACCAGCAAGGTCTGAGGGACTCACCCAGCGAGGGTAAGTCAGGGCAGGCCTGGGGCAACCAGGGAGCCCTTTGGTTTCTTTAAGAAGTCTTCTGGGGACCCACGAGCCGGCTGGCAAGGGATTGCGAAGACACCTCGGGCGGAATCACTCAACAGGGGCCCACGGTCACACGGGACGGTGTAGGCCTCTGATCTTCGGAGGGATTCCTGCTAGAGGTCGGGACCACACGTGGTCCAAAGCACAAGTTCGTGGAACGTTGTGAAGGGGTTGCACTTGACAATAGTGCACGGTACCCAGGGGTCACGGTTCCTCGTCACTCGTGGGGTCCACTTGCCTCAGCTTCGCTAGGGACTCACGATGGCCTTGGAGAAGTCAGGAAATCCACTTCTTGGGCTGCAGGGACTTCGGACTCCGGCGGGAGCGGCGTAGTTTGCGACCGTCGTTGTCGTTTTGGGTGCCTGCCAAGCAGGGGAGTCACTCCTTGACTCCAAGGGAGATTCTTCTGTCTTCCAAAGGTAGTGGAACGTCGAAGGGCCAGGATTCTTCTGTAGAGCGTCGTCCAGGGGTTATCTAACTAGCAAGTTCAAGGGTTCCCCTTCTTATACTGAAAAGAGGGGATGGACTAGCTCTATGACCCCACCTATGGGAGGGTCAAGGGAGGGGTGGCTACACCCACTTCCCTTTGTCCAGTTTCGCGCCAGAGCAGGGGCAGGTAGCCCCTGAGCCGGTTTAAACTGGCATATGCACAGAGGAGCCTTCTGCTCCCCCAGTGCAGGACTTCAAAGCACTCTAAGAGTGCACCCACCCAGCCCCAATACACTAAACCCTGTCTGGGAGGTGGTTACACCTCCCTGTGACAGGATGCCTATTGTTGGGCTTCCTCCACTGCGAGTTTCGGTCATCAGCAGGAGGGCAGCCCAGTGTCTGTGACTGGTGGCATCCATTTTGTGATGCCAGGGCTCTTTAGGATTCTACCGCGTTTCCACAGCAGGTACATGTCTTATCCCTCTAGAAGGGTGGAATGCTACCCCCGCCGCCAATATTGGCGGGGGGTAGTATTCCAAGATGTTTGACACCAAACACGACATGTTTTGATGCAGCCATTCCAAAGTTAGCATTTACCGCGAGGATATAATGCACTTACTAGTATATGGTTTAACCGCATCCACAAACAGCACCAGAGAATAGACTCTGAGAGCTGCAGAGGGGCCCTGCTCAGGCAGAGGCACCCCCTCACATAGAAGCCAAGCACCCTGCCCTCAGGATTGATAGGGCCTGCCTTAGGGGTGACTGATAGGTTTATATGTGTGTGCAGGAGAGATATAGGAAACCTATATCTCAGTGAGGGGTGCTAGCACCACCTCACCCAGGCTGCAGTAGCAGGCCTGTGGTGTCAGATTTAGACTGCTTCCCAGGGGTGGCATAATACATGCTGCAGCCCCTGGTAGGCCTGTGAAGTACCTATGCCCTTGGCACCTAAGGTACCATATACTAGGGACTCATAAGGCACCACAGTATCCAATCACTAGTGCACCTAGAGTGCACTCCATGTCGTTTAGAGAGAACAGAGAGGCTGGGGCCCTGATTGGCAGGGACCCAGCCAGACTATAGCCAGAAACCAGTGCTAACATCAGAAAAAAAGTGGGGGCAACATAAGAGGCAGATCCTACTCTCCTACAGTGCTTGAGAAATATGATGCCTCTGCTCCGGGCTTATACCCCGACAGGACCGGCCATGCATGTTTTCTGATTGCCAGTTGTGCCCTGTCTGAGTGAAAAGACAGAAGTGGACTTTTTTTTATGCATGTTTTTAGAACCTGCTGGGGTGGGTTGATTCCCCAGTGATCGTTTACGTCAAGCATTTGCAGTGATTGTTATGGATGGCGTCGATGCTTTTGACCCGCTTGGGTTGACGATATTTCTTACCACAGCCTAGCCTCCAGACTTCCTTCCCTTGAGTTACGTAGTTTATTGCACAGCTTGATGAAGGTGCCAGCCCCAACCTCACGATGGTCTGAGAGTCCAAACTCAAGTCTTATTTGAGCTGGGGATGAAGATTTTGTAGGTGCCAAACTCGCTTAAAAATTCTTGTTGTTATTTTGTTCACCATATGAGAGTCTTTCCCCAGCATTATAAGTAATTGGTAATTTTGGCTTTCATGACTATTAAAAGCGTGGTTAAACTTGGGCTAGATAGCTGCCTCGCAAGCTTCGTTAGGGCTACCTCAATTCACAGTGCTTTGGCCCCGACCACTTCCTTCTGTTTGGAAAAAGTGCCCTTTGAGTCCATATAAATCCCCAAATATTTATAAAATGTCGAGCTTTCGATGCTTTTGCCATTGAATTGCCATCCGTCACTCGGCGACTTCCCTTTCCCGAAGGTGATAGCCTTGGTCTTTGATAGGTTTAATTCCAGGTCGTTACTGATTGTATAGGGAAGCAGCTGATCGAGTAGCCACTGCAAGCCCACCCTTGTGTGGCTAAGTAAAACAAGGTCATCTGTGTATAACAAATTGGTTATACGAGTTTCGCCAAGTGTAGGAGAGTGGGAGCTGACGTTATCCAGAAGTTGCGATAAATCTGAGATAAAAAGATTAAAGAGAAAGGGAGCCTGCACGCAACCTTGTTTAACGCCGCAAGATGTTTGTGTTTTTCTTGAAAAATGAAATCCATCACCCAACTTTATGCGAATCCAAGTGTTTGAGTGAAGTTGGATTATTGCCTTTAAAAGTGTTGGAGGAATTCTCCATTTCTGCAGTTTGTTCCATAGCAGACCCCTGGGCACGCGGTCGAAGGCCGCTTTGAAGTCGACGAAGCAGCAGTGAAGTGGCATTCTTGAAGCTGATGCTTTCTCCATCATTACGGATAGGGCAAGCAGATTACTGGTAGTCCCTGATTTTGCCACAAAACCAGTCGGATTGAAGGGTAGACGGTGTTTTTTTGTGCCCAGTGCGACAGCTCTTCGAGCAGCAAACTAGCATAGTTTTGGATTCAACATCCAAAAGAGCTATCATCCTATAGTTTTTCGGGTCAGCTCTCCTGCCACCTTTAAAAATTGGGTGGATAATGGCTCCTTTCCATGACTCTGGAATGTGGTGACTGGACCAGCAGTAGGAGAATAAAAGGGCCAGGTGATCTGACCACAGCTTGATGTCTGCTTTGTACAGAGCCTGGGGGAAACTGTTGGGTCCTGGAGCTCCGTCTGGCCGGGCCATGTTGATGATTCACGATATTTTTGATCTCAGTGCTTCAGGTGCCTTTGGTGCCTTACGCGACAGCTCATCTTGCTGATTCAGGATGACGATGGTGTTTACAACTTGTGCCTGAACGACCGTTTCTTCTTGCTGGTCTTGTCTATCTGCACTTATAATTCCTGATAAAAACTGCGGAAATTCAGACGGTGTGAGGTCAGAAGATCGTTTTTTCGTCATTTTTGGGTTCTTTAAAATGATCTATTAAAAAAGGTACCCACTCTGCTTCACTTATATTGGCACTGCATTGCCCTCTAGAGCCATGTGTCCTCCTGTTTACTAGCGACCAGAATTGCTTTGGATTAGGGTTTTAGCCAGAACTGATTGGAGATGTTTTGTTTATCGCAGTGTATCGCTTGCCTAAATGATTTTTGAGCTTGCTTGTAAATTTTGAATGACTGGATGTCTCCTGGGCACTTCCTGGCCTGTCTTAAGCCTGAGTTGCGTAAAGTTTTTTTATTTTTTTGTCTCAGCTGAGATAAGTAATGAATTACTTGTTAACGGTTTTCGTGAGGAGGACGGAAATTTATTAAGCAGTTGTTTGAGAAGAACTCCCATGCTTCGGTTGGTACCTTGTCAGCTTGTCTCCTTGCTTTTAGAAGGGCTCTGCATTTTATCATTATTGTTGGGATAGAGTGATCTGACCATTTTAACCTTTTGAGGTTCTCTGTATAGATCCCAGATGTTGTTTGACTCATTGCTGCATACCTGGCGACACTGAGTAACAGACTGATTACTTAGGGACAATGATCGCTCTCTCCTTGCGGTGCAATAAAATAATTCTCGATCAGGGGAAGCATTTCATTGTTGGTTAGTGTGTAATCTAGAAATTAACGGATTTGACTGTTGGTTCTTCTTCAATTCGGCGGTATATCCATAAGAGACAGCCATTCAATATTGTGTAACCCAAATTATTGAATTGTAGGACGGTGTATTCTCCTAGCTTACTGGGCCTGTTACCGGCAGGTTTTGATTGATCCATGAGATGTAGTAAGGCCATTGGATTTGTCTCGTAGTGATCTTCTGTTGTATTTTGGAAGAGATTTGTGTTAAAATAACCTGAGATTCAGCAAGGGTTACTTCCATGTTCACTTATTAGATTACACACAATCTGGGTAAGGTGTTCCAGTTTTGCCTTTTTCTCTCTACCATTTGTGGAGATGTATACGTTGATCAAGAGCAATTGCTTGGTGGAATTAGGGCTTCTCACTCTAATGCCGATAATCTAGTCTTCTTTGAATTCAAGCAGGTTGACTTTTAGATTTAACTTACAGGCTACGTAAATTGAAAGCCCACCCCACAGTCTGCCATACTTATGTAGTCTTGAGGCGGGGGACATGAATTCCAGATAGCCTTCTATGGGAATACTTGCTTCTGACCATGTTTCCTTAAGGAATATGATGTCGTGATTTTTTATAAATTTTAATGTATCAGGCGATTGGGATTTTGCAATGAAGCAGTTGATGTTCCATGAGCATATTGTAAGACCCAAATGGGGGCTATTTCAGTCATTCACGCCCCCAGACAGGGCTGCTGTCATCCAGGTCCAGTCTGCCCTCATGGTGGCTGGATACTCATTTGCTGATTCGGCATTCTCGACTGGGGCTCGGCCTTGAGCCGATTTTAGTATTGAAAAGGGTGGGTTTACTGAGTGACTCCTTATTGTAAATACGGCGCATCCATGTTGGCGCAAGGGTTTTGTATGGAGATACCAAAGGGGATGATGGACGGAGCGTTAGAGCAAATCAAACACTCACCACCAGTCAACTGATCTGGGTTTAATCCATCATCATTCTTTAGCTCACTCCACCACCCCAGTTCAGACATGGCCATATGCAAATCAGTCTGACCCTGTGCCTCATGGGAACAGTCCAGCCCGAACTGCCAAGCCATGTCTTCCCTGGACCGGAAACAAGCATCCTGGGACCGGTTTCGGGTTCAAAACCCTCATCAGCCAGGCTATCTTGAATCCAGTGGCAAAGTGTTAACTGTCAGAAGCATTGCGTCCTTGCAACCATCAGGTACGTCCCCCAGCACAGTCAGGCTGTTTCTAATGTGTCCAAGTGAGTTTTATGTCAGGAAGCGGCCCCGCTAGACGCGCGCTTCATAGACATCTCTTATCAGAGAATCATACTCCCACTGTCTTTAGTGGCATTTTTCCCACCGCGTTCTAAGCTAGCAGGGTGTTGACAGTTTTTTAATTTATGCTGCCTCGCCATCGTGCCGGCTCACAGATAGTCTTTCAAGCGCGCTGCACAATGTCAAAGTTTGGGCATTTTCGCCGCGTTTAAACCCCTTTTTTGACAACGCTAGTTTAGCACCTCAAGTATGAGAGGCGAGGCATTTATCGACAGAATGCTTCCCACACACGCTTTCAGTATGGCAGTTTGCCACATGTTTTGCTTTAGCATTTCAGTTCAACCCTAATGCCGGTACTTCTTCCTTTTCAGCCATAGGTTACTGATCAACCTTGGCTCACTCATTACGAATACCTGCGCCAACATTGACCATAGGTTACTGATCAACCTTGGTCCATTAACCACGAATACCAGCGCGAACTGTGAGTAATTTTAGATGAAACTTCCGCTGGTTTTCTATACTCCTCACATTCACTAGTTGAAGTGTTGATCCTAGTGGATCCTTCATGTCTCTTTTCTTCTTTTCCCCCCCATGTAGGAGCCCACAAGGCCCACCTAACTAATTCTCAGCCTGGAGCCTTCCCGCTGTTACTGGTAATTAATCCTCCTTAACCCTATTGGTAGATACGTTCTTTACTGACACACCTCTCAACTAACTTCATACTATTGTTTATAGGTGCCCACCATCCCCCTCCCTTGGTCCTGAGGAAGACCCCACTTTCAAAGCGTGAAGTCTGCTTGTTCATATAGGGGTCGAAACGTCGACATTATGTATATAAATTATTTGTTTTGTCAAACTTAGATGACAGAGAATATATATCTGCATCGTTTTCATTTTTGTTATGACTTATCATTCATGCATATGCCAGTCATCTGGCAGGATAGGTCGCCATTATTGATTATTGATGTATATATGCGCACTACCTTCCCTTTGCACATCACCTGCACTCATCCTTATTATGCACTTGTCACTTCACATTGTGTGCACCTGTTTTTCATTAATGTATAAATGTGAAATACATTGCATTTTATAGATTTGATTCATTTCAATCCCTGTGATTTAATTAAATCATAACCATTTATGGAATGAGTTAATTGGTGCTGTCATACTTTGTCTATTTTGATCATTTATTGTTTCTCTACGCTTTGTGAATGCTCTCCACTGTGACATTATCTTATGTACCACATTGTACCCGGGTCCTGTGGTCCATCGGGTTACCCCATTATTACATAACTCTTTAAAGTGCAGGTTTGTCCTGCGAGGGTATTTTTCTAATTTTTCTTTTCCATCAGTATGGTAGAAAATGAGACACTTTCGTACACGGAGGAGTACATTGCCAGTTTGATTCAAGATCCCTCTAATAACCTCTTCATTACCTCAAACACTCCCAACATTGATGTGTCCTTGAATGAAAAGATTAACAATTTAGAGAGGTTAGAGAAGAAACTCATCAGAACCAGACTACATGGTCACCTCCTGACCAAGTACCTACAGGCTAATATCATACCTGTGGGTCTCCAAGTTAGGAACGAGCCGGCAATATTTGTGGATCTACCCAAGTTCAAAGAAGGTTTCAGCTTCGTCGCTAACAACTGTTCTCGCCATTGGATGGTGCTGGGTGTGGAAACCGCTTTGGAACAAGTGGAAAGACTTATTAAGGAAATTGCTGACTTGAAACGTGAAATCTCAACTGACAGTGCCTTGACCAATGCCAAGGAAGCCTTGGAGCGGTTGGAAAAAACCGTTAAGGAATTCGACATAAGTACACAAGCGAAGAAATTGGACAAACTTGCTAAAGACGTCCGTTTTTATGACAAGAAACTAACTTATCCATACTTACAGGAGGATTACTTCAAACAAGACCAACAGGGACGTTTTACCAACAGGGGCAGAGGTAACTTCAGAAGCAATCGAAGATTCACAACCTTCTCTGAATCCTCTGGCTCCACAGGAAGTGAAGGTGACCAGCCAGGCACCAGCTTTGGGCACCAGTACCAGGACAGTTGGTACTATCCCCAACCAGGACCCTCTTTTTTAGAGGAGGCCCAATGGCGACCGCCGAGAGGCAGGAACACGAATTGGAACAGGGGCCGAACACGAGGCCCGCCTCAACAGAACCAGGGCTGGGACAGAGGAAGACAACAAGGTCAGAACCAAATCCAGAAACAGGTCAGGTTCCCTCAAGAACAGCACGGGGAGATTCAAACCAGGCGACGGGTATACCGTTGGTAACCGACCTCAAGGATCCAATCATCAATCTGTCTAACCATGTATTGACAAATGAAGAAAGTATGATCCTCAGCAAAGGTTTATCCTTTGTTCCAACAACATACCCCAATAAATTTAACGTCCAGACTGAACTCCACAGTTTTTTCAGGAAGATTCGTCTGAGGCATTACTTTAGACACTCACCAACATCCACCACAACGTCGCATACAGGATTGCGGGTCCCATCGACTTTCACCCCTAAATCCCAGGTGGTGTCTCACCAAATCCTCACTTATGAAAACATGGTCTTAAAAGAGGCGCTTAAGACTTGTTCGACCAAGAAATATGTTAAACATAATATACCAACTGCGGAACGTAAGGCACTTGAAAGTTTGAAGACCAACCGATCGATCGTGATCAAACCTGCCGACAAGGGCGGGGCGATTGTGGTCCAAGATGTGGATGCCTACAAAAAAGAACTCTACTCACAATTGAATGATGGGGTCAGCTACGCCAGACTGAATTATAATCCTACTAAAAAGATCAGTACCATGATTCTACGGACGACTGAGAGTGGCAAGGAGGCAGGTTATCTATCGGACTCAGAATTCCAATACTTAAATCAAAAACAGCCTCGCTTACCTACCATTTATACTTTACCTAAAGTTCACAAGAACTTGGAACAACCACCGGGGCGCCCCATTGTGTCTGGATGCGGCTCGATACTCGAGCCTCTCTGCAAATATGTGGATTTTTTCCTTAAACCCTTGGCGGAGAAGACCAAATCTTCCCTCCGTGACACCATGCAGGTGATAAATCTGGTTGATGGCATGCCTTTTGAACCTGTCACCCAAATCCTTGTCACGATGGATATTGTTTCGTTATATACGAGCATTCCCCAACGTCGTGCCCTTCAGGTAATTAAGGTGCACCTGGATAGAAGGACTCGACCAGCACGTGTACCAACAGAGTTCATCGTACAACTGTTGGAGATAGCCATGACACAAAATTTCTTCTATTTCCAGGGTGACCATTTTGTGCAGACTAAAGGAGTGGCCATGGGGGCTAGCTTCGCTCCGGACTTGGCCATCCTCTACATGGATGATTTTGAGCAACAATACATTTACAATGACTTGAACCCGTTCAGAAACCATGTCACATATTGGAAGCGGTATATAGATGATATCTTTATGGTTTGGACTGGTAGCGACTCTGAACTCCTCTCCTTCTTTGGCTGGTTGAATGGAAGGTGTTAGACCTGGCACCATTGGCGTGGGTCTCCCTTCCATTTTTCGCTGTTGTCTCCTCTGTTTTACTGGTGTTAGATGCTCTGGGCGCTGTGCCACTGCCATTCAGTGTCACAGCGCGAATGCTCCCTGTGTAAATATGTCTATGTGAATAGGTATATCCCTGATTGGCTTATTGGGTTTACCTGTTAGTCCCTAGTAGTGTGGCCTATGTGTGCCCAGGGCTGGTAAACCAAATGCTGCTGGTGGGCCTGCAGCACTGATGTGTGCCACCCACAGAAGCAGCTTGTAAAGTGTGTCTCAGACCTGCCACTGCAGTGTCTGTGTGCAGTCCAGAACTGCCATCTTGGCTGTGAAGTGCACCCACCTCCCAGCCCCTGAACCTTCCCTTGGCATCCTGTAAGTCACCCCTATGGTAGGGTGCATTGTATGTGTAAGGTAGGACATGCCTTGGTGTATGTAGCATGTCCTGGTAGTGAATTACACCCCATTTCGTTTTTCACTACTGTAAGGCTACCTGTTCCTCATAGGCTAGAATGGGCAGTTTGACTATTACATTCTATAGTCCTAACTGACCCCAGGGACATGGTAGAAAAACGAATTTAGTATGCCTGGGCTCAGAATATTAAAATACATCTTTTAGTGAAGTTTATTTTTATATTCTGTGTTTGAAAATACCACTTTTAGAAAGTAGGTATTTTCTTGCCTAAGCCTTCTAGTGTGCTCTGCTGTTATGTGTATTGGCTGTCTGGTTTTAGAGGGGCAGGGCAGGCTGAGTCAGACCTGGGTTGAATAGAGAGATCTGCATTTAGAGTGTGGGGAGGGGTGGCTCCTTGACCTGAATAGGGCTGTGCCTGGCAAGGTGAATGCTGGCTCCACCTCCCACTGTGTGTCTGCTAGCAGACCCCCTCTTTCTGAAAGGAAGGATGCAGCCTGGTAAACAAAGTGCTCCAGGCCTGAGCAGAACTGGTTCTGGCTAGGTTCAGTGACTGGTAGCTTCTAAGAACAAAGACTTTTGGGGTATAAATATCTGTGCTCAAACCCCTACATTTTGTATTGCTTTTGGATCTGGAGAGGAAACTCTGTCAGTGCCACTGGAGGAATCTGCAGGAAGTGACTGTCCCTGTGCTTGTGTGTTGTTTCTTGCACTGGCCTGCAGCAGTGACCACTGGACCTTGAAGAAGAGGAAAAGGAACTCTTGAGAGAACTTTTATTTTTGTTACAAGCAATTACCCAAGGGCTAGGAAAAGAGCTAGCCTCCTGCTGGAGTCTCAGGCACATCAGACTCCACCACCAACCTCCTGCTTCCTCCCTGCGAGGACTGCTATCTGCTGATGAGGCTCCTGTGAGTTCCAGGGCCTCTAGTTTGCATCAGAGAAGAGAGTGTGGGAAATCGACGCTAACGCATCTTTGCGGGCCGCTGCAGTCGAGAGCGCTGGGAAAATCATTGCGCTACTGCCGCCGAGGGCCCGCAACACGAAACCATCGCTGATGCCCCTTTGCGAGCCGCTGCAGCCGAGACGCGCTGGAAAGATCATCGTGCTGCTGTCGCCGCGCACTCGCAACCCTTAAAGAAATCATCGCTTCGAGACATCGCATTGCGGACGCCGTGCGTCCGCCACTTTGATCGCATCGCACCGAATTTCGTCGCTCCCTCGCGGAGCGTCTTGTCTTTGCATTGCAACACGATCGCACAGCGCAACAGGATCGCCGCATCGACTTCTCCCACGCGGCAAGAAAGTCATCGCATCGGCGGTAAAGCGTGCAGAAGTTTGTCGCATTGTCTCCGCACGCATCACGCAGATCGGCGCATCATCCTCCCTTGCGGCAAGGATTTCAACACATCGCCGGCCTCGCGTGCCGAGAATCATCGCTACAGCTTATTTGCGACATTTTGTTGGTTTTGCTACTAAACCCAGGTACTTTGTGAAAGAAAGGGTCGCAGAGACCACTGCTTTGAACTTGAACCTTATTTTTGCAGCCTTTGAACTATTTTTGACAGCCCTTCAACAGCTATCCTATTTTTGACAGTATTGTGGCTTTTACAGTTATTGGTCTTGTGATAAATCTGCCTTTATATAAAGATACTTATTTTTTATAACTACTTGTGTGGTGTCCCTTTGTAGTGTTCCTCACTGTGTTACTGTGTATGGTCATAAATGCTTCACACCCTGCCTCTGAGATAAGCCTACCTGCTCGTGCTACGTTACCACAGGGTTGAGCAGGGGTATCAAGGAGGGTAGCCCTCTTACTCTGACTTAGGAAGAAGGGTCCCTACTTGGACAGTGGCCAGCCATTGCCAACTAGAGACCCCCATTTCTAACATTGGTGGTCAGCGGTGAGGATCTGGACTTGCATTTATGATCGCATACAGTAATTATAGTGTACACTACTAGTGAGTGTAGACCATAACGTACCCCATACATTTTTTGAGAGTTTTTTTTGGATCCTATATTGTAATTGATATTGCCGGTGATGTTTCACCCGCACACATTTTCTGAGAGTTTTGGGGATCCTATATTGTGATTGATATTGCCGGTGATTTTTCACCCGCGCCCATTTTTTGAAAGTTTTTGGATCCCATATTGTAATTGATATTGCCGGTGATTTTTCACCCGCGCACATTTCTGAGAGTTTTTGGATCCTATATTGTGATTGATATTGCCGGTGATTTTTCACCCGCTTACATTTTTTTTTGAGAAGTTTTCTTCTGTCCTTTATTGATATTGCCAGTTATTTCTACAATGGGCAAGCCCAGATCCAATGCCTCAGAGGATCTCTCCTGGGAAGAAGAGAAAATAGAAACCTACAATGCCAAGCAGCTCAAATATTTTTGCAAGCAATTCACAGTCCCTATCACAGGTCTCACTAGAAGGGAGGAGTATTACAAGGCGCTGAAGGCCTGGCTAGAAGCCAGGGATGCCCCTAAGGATATAGGAGAGCTTGTGGAGGTGGGAGAGAATGCAGGAGAGCAGCAGGGCGATGTAGTAGACTTAGTAGGAGATCCAGCCCTTTCCAACCCGGGCTCTAGTGTGTCCGCTAAGGGTCTGTCCCCAGAAGAGCTGGAGGACAGGGAGAGAGATAGGCGGCATAATATGGAGATGGCTAAGCTTAAAATGGATGGTCACCGGGACCTAGAGAACAAGAAGTTAGAAATTGAGATTATGAGAATGAAGCTTGAGCATGAGAGAGTATGGAGGGAGTTTGAGATTAAAGCTAAGAGCATGGAAATCTCCCCCTCTGGTGGCAGCGTACCTGTAGTGCACCCTGAGAGTGGGGTGTACATACCCAAGGAGGTTATTAAGGATTTCCACAAAAGTGAAGATATTGGGCAATGGTTTGCCGCTTATGAATTAGCCATGGTGTCCCACCGGGTCCCTGAGAAGGATTGGGGAGCGGGGTTGTGGGGACGCTTTGTGAGTGAGGGGAGGGATACCTTGTTGGACCTGCCCCCAGAAAGTAGGATGGTTTATGCCCACATGAAGGAAGCGTTGATGACCCGCTATGGTTTGACCCCTGAGATGTATAGGCAGAGGTTTAGGGTCTGCAAGAAGCTAGAGGGTACCACGTGGGTTGAATATGTGTCTTTTTTTGCAGAGCCATGTAACGCTGGGTAAAAGGTAGCAAAGTAGAAACTTTTGCGCAGTTTTATGATTTAATTGCATGGGAGCATTTATCCAGTAATTGTTTTCCTGAGCTACGCCAGCACCTAATTGATTGCAAGCTGACTAACCCTAGAAAGCTTGCTGAGGAGGCGGACCGCTGGGTGAGCACCCGGGTCCGCAAGGGTCCAATGGGAGACTTCGCCAAAGGTGGGCAGGGTCCCCAGCAGAGGAGTGGGGGGGACAAGGGTCAACAGAGGGAGTTCCACCGAGGGCCCCAAAGTAATCCCCCAGGGAACCAAGCAGGTAGGCCTGTTCCCAGGGGGCCCCCCACTTGTTACAACTGTGGTCAAGTGGGCCACAGATATTTTGATCCCCAGTGCCCCCAAAGGGGGGCCAGTGCACCACCCCGTGCGCCACCCCGCCAGATTGCTAGTGTAGCCCTGGGAGAGGAGGAGATGGGTGCCCAAGAGGGATGGGATCCCGTAGAGTTGACCCTTGTCTCATTAGGGGACTTTGAGATGGTCCCCAAGCCTGCACTGCCTGCTAACACTAGAAAATACAGGCAGTGGGTGACCATCAATGGCCATAGGGTGGAGGCTCTAAGAGACACAGGGGCCAGTGTAACTGCTGTCAGCTCCCGGTTGGTGTCCAAAGAGCAGGTTGTCCCCCATGCATTCTACCCAGTAGTGTCCGCAGACAACTCAGAGAGCCAATGTGAGGTGGCTCAGGTTCCCTTTGAGTGGGGGGTCTCAGGAACTCTTCAGGTAGCTGTGAGGCCCGCCATGCCTGTAGACTGTCTGCTGGGCAACGATTTAGAGGACTCCCCGTGGGCTACGGTGGAGAGGAAGGCTCACTTAGAGATGTTGGGTCTGCCGGAGTGGGCGTGTGCTACCACTCGGTCCATGGCTGCCAAGGAGGGTGTTGAGAAGGATCTGGAGCCTGAGAGTATGGCCCAGATCCCTGCCTTAGAGAGAAGGGGCAGGGGGCGCGGGAAGCCGGCCCCCTTGGTTCCCACGGCCCAGGAAGAAGCAGACCCTGAGGGGGATGCCCTGGAGCCTACCGGGGAGCAGATCGCCGAACTGGGGGACCTGCCTGAGCTGACCCATTGGCAGCGGGAAAGGGGACCCTCCAGGGAGGAATTTTGTGAGCAGCAGAGAGTTTGCCCCTCTCTTGAGGGTATGTGGCGACAGGCTGCAGCCCAGGCAGAAGGTGACATGTCTGGTTCACATCTGATTTATTGGGAGAACAGTCTCCTGTATAGCGAGCCTAAGGCTGCTGAGCCAGGGTCAGCCCGTGTGCTGGTGGTACCCGAGTGCTTCAGAGCCTTCCTACTGGGGTTGGCTCATGACATTCCATTGGCAGGACATCTGGGGCAGACCAAGACCTTTGAGAGGCTGGCCGCCCACTTTTATTGGCCCCAGATGCACAAGAGTTCAGACACTCATTGCAGGACCTGTGAGACTTGCCAGGCAAGTGGGAAGAGTGGGGGAAGATCAAGGCCCCACTCCAGCCCTTTCCAGTTGTGAGTACCCCATTCGAGCGAGTGGGCATTGACATTGTGGGGCCTCTGGACCCCAAGACAGCCATGGGCAACAGGTTCATCCTGGTCTTGGTGGACCATGCCACCCGGTACCCTGAAGCCATCCCGCTCAGGACAGTGACAGCCCCCGTGGTGGGACGTGCACTGATGGGGATTTTCTCCCGTGTGGGATTCCCCAGAGAGGTGGTATCTGACAGGGGGACCAACTTCATCTCCCAGTACATGAAGTCTCTGTGGAAGGAGTGTGGGGTAACTTATAAGTTCACCACTCCTTACCACCCCCAAGGTAATGGTCTGGTTGAAAGGTTCAACCGGACCTTGAAGGGCATGATCATGGGCCTAGAAGAGCCCCTGAGGCGTAAGTGGGACGTCCTCTTGCCATGCCTGTTGTTTGCCTACCGTGAGGTGCCACAGAAGTCCTTAGGGTTCAGTCCCTTTGAACTCCTCTATGGCCACCCGGTTAGAGGACCTCTGAGTCTGGTCAAGGAAGGCTGGGAGCACTCTCCCAGGAAACCTCCCCAAGATGTATTTAGCTACATGTTGGCCTTCAGGAACCAGACTCGGCGTTTCGGAAAGATTGCTGAGGCAAATCTGGAAGCCAGCCAGGAAGAAATGAAACGTTGGCACGACCAGAATGCCACTCTGGTCGAATTTCAACCTGGTCAGAAGGTTTGGGTACTGGCCCCAGTGGAGCCTTGTGCGCTCCAAGATAAGTGGACCGGTCCATTTGAGGTGGTGGAGCGCAAAAGTCCAGTTACCTACTTGGTGGACTTCCAGTCTCCCAGGAACCCCTTGCGGGTCCTGCATGTGAACCGCCTGAAGCCCCACTTTGAGAGGTCTGAAGTGGGCTTGCTTCTTGCCACAGATGATGGGGTTGAGGAGGAGAGTGAGCCTCTCCCTGACCTCCTGTGTGCAGAAGAGAAGGATGGGTCAGTGGAGGGTGTGATCCTCTCCACCACACTGACCCCTAAGCAGCAGAGAGATTGTCACCACCTGTTGGGGCAATTTGCTGATTTGTTCTCCCTGGTACCTGGTGTCACTGATTGGTGCGTCCATGAGGTGGATACCGGGGACAGTTCTCCTGTCAAGCACAAGGCTTACAGGGTGACTGACCGGGTCAGGGCTTGCATTAAGGAGGAGGTCTCCAAAATGTTCGCCCTAGGGGTGGTTGAGTCCTCTAGCAGCCCTTGGTCCAGCCCCGTGGTCTTGGTACCAAAAGCTGCGACGCCTGGTGCCACTCCTGAACTTAGGTTCTGTGTGGACTACCGAGGTCTCAATTCGGTCACCAAGACCGACGCGCACCCCATCCCCAGAGCTGATGAGCTCATAGACCGGTTAGGGGCTGCCCGGTACCTCAGCACGTTTGATCTGACGTCTGGGTACTGGCAGATCGCCTTAACTGATGGGGCAAAGGAGAGGTCAGCATTCTCCACACCAGATGGGCACTACCAGTTCCGTGTGATGCCCTTTGGGATGAAGAATGCCCCTGCCACCTTTCAGAGATTGGTCAACCAGGTGTTAGTTGGGCTGGAGGCTTTCAGTGCCGCCTACCTGGATGACATTGCAGTGTTTAGTTCCTCCTGGGAGGACCACTTGCGCCACCTCTGGGAAGTGTTGATGGCGCTGCGCAGAGCAGGCCTCACAATCAAGGCCAGTAAGTGCCAGATTGGGCAGGGTTCTGTGGTGTACTTGGGACACCAGGTGGGGAGCGGCCAGGTGGCGCCCCTGCAGCCCAAGATTGAAACCATCCTGGCTTGGGAGCCCCCAAGGACCCAGACCCAGGTGAGGGCCTTCTTAGGACTCACGGGTTATTACAGGAGGTTTGTCAAGGGGTATGGCAACATTGTTGCACCCTTGACTGAGCTGACTTCCAAGAAGCGGCCAAAGATTGTGAACTGGACTGACACCTGTCAGAAAGCCTTTGATGCCCTCAAAACTGCTATGTGTACAGCACCCGTACTCCAGGCGCCCAATTTTGCTAAGGAATTTGTTGTCCAGACAGACGCTTCAGAGCATGGAGTGGGGGCCGTTCTGTCACAGATAAATGAGGAGGGACTAGACCAACCTGTAGCCTTCATCAGTAGGAGGTTACTTCCACGGGAACAGAGGTGGAGTGCAATTGAGCGTGAGGCATTTGCTGTGGTCTGGGCACTGAAGAAGCTGAGACCATACCTGTTTGGGACTCACTTCCGGGTTCAGACAGACCACAGGCCCCTCAGATGGTTGATGCAGATGAGGGGTGAGAATCCCAAGTTGTTGAGGTGGTCCATTTCCCTACAGGGTATGGACTTCACGGTGGAACACCGCCCTGGTACAGAACACGCCAATGCTGATGGTCTGTCCAGATTTTTCCGCCTTAGCGATGAGAACTTCCAAGGGGATGGGTAGTTCTCCCCACATTTCAGCTGGAGGGGACGTGTGTTAGACCTGGCACCATTGGCGTGGGTCTCCCTTCCATTTTTCGCTGTTGTCTCCTCTGTTTTACTGGTGTTAGATGCTCTGGGCGCTGTGCCACTGCCATTCAGTGTCACAGCGCGAATGCTCCCTGTGTAAATATGTCTATGTGAATAGGTATATCCCTGATTGGCTTATTGGGTTTACCTGTTAGTCCCTAGTAGTGTGGCCTATGTGTGCCCAGGGCTGGTAAACCAAATGCTGCTGGTGGGCCTGCAGCACTGATGTGTGCCACCCACAGAAGCAGCTTGTAAAGTGTGTCTCAGACCTGCCACTGCAGTGTCTGTGTGCAGTCCAGAACTGCCATCTTGGCTGTGAAGTGCACCAACTTCCCAGCCCCTGAACCTTCCCTTGGCATCCTGTAAGTCACCCCTATGGTAGGGTGCATTGTATGTGTAAGGTAGGACATGCCTTGGTGTATGTAGCATGTCCTGGTAGTGAATTACACCCCATTTCGTTTTTCACTACTGTAAGGCTACCTGTTCCTCATAGGCTAGAATGGGCAGTTTGACTATTACATTCTATAGTCCTAACTGACCCCAGGGACATGGTAGAAAAACGAATTTAGTATGCCTGGGCTCAGAATATTAAAATACATCTTTTAGTGAAGTTTATTTTTATATTCTGTGTTTGAAAATACCACTTTTAGAAAGTAGGTATTTTCTTGCCTAAGCCTTCCAGTGTGCTCTGCTGTTATGTGTATTGGCTGTCTGGTTTTAGAGGGGCAGGGCAGGCTGAGTCAGACCTGGGTTGAATAGAGAGATCTGCATTTAGAGTGTGGGGAGGGGTGGCTCCTTGACCTGAATAGGGCTGTGCCTGGCAAGGTGAATGCTGGCTCCACCTCCCACAGTGTGTCTGCTAGCAGACCCCCTCTTTCTGAAAGGAAGGATGCAGCCTGGTAAACAAAGTGCTCCAGGCCTGAGCAGAACTGGTTCTGGCTAGGTTCAGTGACTGGTAGCTTCTAAGAACAAAGACTTTTGGGGTATAAATATCTGTGCTCAAACCCCTACATTTTGTATTGCTTTTGGATCTGGAGAGAAAACTCTGTCCGTGCCACTGGAGGAATCTGCAGGAAGTGACTGTCCCTGTGCTTGTGTATTGTTTCTTGCACTGGCCTGCAGCAGTGACCACTGGACCTTGAAGAAGAGGAAAAGGAACTCTTGAGAGAACTTTTATTTTTGTTACAAGCAATTACCCAAGGGCTAGGAAAAGAGCTAGCCTCCTGCTGGAGTCTCAGGCACATCAGACTCCACCACCAACCTCCTGCTTCCTCCCTGCGAGGACTGCTATCTGCTGATGAGGCTCCTGTGAGTTCCAGGGCCTCTAGTTTGCATCAGAGAAGAGAGTGTGGGAAATCGACGCTAACGCATCTTTGCGGGCCGCTGCAGTCGAGAGCGCTGGGAAAATCATCGCGCTACTGCCGCCGAGGGCCCGCAACACGAAACCATCGCTGACGCCCCTTTGCGAGCCGCTGCAGCCGAGACGCGCTGGAAAGATCATCGTGCTGCTGTCGCCGCGCACTCGCAACCCTTAAAGAAATCATCGCTTCGAGACATCGCATTGCGGACGCCGTGCGTCCGCCACTTTGATCGCATCGCACCAAATTTCGTCGCTCCCTCGCGGAGCGTCTTGTCTTTGCATTGCAACACGATCGCACAGCGCAACAGGATCGCCGCATCGACTTCTCCCACGCGGCAAGAAAGTCATCGCATCGGCGGTCCAGCGTGCAGAAGTTTGTCGCATCGTCTCCGCACGCATCACGCAGATCGGCGCATCATACTCCCTTGCGGCAAGGATTTCAACGCATCGCCGGCCTCGCATGCCGAGAATCATCGCTACAGCTTATTTGCGACATTTTGTTGGTTTTGCTACTAAACCCAGGTACTTTGTGAAAGAAAGGGTCGCAGAGACCACTGCTTTGAACTTGAACCTTATTTTTGCAACCTTTGAACTATTTTTGACAGCCCTTCAACAGCTATCCTATTTTTGACAGTATTGTGGCTTTTACAGTTATTGGTCTTGTGATAAATCTGCCTTTATATAAAGATACTTATTTTTTATAACTACTTGTGTGGTGTCCCTTTGTAGTGTTCCTCACTGTGTTACTGTGTATGGTCATAAATGCTTCACACCCTGCCTCTGAGATAAGCCTACCTGCTCGTGCTACGTTACCACAGGGTTGAGCAGGGGTATCAAGGAGGGTAGCCCTCTTACTCTGACTTAGGAAGAAGGGTCCCTACTTGGACAGTGGCCAGCCATTGCCAACTAGAGACCCCCATTTCTAACAGAAGGTCTATGGATATTCAGTTCACCATCCATAGGGATAAGTTGACCATCGATTTCCTTGATATATCGATTAAAGCAGCAAACCACTGTCTATACACTACTCTTTATCGAAAACCTACCGAAAGAAACACCCTCTTACGATATGGCAGCCACCATCCACGGGGACTACGTGATAATTTGCCATTTGGGCAATTCCTTAGAATCAGGAGGAACTGTACACTGAAAGAGGATTTCTTCACTGAATCTGATGACTTAATCAACAGACTGATCGAACGCGGTTACCCCAAGCGGATGGTGAAGCGGGCTAGGAAAAGTGCCTGGCACAATCCGAGGGAATTACTACTTACACCTAAAGAACAATCTAGTGGGAATATGGACAGATTGATCTGTGTAACAACTTTTCACACAAGGAGCAATGAAATCCGGCAAATTGTCAATAAACATTGGCCAATTGTGGCCGACGACCTGCAGTTACCTGACCCTCCTATGCACTCATTTAGGAAAGGCAAAAATGTCCGTGACCATGTGGTCAGATCATTCCTGGAACCACCGCCTCAACCAACTATTCAATCGATGTGGCAACTTCCAGCATTAGTGGGACACTATAAATGTGGGAATTGCAAGGCGTGCAGTCTAACACTTGAAACCAAACAGTTCAATCACAACAATTGCATGACAAGTCTCAAAACCCATACCAATTGCAATACATCCAATGCCATCTACGCAATCCTCTGCCCTTGCGATAAAATCTATGTAGGGCAAACAACCCAGAAGGTCAAGGCTAGAATACTGCAACACTGCAGCAGGATACGGTGTGGTACCTTTGGGGCTCCCCTAGTCGAACACTTTCAAACTTTCAATCATCCCCCAGAATCCATTAAATGGTTGGTTATTGAAGCAATCACATTGGGGATCAGGGGAGGGGATTTAAGCCTAATTTTGAATACCAGGGAATGCAAATGGATGGACCGTTTCAATTCTGTACATAATGGCCTCAATGAGATGGATGCGACATATGCCCAATTGTCTTTACTAAATGGGAAATAGATGCTAAACCTTAGACATCTAACATTATGCATATTTTAATTAAATATGACATCATCCTAGTTCACATATTAGTGTATGCCAAGTAAAGATTGTGCGCCAGTCTTTCAAACTGGACAGTATGTTGCTACACTTTAAACATAACTTTGTGAACAATTGGAGAATCTACGTTAGGTTTAAACTAACATTTTTTGAAAATAACCCTATGTATTATGTCCTACTATAACACCGTTGTGTCCATAATAGGGTATGGTGACGTCATTGTCTACAGCTACTTATGTTTAACAACTATAGTATGACATGACAGTAGTACTGTTGTTATTTATCTCAAAGTACCGCTCGTAATTGTAATGCAAGTAGAATGTATAAAAATGGCCTCAATGCGACGAACACATTTCCAACACTGATGCAGTTTTGCTTTTTTCAAAGTTTTCATATTTTAGAACTGTTTGCACATTTTGTTTTAATCATCCTAACATTTGTGCTGTGTATATGGCTGACATGCTTCCAAATGATGGGGTCAGGGTAAGTGGTTACCTTTGACTTCACCCCGTCGTCAGCAGATAATGAATAGGTCAAAATAAACACATTCTGTCATGTACGTGCTCGACTTGCACGTTGACTCTCAGTATTTAAGTTGAACACGTGACATCACCTCGGTGTTAGCTGTCAGAAGCATTGCGTCCTTGCAACCATCAGGTACGTCCCCCAGCACAGTCAGGCTGTTTCTAATGCGTCCGAGTGAGTTTTATGTCAGGAAGCGGCCCCGCTAGACGCGCGCTTCATAGACATCTCTTAGCAGAGAATCATACTCCTACTGTCTTTAGTGGCATTTTTCCCACCGCGTTCTAAGCTAGCAGGGTGTTGACAGTTTTTTAATTTATGCTGCCTCGCCATCGTGCCGGCTCACAGATAGTCTTTCAAGCGCGCTGCACAATGTCAAAGTTTGGGCATTTTCGCCGCGTTTAAACCCCTTTTTTGACAACGCTAGTTTAGCACCTCAAGTATGAGAGGCGAGGCATTATCGACAGAATGCTTCCCACACACGCTTTCAGTATGGCAGTTTGCCACATGTTTTGCTTTAGCATTTCAGTTCAACCCTAATGCCGGTACTTCTTCCTTTTCAGCCATAGGTTACTGATCAACCTTGGCTCACTCATTACGAATACCTGTGCCAACATTGACCATAGGTTACTGATCAACCTTGGTCCATTAACCACGAATACCAGCGCGAACTGTGAGTAATTTTAGATAAAACTTCAGCTGGTTTTCTATGCTCCTCACATTCACTAGTTGAAGTGTTGATCCTAGTGGATCCTTCATGTCTCTTTTCTTCTTTTCCCCCCCATGTAGGAGCCCACAAGGCCCACCTAACTAATTCTCAGCCTGGAGCCTTCCCGCTGTTACTGGTAATTAATCCTCCTTAACCCTATTGGTAGATACGTTCTTTACTGACACACCTCTCAACTAACTTCATACTATTGTTTATAGGTGCCCACCATCCCCCTCCCTTGGTCCTGAGGAAGACCCCACTTTCAAAGCGTGAAGTCTGCTTGTTCATATAGGGGTCAAAACGTCGACATTATGTATATAAATTATTTGTTTTGTCAAACTTAGATGACAGAGAATATATATCTGCATCGTTTTCATTTTTGTTATGACTTATCATTCATGCATATGCCAGTCATCTGGCAGGATAGGTCGCCATTATTGATTATTGATGTATATATGCGCACTACCTTCCCTTTGCACATCACCTGCACTCATCCTTATTATGCACTTGTCACTTCACATTGTGTGCACCTGTTTTTCAGTCAGCAGCAGGAGGCCAGACCCGTGTCTATGGCAGCGGCATCCATTTTGTGATGCCAGGGCTCTGGAAAGAAGTTACCGGGTAGCCCAGTGTGTACATGTCTCTCCCTCTAGAAGGGTGGAATGCTATCCCCGCCGCCAGGACTGGCGGGGGGGTAGTATTCCAAGATGTTTGACACCAAACACGACATGTTTTGGTGCAGCCAGTCCAAAGTTAGCATTGTACCGCAAGGATATAATGCACTTAAGAGTATATGGTCAGGCTGTACCACAAACAGCATCAGAGGAGGGACTCCGAACGCTGTAGAGGGGCTCTGCTCATGCAGGGGCACCCACTCACATAAAAATCAAGCACTCTGCCTTCAGGATTGGTAAGGCCTGCCATAGGAGTGACTTATAGGTTTATATGTGTGTGCAATGGTAGTGATATAGGTAGCCTATACCACTGTAAGGGGTGCATGCACCACCTACCCAGGCTGCAGTAGCAGACCTGTGGTGTCATTTTGGATGGCCTTCCAGGGGTGGCACAATACATGCTGCAGCCCCTGGTAGGCCTCTGAGGTACCTATGCCCTGGGTACATAGTATACCATATACTAGGGACCTATAAGGGCACTCCAGATTCCAATCAGAGATGTGCCTAAGGCACATGGAAACCATTTTAGAGAGGAAGCAGCTAGGCTGGGGTTCTAATTAGCAGGGCCCCA
The DNA here is from genome assembly GCA_963921515.1 of Calotriton arnoldi. NCBI lineage: Eukaryota > Metazoa > Chordata > Amphibia > Caudata > Salamandridae > Calotriton > Calotriton arnoldi. The sequence goes on from CAWUFW010009125.1 coordinate 707,718, forward strand.
GCCAGACTAAAGTCGAAAAACAGTGAAGCATCAGCAAAAAGTGGGGGTACCCATGTGAAGCAGATCCTACTCTCCTACAGACGGCTGTTGCGAGGGGCGTTCAGAGAACAGCCAACAACCGGGCTAAAGTGCAGAGCTTCCGCTTACCTGGCGATACGATGCTCATGAGTCACATCTAGCAGTCTCTGGGAATATGCTGGACTGCCGGTAAAGTAGAGGCGGAACCGGGAAATCCTGACGTCAGCGCGATGTGCAGGGGAACGTGCACGATGCTTCGCAGCAGCTGGATGCTGTCTGCGGAGCCTCAGTGTCAAGTTCAACGTCAAGGATGTGATGTATGGCCCTTGTTGAGCTGTCGCGCTCATTTGCCTGCAATGTTGGGAGAGGCTTCGTGAGAAATTCTTGTCGTACATGTACCTTGGGATAGGCATTGTGTTGGGTACTATTTTACTCTATATGAGTACTCCGATGTCAAAAGGAATTTAGACCAACAAGTTGCGCATTAAAAACATTTAAAAAAAACAAAGTGCCCCAAGAAGTCAGACATTTGTGCCAACTTAATAAATACACTAATTCCGGTCTAAAGTCCCCAGTAATTCTAGAAGGGCGAAAGTACACATTTCTGTGAACATAAACATTAAGGGCCCGATTACGATCTCGCTTGGAAAGCCCTACGGCCGACTCGGTCCCGTAATGCTTTCCGAGTGACTCGTGCTCTGAGGCTCCGAGCGACCGAGTACGATGCAATTGAGCGCTGACGGACTCGGGTCACTCGGAGTCCCATTGAACTCTATGGGAGCCTGTTGTACATAGTGTACATAGGCTCCCATAGAGAATAAAGGTAGGTCGCGGAAAAGGTAGCCCCCTGTAGCGGGGATGCCTCGATGTCGGCCGCCCCGTGCATGCATGTGTAGGGGGGACCCTTGGGTCTCCCCCAGTGACCGAGTCGTAGGGCTACAGGTGAAGGGGGGCCCGCTACGGCCCCCCGAAGCCCGCTTCCCAACGCTGTCTTGAGTCGAAGGCTCCAACTCGATCCGGCTGCTCGACGCGCGCATTGTACTTGGTCGCTTGGAAATCGGCCCCATTGCGCTGTGCGCGTCGGCCATGTCGGAGTCGTCCAGAGGGCCTCGCTGACGAGTACGAGTCACTTGGAGCGCGAGGCTATATGCGCATCGTACTTGCTCACTCGTACAGCGGTACGAGTCGTCCGGAAATCGCGCTTACGACTCGGACTCGTCCGAGCGAGATCGTAATCGGGCCCTAAGTGTTCAATAATCAATAATTCATAGGGTATATACAAAGTGGACTACTGGCCTCAGTGGTGGACCATAAGTGTTCAAAGAGATTGGAAGGAAACAACATAATTACAAATACAACTTTTTACAATTTTGTATGAAATGAGGACCAGAGCGGTCACCGAATCATGGATAGAATAACTGAGGATGCGCATTATACATTGTTTTTTCAGAGCGGGTTGCAGGTAGGGTATAGTATAATGCGGGCAAATACAATTATTAGGCCTCATCTTTAGTAAACTCACTGTGTTAACATGTCCATAGCTTTACAAGACAGTTGACATGTTTCAAACAGTTGGGAAGGAGATATAAGACAAAACTATTGAACGTGTCATATTGTACTAAAATGAGGGCCGTGGCAGAACATGAGGGTCAACATGCATCAGCCATATTGTAGTTGGCCCATTTGTCTGAAAGTGTCCTCCATTTCATTTAATCCGTTCCCCACTGTGTCCAAGGAGTGTATCCACCTACACTCCTTGAGATTTAGAGTTGTGCCAATATTGCCCCCTCTGGGGTGATGGCGGATTTTCTCCAGTACCCACCATCTAAGACTGTCCGGTGAGTGGCCTTGGTTGTTAAAGTGTTCGACTAGGGGAGCACCCTGCACTTTACATTTCAGTCTGCTGAGGTGTTGCAAGATTCTAGCCTTCACCTTTTGTGTAGTCTGCCCCACATATAACTTGTCACACGGACATTTGATGGCATATATTAGATTTGCACTATTACAGTTTGTGTGTTGTGAGAGGTTATATGTCCTGTTCTGGTGTGTAAACGAGGTACCCTCAGTGGTTAGGAAACAGGCCTTGCAGGGGCCACATTTATAATGTCCAAGGAGGGGTGGTAAGTTCAGCTGACTCCTGATGTCAGGTGGTCTGGGTGGCTCTAGATAAGCTTTTACTACGAAGTCCTTGACGTTTTTGCCTCTCTTGAACGTAAAGATAAGTTCCTCAGTGGTGCCAAGTTCACTGGCCACTAGATTCCAATACTTCTTTACAATTTTCTTGATCTCGTTGCTTCTGAGGTTAAAGGTGGTGACACAGATGATGTTGTCTTTTCCTGTTTCTTTAGGTTTTACTTCTAACAAGGAATCACAAGGACAATACCAGGCTCGTTTCCTGGCCCGTTTAAGTAATCCAACAGGATATCCTCTCTCTTTAAGTCATTGTGTGAGGATCTCGGTTTCCTTGAAAAAGTCAGTCCTGCGGGCACAATTTCTTCTTAGTCTTAAGAATTGCCCGTAGGGAAAATTATCCCTGAGACTTCTTGGATGATTTGAATCATATTGAAGTAACGTATTGCGTTCTGTGAGTTTCCTGTATAAATCGGTGAATAACAGACCCTCTTCTACTTTGAAGGTAAGGTCCAGGAAGTTGATGGATTCGTTACTGTAGGTCATTGTGAACTGGATATCTGTGGATCTATTGTTCTGCCAGTTTTTGAAGTCGGTCAGACTCGTTTCAGTGCCTGACCAAATCATTATCACATCGTAAATATAACTCTCCCACACAGCGATGTTATCTATGAATGGGTTTTTGAGGGTATAGAGGTGTTCTTCTTCGTATGAATCCATGAAGAGGTTAGCCAGGCTTGGCGCAAATCCAGCCCCCATGGCCACGCCCTTACATTGGTAAAAATACTGGTTTTGGAAAACGAAGTAGTTCCTGGACATTGCAATGTCCAACAGGGTCACCAAAAACTCAGTGGGTACCCAGTGTGGTTTCGGGCGTCTCTCTAATATTTCTCTGGTCACTTCCAGGGCCCTTCCCTGTGGAATGCTGGTGTAGAGGGATGAAACGTCAAGGGTAACCATGAGTTGGGTAGTAATATTGAAGGGTTGTCCTTCCAACAACTAGATGATATGCATCATATCCCTTACAAATGACTTGGTTTCGGTCACCCATGGTTGCAGGAAGTTGTCTATATATTGATTATGGGGTTCCAGGATTGAACCACAGCCTGAAACGATGGGCCTCCCTGGTGGTTTATCCAGGCACTTGTGCACTTTGGGTAGCGTGTAGATCGTGGGGATCCTAGGTTCCTTCTTATTCAGAAAGTCATGTTCTGGTTCGCTCAGGAAGCCCAGTCAGACTTTTCTTGGTAAGTTCCTGGATCAGTTTCATGACTTCTGGTGTGGGGTCCCTCGGTATAGGAAGGTAACTCTCCAACCTGAAGTTACACTGCTTTACCTCTAGCTGACAGGCAATGAAAATTCCTTCATTCATCTTTAAAGCAGACTTCACATTCAAGGAACTCATTACCAGGAAAACCAAGACAGAATGGTACTGGCACTTCCTCTTGAAGAACAATAAACTCTTTTTATTCAGAAATCAACTTCAGAACAACAGTGCATGCCCTGGTCTTCTCCCACCTGGACGGAGGCAACACTCTGCTCAGTGGCCTCCCAGACACCCCTCTGTAACCACTGAAAGGCATCCTGCATAACATGGTGCTTCTTTTCCAGGGTTTTAAGTTAAACCACTTGATCCCATTGCTGAAGGAACTACACTGTCACCATCACCGGGACTTTATCATCTATAAGACGAGCTGCATTATCTACAAGGCCATCAGATACCCTGACGTATCTGACCAAGAAACTGCCTGTGGTTGACAGTGCCACACCAGGAGCCAGGATATTGCCACACTGGCAACGAAGAAGTGGATTAAGGAAATAACAGATGGCAGACCTTCTTCATCTACTCATACAGGATCTTGGAACAACACCCCACGGTCATACTGCAAGTCAGGCAGACATACTTAAGCAGCAAGCATTGCCCGCCACATACTAGAACGTACCCAATGCCTGTGACTTTGTAAACAAACCTGATCATTATTGTTCACCGCTGCGTTGCTTCTCAGCTAGATTCATGCAATGTAGTGTTGCAGTGGAAGCGTGGTAACATTTATATTATACCCTTACTCTCTTTTACTACTCTAACCATACTGGGCCCTTTAGTACTAGACAATCTGCAGCAATTCCATTTACCACAGAGGCAATGATCCTCTGACAAATCTTTCCCCACCGATATGAGGAGGGGAAATAGGGTAATCAAACACCAAGTTACCAGTCCAATGAGGACCAATTAATTGACAGCCAATTCACAAATTTGAGATCAGATTTAGGTACACCACTCAAAACCATGCTGTAGAAATAAAGGATAGCAAAAGGAAGACCCAACCTCCTGAAGAAGTTAAGTTGAGTTAGGATTATGCAGACTAAAAGCTCTGCAACAGCAATGCATAACAAAAGAAGTAACACCTGATGTTCTGTCAGAGCTTGCTAATTCTCCCTACAACACATTTACATCATTAATAAACATCACAGTTTAAATGGAAGAACCAACAGTCCTCAAAAATAGACTCAGTCAGATATGAGATTAATCAGTCAGATATTTAATTGATTAAATGGTTATTGCATTAACGATTCAAAGTTCATTGCCACAAGCAGTTTCTTAAGAAGTTCAGTTAAGAATATCACAGCTTTTATAACAGCTCCAAACATTTAAGCAGGCTTTTTTCAGATGATTATTATCAGAATCAGTTACAGAGTTAAAGAGCCCTACCACCATTAAGGAGGAAGGATAGTTCTTTGTCTAACAGCTCAAGTCCTACGAAGATGGGGAAAAGGGTTTTAGGATAAACAAAGAAATAAAAGGAAAGAAAAATGGAACTGGTTCGACAAAGAAGGTTCAGTCCATCAGCTACCGACTGTAGCATCAGCAAGGCAGTCCAAAAGTAAGAGAAAAGTTAAACAAAAATCGGTCAGCATAACATCCTCACATGGCGATACAAAAGGGGATGATGGACGGAACGTTTGAGCCAATCAAACACTCACCCCCAGTCAACTGATCTGGGTTTAATCCATCATCATTCTTTAGCTCACTCAACCACCCCAGTTCAGACATGGCCATATGCAAATCAGTCTGACCCTGTGCCTCATGGGAACAGTCCAGCCCGAACTGCCAAGCCATGTCTTCCCTGGACCGGAAACAAGCATCCTAGGACCGGTTTCTGGCATTCCAGCCATCATCAGCCAGGCTTGCTTGAATCCAGTGGCAAAGTGAGCAAGGGACCCACGTCTGGTCATACCCCCGCCAACTTAGGGCGAACAAAGCGATACAAAAGGGGATGATGGACGGAACGTTTGAGCCAATCAAACACTCACCCCCAGTCAACTGATCTGGGTTTAATCCATCATCATTCTTTAGCTCACTCCATCACCCCAGTTAAGACATGGCCATATGCAAATCAGTCTGACCCTGTGCCTCATGGGAACAGTCCAGCCCGAACTGCCAAGCCATGTCTTACCTGGACCGAAACAAGCATCCTAGGACCGGTTTCTGGCATTCCAGCCATCATCAGCCAGGCTTGCTTGAATCCAGTGGCAAAGTGAGCAAGGGACCCACGTCTGGGCATACCCCGCCAACTTAGGGCGAACAAAGCGATACAAAGGGGATGATGGACGGAACGTTTGAGCCAATCAAACACTCACCCCCAGTCAACTGATCTGGGTTTAATCCATCATCATTCTTTAGCTCACTCCACCACCCCAGTTCAGACATGGCCATATGCAAATCAGTCTGACCCTGTGCCTCATGGGAACAGTCCAGCCCGAACTGCCAAGCCATGTCTTCCCTGGACCGGAAACAAGCATCCTAGGACCGGTTTCTGGCATTCCAGCCGTCATCAGCCAGGCTTGCTTGAATCCAGTGGCAAAGTGAGCAAGGGACCCACGTCTGGGCATACCCCCGCCAACTTAGGGCGAACAAAGCGATACAAAAGGGGATGATGGACGGAACGTTTGAGCCAATCAAACACTCACCCCAGTCAACTGATCTGGGTTTAATCCATCATCATTCTTTAGCTCACTCCACCACCCCAGTTCAGACATGGCCATATGCAAATCAGTCTGACCCTGTGCCTCATGGGAACAGTCCAGCCCGAACTGCCAAGCCATGTCTTCCCTGGACCGGAAACAAGCATCCTAGGACCGGTTTCTGGCATTCCAGCCGTCATCAGCCAGGCTTGCTTGAATCCAGTGGCAAAGTGAGCAAGGGACCCACGTCTGGGCATACCCCGCCAACTTAGGGCGAACAAAGCGATACAAAGGGGATGATGGACGGAACGTTTGAGCCAATCAAACACTCACCCCCAGTCAACTGATCTGGGTTTAATCCATCATCATTCTTTAGCTCACTCCACCACCCCAGTTCAGACATGGCCATATGCAAATCAGTCTGACCCTGTGCCTCATGGGAACAGTCCAGCCCGAACTGCCAAGCCATGTCTTCCCTGGACCGGAAACAAGCATCCTAGGACCGGTTTCTGGCATTCCAGCCGTCATCAGCCAGGCTTGCTTGAATCCAGTGGCAAAGTGAGCAAGGGACCCACGTCTGGGCATACCCCCGCCAACTTAGGGCGAACAAAGCGATACAAAAGGGGATGATGGACGGAACGTTTGAGCCAATCAAACACTCACCCCCAGTCAACTGAGGCACAGGGTCAGACTGATTTGCATATGGCCATGTCTGAACTGGGGTGGTGGAGTGAGCTAACGAATGATGATGGATTAAACCCAGATCAGTTGACTGGGGGTGAGTGTTTGATTGGCTCAAACGTTCCGTCCATCATCCCTTTTGTATCGCTTGGTCGCCCTAAGTTGGCGGGGTATGCCCAGACGTGGGTCCCTTGCTCACTTTGCCACTGGATTCAAGCAAGCCTGGCTGATGACGGCTGAAATGCCAGAAACCGGTCCTAGGATGCTTGTTTCCGGTCCAGGGAAGACATGGCTTGGCAGTTCGGGCTGGACTGTTCCCATGAGGCACAGGGTCAGACTGATTTGCATATGGCCATGTCTGAACTGGGGTGGTGGAGTGAGCTAAAGAATGATGATGGATTAAACCCAGATCAGTTGACTGGGGGTGAGTGTTTGATTGGCTCAAACGTTCCGTCCATCATCCCTTTTTGTATCGCTTGGTCACCCTAAGTTGGCGGGGGTATGCCCAGACGTGGGTCCCTTGCTCACTTTGCCACTGGATTCAAGCAAGCCTGGCTGATGACGGCTGAAATGCCAGAAACCGGTCCTAGGATGCTTGTTTCCGGTCCAGGGAAGACATGGCTTGGCAGTTCGGGCTGGACTGTTCCCATGAGGCACAGGGTCAGACTGATTTGCATATGGCCATGTCTGAACTGGGGTGGTGGAGTGAGCTAAAGAATGATGATGGATTAAACCCAGATCAGTTGACTGGGGGTGAGTGTTTGATTGGCTCAAACGTTCCGTCCATCATCCCTTTTTGTATCGCTTTGGTCGCCCTAAGTTGGCGGGGGTATGCCCAGACGTGGGTCCCTTGCTCACTTTGCCACTGGATTCAAGCAAGCCTGGCTGATGACGGCTGAAATGCCAGAAACCGGTCCTAGGATGCTTGTTTCCGGTCCAGGGAAGACATGGCTTGGCAGTTCGGGCTGGACTGTTCCCATGAGGCACAGGGTCAGACTGATTTGCATATGGCCATGTCTGAACTGGGGTGGTGGAGTGAGCTTAAAGAATGATGATGGATTAAACCCAGATCAGTTGACTGGGGGTGAGTGTTTGATTGGCTCAAACGTTCCGTCCATCATCCCTTTTTGTATCGCTTGGTCGCCCTAAGTTGGCGGGGTATGCCCAGACGTGGGTCCCTTGCTCACTTTGCCACTGGATTCAAGCAAGCCTGGCTGATGACGGCTGAAATGCCAGAAACCGGTCCTAGGATGCTTGTTTCCGGTCCAGGGAAGACATGGCTTGGCAGTTCGGGCTGGACTGTTCCCATGAGGCACAGGGTCAGACTGATTTGCATATGGCCATGTCTGAACTGGGGTGGTGGAGTGAGCTAAAGAATGATGATGGATTAAACCCAGATCAGTTGACTGGGGGTGAGTGTTTGATTGGCTCAAGCGTTCCGTCCATCATCCCTTTTTGTATCGCTTTGGTCGCCCTAAGTTGGCGGGGGTATGCCCAGACGTGGGTCCCTTGCTCACTTTGCCACTGGATTCAAGCAAGCCTGGCTGATGACGGCTGAAATGCCAGAAACCGGTCCTAGGATGCTTGTTTCCGGTCCAGGGAAGACATGGCTTGGCAGTTCGGGCTGGACTGTTCCCATGAGGCACAGGGTCAGACTGATTTGCATATGGCCATGTCTGAACTGGGGTGGTGGAGTGAGCTAAAGAATGATGATGGATTAAACCCAGATCAGTTGACTGGGGGTGAGTGTTTGATTGGCTCAAACGTTCCGTCCATCATCCCTTTTTGTATCGCTTTGGTCGCCCTAAGTTGGCGGGGGTATGCCCAGACCTGGGTCCCTTGCTCACTTTGCCACTGGATTCAAGCAAGCCTGGCTGATGACGGCTGAAATGCCAGAAACCGGTCCTAGGATGCTTGTTTCCGGTCCAGGGAAGACATGGCTTGGCAGTTCGGGCTGGACTGTTCCCATGAGGCACAGGGTCAGACTGATTTGCATATGGCCATGTCTGAACTGGGGTGGTGGAGTGAGCTAAAGAATGATGATGGATTAAACCCAGATCAGTTGACTGGGGGTGAGTGTTTGATTGGATCAAACGTTCCGTCCATCATCCCTTTTTGTATCGCTTTGGTCGCCCTAAGTTGGCGGGGGTATGCCCAGACGTGGGTCCCTTGCTCACTTTGCCACTGGATTCAAGCAAGCCTGGCTGATGACGGCTGAAATGCCAGAAACCGGTCCTAGGATGCTTGTTTCCGGTCCAGGGAAGACATGGCTTGGCAGTTCGGGCTGGACTGTTCCCATGAGGCACAGGGTCAGACTGATTTGCATATGGCCATGTCTGAACTGGGGTGGTGGAGTGAGCTAAAGAATGATGATGGATTAAACCCAGATCAGTTGACTGGGGGTGAGTGTTTGATTGGCTCAAACGTTCCGTCCATCATCCCTTTTTGTATCGCTTTGGTCGCCCTAAGTTGGCGGGGGTATGCCCAGACGTGGGTCCCTTGCTCACTTTGCCACTGGATTCAAGCAAGCCTGGCTGATGACGGCTGAAATGCCAGAAACCGGTCCTAGGATGCTTGTTTCCGGTCCAGGGAAGACATGGCTTGGCAGTTCGGGCTGGACTGTTCCCATGAGGCACAGGGTCAGACTGATTTGCATATGGCCATGTCTGAACTGGGGTGGTGGAGTGAGCTAAAGAATGATGATGGATTAAACCCAGATCAGTTGACTGGGGGTGAGTGTTTGATTGGCTCAAACGTTCCGTCCATCATCCCTTTTTGTATCGCTTTGGTCGCCCTAAGTTGGCGGGGGTATGCCCAGACGTGGGTCCCTTGCTCACTTTGCCACTGGATTCAAGCAAGCCTGGCTGATGACGGCTGAAATGCCAGAAACCGGTCCTAGGATGCTTGTTTCCGGTCCAGGGAAGACATGGCTTGGCAGTTCGGGCTGGACTGTTCCCATGAGGCACAGGGTCAGACTGATTTGCATATGGCCATGTCTGAACTGGGGTGGTGGAGTGAGCTAAAGAATGATGATGGATTAAACCCAGATCAGTTGACTGGGGGTGAGTGTTTGATTGGCTCAAACGTTCCGTCCATCATCCCTTTTTGTATCGCTTTGGTCACCCTAAGTTGGCGGGGGTATGCCCAGACGTGGGTCCCTTGCTCACTTTGCCACTGGATTCAAGCAAGCCTGGCTGATGACGGCTGAAATGCCAGAAACCGGTCCTAGGATGCTTGTTTCCGGTCCAGGGAAGACATGGCTTGGCAGTTCGGGCTGGACTGTTCCCATGAGGCACAGGGTCAGACTGATTTGCATATGGCCATGTCTGAACTGGGGTGGTGGAGTGAGCTAAAGAATGATGATGGATTAAACCCAGATCAGTTGACTGGGGGTGAGTGTTTGATTGGCTCAAACGTTCCGTCCATCATCCCTTTTGTATCGCTTTGGTCGCCCTAAGTTGGCGGGGGTATGCCCAGACGTGGGTCCCTTGCTCACTTTGCCACTGGATTCAAGCAAGCCTGGCTGATGACGGCTGAAATGCCAGAAACCGGTCCTAGGATGCTTATTTCCGGTCCAGGGAAGACATGGCTTGGCAGTTCGGGCTGGACTGTTCCCATGAGGCACAGGGTCAGACTGATTTGCATATGGCCATGTCTGAACTGGGGTGGTGGAGTGAGCTAAAGAATGATGATGGATTAAACCCAGATCAGTTGACTGGGGGTGAGTGTTTGATTGGCTCAAACGTTCCGTCCATCATCCCTTTTTGTATCGCTTTGGTCGCCCTAAGTTGGCGGGGGTATGCCCAGACGTGGGTCCCTTGCTCACTTTGCCACTGGATTCAAGCAAGCCTGGCTGATGACGGCTGAAATGCCAGAAACCGGTCCTAGGATGCTTGTTTCCGGTCCAGGGAAGACATGGCTTGGCAGTTCGGGCTGGACTGTTCCCATGAGGCACAGGGTCAGACTGATTTGCATATGGCCATGTCTGAACTGGGGTGGTGGAGTGAGCTAAAGAATGATGATGGATTAAACCCGGATCAGTTGACTGGGGGTGAGTGTTTGATTGGCTCAAACGTTCCGTCCATCATCCCTTTTGTATCGCTTTGGTCGCCCTAAGTTGGCGGGGGTATGCCCAGACGTGGGTCCCTTGCTCACTTTGCCACTGGATTCAAGCAAGCCTGGCTGATGACGGCTGAAATGCCAGAAACCGGTCCTAGGATGCTTGTTTCCGGTCCAGGGAAGACATGGCTTGGCAGTTCGGGCTGGACTGTTCCCATGAGGCACAGGGTCAGACTGATTTGCATATGGCCATGTCTGAACTGGGGTGGTGGACTGAGCTAAAGAATGATGATGGATTAAACCCAGATCAGTTGACTGGGGGTGAGTGTTGGATTGGCTCAAACGTTCCGTCCATCATCCCTTTTTGTATCGCTTTGGTCGCCCTAAGTTGGCGGGGGTATGCCCAGACGTGGGTCCCTTGCTCACTTTGCCACTGGATTCAAGCAAGCCTGGCTGATGATGGCTGAAATGCCAGAAACCGGTCCTAGGATGCTTGTTTCCGGTCCAGGGAAGACATGGCTTGGCAGTTCGGGCTGGACTGTTCCCATGAGGCACAGGGTCAGACTGATTTGCATATGGCCATGTCTGAACTGGGGTGGTGGAGTGAGCTAAAGAATGATGATGGATTAAACCCAGATCAGTTGACTGGGGGTGAGTGTTTGATTGGCTCAAACGTTCCGTCCATCATCCCTTTTTGTATCGCTTTGGTCGCCCTAAGTTGGCGGGGGTATGCCCAGACGTGGGTCCCTTGCTCACTTTGCCACTGGATTCAAGCAAGCCTGGCTGATGACGGCTGAAATGCCAGAAACCGGTCCTAGGATGCTTGTTTCCGGTCCAGGGAAGACATGGCTTGGCAGTTCGGGCTGGACTGTTCCCATGAGGCACAGGGTCAGACTGATTTGCATATGGCCATGTCTGAACTGGGGTGGTGGAGTGAGCTAAAGAATGATGATGGATTAAACCCAGATCAGTTGACTGGGGGTGAGTGTTTGATTGGCTCAAGCGTTCCGTCCATCATCCCTTTTTGTATCGCTTTGGTCGCCCTAAGTTGGCGGGGGTATGCCCAGACGTGGGTCCCTTGCTCACTTTGCCACTGGATTCAAGCAAGCCTGGCTGATGACGGCTGAAATGCCAGAAACCGGTCCTAGGATGCTTGTTTCCGGTCCAGGGAAGACATGGCTTGGCAGTTCGGGCTGGACTGTTCCCATGAGGCACAGGGTCAGACTGATTTGCATATGGCCATGTCTGAACTGGGGTGGTGGAGTGAGCTAAAGAATGATGATGGATTAAACCCAGATCAGTTGACTGGGGGTGAGTGTTTGATTGGCTCAAACGTTCCGTCCATCATCCCTTTTTGTATCGCTTTGGTCGCCCTAAGTTGGCGGGGGTATGCCCAGACGTGGGTCCCTTGCTCACTTTGCCACTGGATTCAAGCAAGCCTGGCTGATGACGGCTGAAATGCCAGAAACCGGTCCTAGGATGCTTGTTTCCGGTCCAGGGAAGACATGGCTTGGCAGTTCGGGCTGGACTGTTCCCATGAGGCACAGGGTCAGACTGATTTGCATATGGCCATGTCTGAACTGGGGTGGTGGAGTGAGCTAAAGAATGATGATGGATTAAACCCAGATCAGTTGACTGGGGGTGAGTGTTTGATTGGTTCAAGCGTTCCGTCCATCATCCCTTTTTGTATCGCTTTGGTCGCCCTAAGTTGGCGGGGGTATGCCCAGACGTGGGTCCCTTGCTCACTTTGCCACTGGATTCAAGCAAGCCTGGCTGATGACGGCTGAAATGCCAGAAACCGGTCCTAGGATGCTTGTTTCCGGTCCAGGGAAGACATGGCTTGGCAGTTCGGGCTGGACTGTTCCCATGAGGCACAGGGTCAGACTGATTTGCATATGGCCATGTCTGAACTGGGGTGGTGGAGTGAGCTAAAGAATGATGATGGATTAAACCCAGATCAGTTGACTGGGGGTGAGTGTTTGATTGGCTCAAACGTTCCGTCCATCATCCCTTTTTGTATCGCTTTGGTCGCCCTAAGTTGGCGGGGGTATGCCCAGACGTGGGTCCCTTGCTCACTTTGCCACTGGATTCAAGCAAGCCTGGCTGATGACGGCTGAAATGCCAGAAACCGGTCCTAGGATGCTTGTTTCCGGTCCAGGGAAGACATGGCTTGGCAGTTCGGGCTGGACTGTTCCCATGAGGCACAGGGTCAGACTGATTTGCATATGGCCATGTCTGAACTGGGGTGGTGGAGTGAGCTAAAGAATGATGATGGATTAAACCCAGATCAGTTGACTGGGGGTGAGTGTTTGATTGGCTCAAACGTTCCGTCCATCATCCCTTTTTGTATCGCATAGCATCCTCCAGCATGGGGAAAAAGGAAAGTATGGCATTTCCCCTCTTTTGGGGTTTCTTTTGTTATAAAGTCTCTAGCAATTTCCAGTGATGTGACATCACACCACCATCGGAAGACTGCTGTATGATCAGATTCACATAATGTCACCTAGGACACTTGCAACAGTGAGATGCTTTCCCATGCTAGTCATGAGAAACAAAAGATTGAGAGTCCACATAGCCCTAGTATCAGTAAAAAAGATACAAAAGTAATCATCTGTAGCAATAGCTGAAATTCTGTTTCCACAGGAATATTTCACTGTGCACGTTGAATGTCGGGGTGTACACTTGAACAGGAAAAATAAAGCAACATTTTACTAGTTTTAGTTATTGATTAATTGCTCAGTTACTTAAAGCCATTGCAATAAAAATGACTATTTTAAAACACATGGTACAATTTGTCCGTTAAAATCCACTGAATGCAGTGTAAAACTTTTTCAAATCCATGGTTTAAGACTTTTGTTAAAAGGGTATTTAAAATGACAACTGTTGATAAATACAACTTTTTAAATTTCATGGTCCACCCAAATCTCACTGTTGCCTTGGGGTGGGCCTTATTGTTTTCTTATTAAATAAAAGGAAATCAAGTGCAAATGCAGAAGGTGCGAACAGATATATGTTAAATTGTTTTTATTTAGGGAAAGGTGATTGTTCATGGTCTCTGGGTGGCAATTATCTCAGCAAGCTTGGGGGTGGGGGTTGTGCTGTGGAGTACTCTTTAATCAGCCTTCAGCAGGAATTTGACAAAGTGACAGTTCAGCTGGGTATCCCTTTGATCAAAGTAGGCCAGCACCGCCTGCCTTCTCAAACAAATTCCTCTTTGGTTGAAGGCCCTCATCAATAGCTGACTCCTTTCGCCCTGTACTGCTTTAGAGAAGCAGACTAGATGGAGGAGGTCTACCTTCCCGGCCCCACACAAGCGACAGGTGCCGGGGAGGCTTCCCTGTAGCCAGGGTGGAAGATGGACTTTTACAGGTAATACCCCCAGCCGGCATCTTAAAAACTGCAACTTGACAGTGGCTGGGTATCCAGTGATGAAGTATTTCTGAAGGGCAAAGGTTTTAAAGTTGTTAAGCGTCATCCACACATGCGCTCTGTTTGATAGCATGGCCTTGTCTTCAGTGATAAGCGTAAAATGAGGGCCTTCGAAACCAAATGAATGAATACCTGGTTGCTGGTGAGTGTGTCCCAAAGTTGTGTCAGCCATGTGAGTTCGAGAGATTCGTGTTGGTAGGCCCTCGCCGGCGACGTGTCGTGCTCCTGAAGCTCCTTCCATAGCATGTTTTTTAATGTATTTGGTTTTCCATTCCGGATCTTGTTCTAGCATGTCAAGTATGCCCCACACCTGGCTAGCATCTGTTTCATCAGCCCGAAGTCCAACCGGATCTGTGCCAGTGAAGTGAAGTGTGGCAGTGAAAAAATGATTTGGTAAGCATGAACCATTGTGGTGTCTAAGACACTGGCGTCCCAGCCTCTTAACGATTCACTCCTGTCAGTAATCATCGGCAGGAGTTTTGCTCGTAGTACTTCAAGAAGAGGCATCAGAGAGTGCCCAGACAGTTTTTTCATTCGATTTTTAAGGGTTATAGCCAGCGATAGCCCCTTCTTTTGTGTCACCTCCTTCTGGGCCATAAAGGTGCCTTTCTTTTCAATGATGACCCGAAGGTATTTATACTTGTCTGTGCATTCTATCCAGGTTTCACCCCAAAACCATGACTGTGTTTGTGTTTTCTTGTTGTTGTAAGCAATGGCTTTTGTTTTGCCAAGGTTGATGGTCAGACCATTGGCCAGGGAGTAGGCCTTTGTGATGTCTAACACCCACTGTAGCCCCACCTGGGTGCGACTGACCAGTACCACATGGTCGGCATAGACAAAGCTGGATATTGCCTTGCCACCTAATTTAGGGGCATGGGAGTTGCAGGATTGTAGATGCTCCATCAGGTCAGCCAAAAAGAGATTGAAAAGGGTCGGTGCCCGGACGCAGCCCTGTTTTAAGCAGACCTAGAAAGGTGCATTCCTGCACCTATTTTGACCTGCACCCATTTGTCGTTGTGGAGCCTAATGAGCATGTTATGCAAGCTTTGGGGTATTTTTTCAGCTTACTAACTTGTGCCACAGCCTTCCCTGGTCAATGCAGTCAAAGGCTGCTTTGAAATCAATGTAGCAGAAAAAAAGGGTGTGTCAGTGACACAGGCAGCATCCATTAGAAGAGAGATTGCCAGAATATTTGTGACTGTGCCTGACGTTTTTGAGAACCATGTCTGGTTCTAGAAGCCCATGATGATAGCTCCTCAAGCACAGTTCTGGCACAATATTTGGCCTCACTGTCAATCAGGGCGATTAAACGATAGCTGGATGGAAGTGATCTGTCCCCCCCTTGAATATTGGAGATATAATCAAGACTCTCCATGATGCAGGCAGGCTGCCTGTGCTTATCTGATGTGTGCAAATACCGGTGCTAAGGTTTCTGCTGAGAAAACTCGGTCCTGTTTGAACACCGCCGGAGGAATCCTATTGGGGCCCGGTGCTCCTTCCCTCCGCCCTTTGGCTATTTGCATCATGATGTTCTCTACACCCACCTCATGTGATTCTTTGGTTAACTTCGAGGCTGAAATTCCTATAGAGTCCTGCTGGGAGCTGTCTGTTGTTGGATGACTGAAGTTTTCTTTTAAACATTGTGCCCATGTGGCTTTGGGGATATAGGAGTCAATGCCACCATGGCCTGGTTGACAGAGTTAGTTAACCGAGGTCCAGAATCTGGCGCTACTTTTACATTCTTAAGTCAGTGTGTAGCTTTGGCCTAGAGTTCATCTTCTTGTACTCTTTTTATGGGCCATTTTAGTTTCCTGGTCTGAGTTTTGTATTGTCTTAAGGCTGTGAGGACGGATGAATCACCCGGTCTTTTCCATAGAGTTTGCAGTACTTTGTTAATTGCAGTTTTGAGCTGTCGGAGTCTTGGATCTTGTGTTGTACCCTTACCCTCCTTAAAGGTTTTACAGGCGAGCTTTGGCTTGTTTGCTGTTGCGTATGCTGCCTAGAGTGTTTCTATGAGGATCTCCCACATAAGAACCGCATCAACATCTGCAGCTCTGAAATTCTGGGGTATGTCCCCTGTGATTGCCGGCATTTGCATAAGAATCGCTGGAGTGCTCTTGATTCGTTTGTAATTTATGGTGTAAGTTTTGTCCATTGTCTCCACGATGTGTTGTGGGGTGGTTAAGTTTGGAGAGAATAATACCTCCTGCGGGAGGTGGTCGCTGCCAGGTCTGTCTTTAATTTGAAATGAGTGAACATATTGAAATGCTGAAAAAATCACAAAGGTATAATCCAGGCTTGCACTGGTTCTGTTAGAGTGGTAAGTAGCGGCTCCTGCAAATCTACCTTTCAGAGCCCTATGGCTTATATGTTCAATGTCATCCTGCGAACGGTATCCGAAATTTGTTTAGAACCCAAGTGTATTTTTACCTTGCTTGGGTATCTTCCATAGCGCGGTTTGGGCTACTGCTAGGTCTCTGGCGGATGCTCCTAGTAGATGTAAATTGAAGTGCCCAGAAATAACTAAGTGCGAGGAGTCTTCCTCTTCTGCTAGCCTCATTAGTTCTTGCACTATTTTAATACAGTCTTTGGACTTGCTCTTTGGATGGACATAGATGTTAATGAAAATTACGTCAACTGCTGCATTGCTAATTAGTAAGATGAATTTCGTTGCACTCATACCTAAAGATTTAATGTCCAAGGCTGTTGTGGAGGTTATGCTCGCTATTGAAGTGTAAGTTGCCAAACCGACAGTGATGTGTCCATATTTTGCCCATTTTATAGCTAGGGTTGAGAAGTCCGTATAACCTTGAATGTGGACAGGGTCAGCCAGCCAGGTCTCTTGTAGGAGGATATTGTCGAATGACCTTAGGTAATTGAATAGGTCCGGGATCCTTAAAGCCGTTTATGTTCCAGGAACACATATGAAGTAAGCAGATATTGGCTCCATCTTGTGCCTCCTGGGCCATTCGCAGTCACGCTGTCGTTGGGGAGCATCTGATTGTTCTCACTATGTCCCTTGCAACATTGTTTGGTAGTTCAAAGTCAGTTTGCCCTGTTTCCCAGTGGCTCCTACGTGCTAAAGATTCTCTCAACAGGGGCCCCTTGCGCCCTTGAGCACCGAGGAAGTTTTCTTTTGCACCTGGGCTGGTCCTGTTGTGTGTCCATCAGGGACGAGAGGTGAGCAGTAGCGGCTCCTGGTGGGAGTGCTACCGGGCGGTGACGTGGGGCTGGGGGTAGTAAACACCAGAATACGGATGAATGCAGGTAAATTGACAATTAAATCAATAAAACGAATTTCATTGCGTGCGCTGCATCGCAAAATGCGATGCAGCGCGCGCAACGAAATTCGTTTTATTGATTTAATTGTCTACTTACCTGCATTCATGCGTATTCCGGTGTTTACTACCCCCCGCCCCACGTCACCGCCCGGTAGCACAGCCACCAGGAGCCGCTACTGGAGGTGAGGGATATCCTGGCTCATAGCAAGGGATAACCTTTATTCGGGAGACATCCTTTACCACGCAACATTTACAATGCGATGCTTTTACATCGCGGTCATTACAACGCAAGTCGTTACAACGACTTGCGCTGGATGGCTCTCTAACCTAAGGAATAGTATGATTTACTATTCCAACACCTTCCCTACTGTACGTAGACTGGAGTTGGAATAGTAAATCATACTATTCCTAAGTCCAGCGCCCTCCAGCGCAAGTCGTTGTAACGACTTGCGTTGTAACGAACGCGATGTAAAATACCGCGTTGTAAATGTATGCGTAGTAACGTCATACATTCTCTTTATTCCCCTCCTTCTGAGAGTTGGCCCTTCTTTAAGGACTCTCTTTGTGATGTCAATTGTAGTCCATGTGGTCTTGGTTGTTTCCCCACCTGGGGCTTCTTTAGAGCGTACAAATTGGATTGCCACAAGGTCCTTTGAGCTCAGGTTGCGTAGCCCTGGAATTTCTGTTAAAAGCTGAAGTATGTTGCCCCTATTTCGGACATCGTGGCTTCCGCTGGTGGCATATTCTGGGATAACAATTAACCCTATAGTGTTGCCTCGATGATCCTCAGCAGTTCTCTGGGGGGTTTCGTGTTCCGGTTGTGCTATGAGTAAAGTCAAAACAATTTCTTGTGAGATTTCACTAGTCACAGTGGTTTCTGAAGCTCCCCTAAATCCTAAATGCTTTATTGCGATAAGTACGAGTGCTGTGTAAAGAATCTAGACCTAAGCTTGTTGGGTAGGTCCGTGCAATGCCTGTAGGTGGCGTGCAGTTCTTCCGTATCGTGGTAATATTTGCCCGTCTTAGTTAAGGATCATTGTGTGCTGGTTTGATTTGTCTGTTAAGAGTCTGTAGTGTTTAGTGGCAGGTGGGACTATAATGTCAGCCACCACCCCCATTGGTGGTGGCACGGACTCGTTGGAGTTGATGTTTGTCATAAGTGGCTGTCCAAGCGATTTGTACAGCTAGATTACTGCTGGAGGGCAGGAGCTGGGCTGTTTGACTAACCCAATGTGGGTTGAGAGAGTGTGAGCCCGTCCCGTTCTGTTTATCCTCCTGTTCTTCTTGGTGAGGAGCTTGGTCAGCCATTCTGACCGAACTAGTTGTGGAGTTAAAGAGGGAGTATCTTCTCTCTTGGTCAACAGGTTTATTACTCCGTCCCTTTCTCCTTTGTGTCTGTCTGTATTTGGCATTGTTCATTATGTTCTCGACCCCGCTTGGGCCGGTTTGAGGGGCTGCGGAGTCTGGCTGCCACTGTGACTTTGAGAGGTCTTTGGCTGTTCTTGAAGCACCTGCATAAGGTTTTGGTGGCGCCTCATTTGAATCCCCTGCAGTTCCTGAATTTGTTACTGACTGTTGGGCTTGGTTTCTGCGCCTACCAGTTCCTTCTGTGGTTGATGAGAGGCCTGTAAGCTCCCCAAGGGTGGTTAGGCCCAGTTTGTTTGCCCCCCTGTGTCATTGGATTTTGTTTGAGGCCAGTTGAGAGGTTGTTTAACATTGTAGGGAGTGTTGACAGTTTTTCAACATTACAGGTGCAGGGACAAGTTATTTGGGTGAAAGAGGTGTCATCTTGAACCCGTTTTATCAGGGAGTTTAACTCCCCTAGTTTGCCATAGATCCCAGCCACATAGACGGCCAAAGCATTAAGAAGTGAGAGCTGGATGTCCATCTTGTTCAACTGTACTGCAGAGATTCTGCGGATAACTGTGCCATGTTCAGGAGGGACACCCATGCATTATTCAGAAAAGGTTGTTGTTTCGCGTTTGCCTTGAGTTTGCTGCCTTCGGGGCTGTGTTGGAAGCTTGGTTGCCAAGTTGTCCGAGGTGGTTTCTCTGGATCCTGCGAGTAGGTTGCTAGTATTTTGTCCCATTCTGGTGTTTTTAGGCATGAGAGTGCCTAGCTGTCCTTTTCTTCTATTTCTTCTTGGACTCTAGAGGGTCCTGTAGATGAACTTCCCAGGCCGCCATGTCAGGAATGAGAGTTTGGGGTGCTGTTAAAATTTCCTGCACTGGTGGAAGCTCCTGGACTTCCCTCAAGAGCTATATTTGGCCAGGGAGGTCTTGTTTTCCGCTGCTTGCTTGCATGCATGGGATGCTCTCATTATACTCTCCTTGGCGATCAAGTGGGCTGCCAGATTTGGGCTCTCCAATCCTTGTGGAGGTTGACAGCCCTGTCAGTCTCCAACTCCCCACGCATCTGTTTTGTAAGGGCTTTGCAGAGGCACATGGCAGTTGGACAAGGATTGGAATCGTTGGTTGGTCAGGAGTCACAGGCAAGGGGAGAAGGGCTCAGTCTGTTTCCATGTTGATAACCTATACAGATGGAGGAGAGGATGTTAAGGGGGTTTGCAGCCCAGTGAGCTTTTCGTTGTTTGAGAAAAGCACTGTGCCGGCATCCTTTAAAAATTTGAATTTTATTTAGATTTTGGCTGATTTGAGCAACCAGCGAGCTTGGTGTCAGGGAAGGGACAGTTGCCTGATGGTTCTTGATTTCCCATTGTTTCTACTTG
The DNA here is from genome assembly GCA_963921515.1 of Calotriton arnoldi. Classification (NCBI taxonomy): domain Eukaryota; kingdom Metazoa; phylum Chordata; class Amphibia; order Caudata; family Salamandridae; genus Calotriton; species Calotriton arnoldi. The sequence continues at coordinate 728,007 of CAWUFW010009125.1, forward strand.
ATTTGAAAGGTCTATTAGAGGGCCTTTGTTTGATCGGGTGTGAACTTTGCTTTGGATCTCAATTGTTTCGTTGCCTGTGCAGGGAAGCTATTATCTCTATTGTCACTGCCATGTTTCCACCTTGTGGCAACTGGCATGGCCTCCCCCTTTACTTTTCCTGACCTCATGTTTAGGCCTAGAACCTGTCTGCCTGTATCCTGGAGTCTGAAGCCCTGAAACCAGACGCCTGATGCCTTGTCGTTAGTCGATCAGTGGACGCTGCGCCTCCTCTCCCCAGGTCAGCGGAAGGTAAATGTGTCCTACAGTGTACGAGAAGGGGATGAGAATGCGAACGCGCCAGGTAGAGTGTGAAGGACACTACTTCCTCTCTGCCTCTACTTGCAGGTCTGCTGGTCTATGGATCACAAACGGCACATCATTTGAGATGTTTTTGGTTTTAAGGAATTCTGTCTGCAGAACAGAGGTCTTTGAGTGGTTTAAGTGGTTTATAGCAGGAGGCACTTGTGTCAGGTTGTTTGTGGCAGAGACTGCACCTGGCTTGTAAGCTGCACCCAACCAATCGGGCTGCTTCCCCAAGCCAGTTCTGGTCGGCTCTTGCTGTGACTATCTTGACCTTCTGTCCAAGGGCCTGTGCGTGAGGTCAGTTCAGGAGTGCTGCCACACCACCTCAATAGGTTTCTTGTGTTGGTATGGTGGTAGAGGGGGGCATGAGCGCACTGGTAGATTGAGTTTTGCCTGTCTGAGTGAAGTTTTGTCCAGAAGGCAGGTTCTCTGATTGTCGTGTCCCGGGGAAACAGCACCGCCACCCCCCCACTGAAGGCTTCCTGATATCAGTATAGTGACAGAGGGGGGCACAAGTGCGCTGGTTGTTTGAGCTGGTCCTTAATCTGCTATGATTGCACTTGGCTTTGCTGGTTTCCTGTCCTCTACGCTGCCCTCCAAAGGAACACCACCAGACTGCAGGCTATCCCCAAGGGAGGAGTAATGTGGAGGTGAAGTTGCTGCTTCCTGCTTTAAAAAATTGGCAGCTTTATTTGCCGAAGAGTAGCGGAGAAATATAACACGTGATTTCTTTAGAGTTAGGTTTTAATTAGTGCTGCTGGGTATTTGTACTGGTGTACAGAGCTCCCGTCTTGCAAGCCGCAGCCGTCCTATCAGGCTGCTTCTTCGAGCTGGGCCCCCTGCTGCTTGCTGCTCCTGCCCGCCGCCTCGGTTTCATGGGCTCGGGGAGGAGCGAGAATTGTGGGCAGGCTGTACGAGTCACAACAGGTGGGTCATGGTGATTTGGGTGGCGTGGGATCCACTGCTGAGGGCCCGCTTCCGTTTTAGGGGGGGGGTGCACTGCTGCCACCTACCTGGTGTCAATTTCTCGACCGATGGGGGACGGCAATGGAACTGCAGAAGTAACGGTGGCAGTAACAGATACCGCACAGCGCAGCTCAACTAGCAGCCTGCAATGTTGCTCCGCCCCTCACGGAGATTAGAAGTCGGAGTCAAAGGCAACATTTTACTAGTGGAAAATGAACCATTGAATTAAGTCAGGGGAAAGGTCAGCACTAGAAGAAAGCATTTTGAAAAGGCCTTTAAGTCAGCATCACACGTTTAACTGAAATGAGCTCTAAACCAAATATAATATAATTAAATCAATTCTAATAAAGAATATATAGAACTTTCACAAATCATTATTACATGAAAATACCTAACGTTAGAAATACCCTAGTACCACAAATTTTCTCAACATTCATATAAGTGTATAATTTTCTAAATTCACATTACAAAATTCGTTTTGCATTTTTTATAAACTATAACAGCTCTAATATTGCTATGCGAAATTTCAAGATCATATCATGGTTCTACACGTTTTTGCACCAACTTTTCTAAATGGTACACTCTCAACAGAAAACATTAACTAGCATTTACAATGCAATAGGTCTCGCAATGGCATTGTTTTGAGCTATTGGCATTGTAAATGTTATTGTTTTTTTTTTTTCCCTTTGTGAAGCATTAATTAAATGGTGTAATGCAAAGGATTCCTTCCTTCAGGGGCATGGCCGCCGCATGCACGCCTCTGTGACAGGAGCAGGTGCAATAACACGGTTCGTTCCTTCCATCGCAAGGTGGGCTGGTGTGCTGTGTTACATCTTGCATAACATGGCCCCTGACGCTTAAAAGCCCAAGTCCATGACACATTTTGTATCACTTTGAATGGACGAAAAGCAGAGTTTCGCGTTATACGCTTGAGAATACCTGCTCAACTGCAGTTTCAGCATAAAAGTAACTCTTGCTTTTGATGGGCGAACTCGAAGTGAGAGTAGCAACGCTGCCTAGGAAGGCCAATATTCGGGAATTTTGTAAATCTTCGCTTGCGCAGTAAACCTTCAAGCACCCCTGATATGCACGCATTTCAATAGCAGGCCTATTAACCCCCGCCTCCCCCGAGTCACCTCACTAGACTTGTGCACTGCGATTTTTTATTGAATAGAATTTTTTTGCAGGCAGTGGGAGGAACAGAGAGACCTGAGATGAACCTGCGCAGCTGTGTTTTTTTGGCGTCGCTAATTGCGTACACAAGCCTTGTGCAAACTGTGACAGCGATGGACTGTTCGATGAGGCGAAGGCCGCGTTATCATCAGGGCGCCGTGACTCACTCCGTCTCAGCGAGGGTGACATCCCTCGCCGCTCTGCCACGGATACTTCTGAAAGGCCATGTGTGTCTTAAGAAAACAAACCTTTCTCAGGGTACGGGTCTACGCTTGAATTCACCCCGTAGGGGTATCATGGCACTGACAGAAAAAACTGATGTTTTTGTTACCCAACCCAACTGTGCTCATGTCATCGACCTTGGAAGGATGAAAGCCTGAGAAGCCCTGACGGGATTTCTAATAGGAACATTAATCACTAGAGTTATCATAGCATTTTTATTGCTGCCTGAAAGCTAGACGCACAAGTTTGTAACTCTGCAGCAGGTGCATTTAAATCTTAAATTATTGCTCAACACAGCGACCCCCGAGTTAGTAGGTGTATGGGGAGCGGTTGACAGGTGTTTGTGTGTATGAATGTTTGCACGTGTGTGCACGTGTGTCAGTGGGTGCATGAGCAGGGTTGACTCGTGTGTTTATGAATGTATGCACGTGTGTCAGTGGGTTCGAGGGCAGGGTTGACAGCTGTGTGTGAGTATATAAATTATATACATGTATGCATGTGTCAGTGGGTTCATGGGCGGGGTTGACTGGTGGTTGTATGTTTCAATGAATGCACGTGTGTCAGTGGGTTCAAGGGCAGGGTTGACAGCTGTGTGTGAGTATATACATGTATGCATGTGTCAGTGGGTTCACGGGCGGGGTTGACAGCTGTGTGTGAGTATATACATGTATGCATGTGTAAGTGGGTTCACGGGCGGGGTTGACTGGTGTTTGTATGTTTCAATGAATGCACGTGTGTCAGTGAGTTTATGGGCGGGGTTGACAGGTGTGTGTGTGTGTATACATGTAAACACGCGTGTGCGTGCCCGGGCCACGCCTGACACCACTCACCTGCGCCTCGGTCAGCCACAGGGACGACGCCAGCAGGAACCTCTCGCTGCCCACCATGTACTGCTGGCGGGAGAACTCCTGCTCAAGCCGGGAGAGCTGCTCGGGGCTGAAGATGGTGCGGATTCGCTTACACTTGCCGGCCCTGGAGCTCAGGACCGGGTAGCAGTACTGGGGCATGGGGTGTCCTGTGAGGAATGAGAGAGCGCTGGTAAGAGACAGAAAAGACCACCGCATGCAAAGGAGTCGAGCATGACAGCATGGGCGCGCAGGGGGGGCGTGCTCGGCATCACACATCAGATCACCACAAAAGATTACCATGTACAGGCGGCCGGAGTAGAGAATGAAAGCCATATTTAAAAACCAGGCACGCAGAGATCAGATAACTGTGCGGGCGGACACACCTGAGGACAGACACGTTTACACCGTACACACAGGTAGTATTATAGGAGCTATAACGTGCACACGCAACGCTATAAAACAGGGAATTACTATTAAACGAGGAGGCACTGCTGAGACGGGGCAGCAGGTGTGGCGGGGTTAAGCACACGGCACGAGGCTGAGGACAGCGGTCAGAGGTGAAAGGGCACCCAGGGTTGAGGAAGGGCACGGGTGCGAAGTCCAAGAGTGAAGGGTGAAGAGAGAGTGGGTAGGCCACGTTAGTGAGACAGAAGGACAGACAGGGTGGACACGTTAGTGAGATAGCAGGACAGGCAGGGTGGACACGTTAGTGAGACAGCAGGACAAGCAGGGTGGAGGGTGGGGAGGAACACACGGGAGAGAGGATAAGGTGGAGTGAGAGTGAAAGATGACACGTGAGAGTACCAGAGAGAAGTCAGGCTGGGCCTCACCTGTGCTGAAGAGCGCTCCGGGAGGATAGCAGAGCGGGTACAGCAGCTGCGCCTGCAGGACGGGGGCTCTGGATCATCATCATCCTCGGGGTGTCCAGGCTGAAGGGAGTGAGTGTGTGCGCTTCTCTGGTGCACAGCAGATCTGAAGAGGCAGAGGGTTCATCTCGACCTTTTATGCAGGACCCGCCGCCCTCTACAAACAACCCCCAGCAGCCCGACCAACCAGCAGCCGGCCACAACAAGAAAGAGGCAATTAACGAAAGGCCGGAGCCCCGCTGGGGTGCCAATGGCCCAACTCAGGGCCATGCTGGGGCGCGCTGACGCTGAGGACCACCAGAGGGTGCGCTGAACACCACTGAGCAGGCCTGGGACTAAACTTTACATCCCTTCACACCTCCGTCCTTGCCCTGATAAACAGAACACCCCCACCCAAAACAGAGCAGGCACTGAAACCAACCCACAACAGCGCGACTCAGATCGCAACTCGAGGGCTGACACATCTAAAACTATCACGACAGACACGAGTCATGACGCTGGAGCAAGACCACAGTTCACACCAGACCCGGCTCCTATCACCGAGGAAAAACCACAACTTCTCGACCACCCTGATAACAAGCGCTCGCCATTCCCGCTGTTTATTTTTGCATCGCGCTTTCACTTTAAGTGAAAGCGCGATGCAAAAATAAACACGCAGCGCCCTGTCTCCTTTTGGGACGGCCCATCCGGACTGGATCTCACGGCTTGTTTATATAACAGCCTCATGAAGATAAGAAATTGCTTCACGACAGCCGTGAAGCAGGCGATCCAGTCCGGATGGGCCGGACCAAAAGGCGAAAAGGCAGCGGCTAAAAACCCTCATTTCCAATGGCAGGCCACCGTTTAGCATAAACGGTGACGCCAGCCAATGGAAAGGAGGGGCGGGGCTTCAAGCCCCCTTCTGAAAGTCCTCATTTACAATAGCTCTCGCCAGCGAGGAGCGCATGCGCTGCAACGCTAGGCGAGACCTAAAAACGCTAGGCCATCATAATTGCAACAGTAAATGTTAGTAAACAATATTTTCACAAGAACTCTTATTAGTGCAACTTGTTTATATGTATTAATATTGCCTTGTATGCATGTTTTCTTTGTCTTATTTTAAAATATGCGCTTACGGTGCTTCTACAACACTTGTCTCATTTTCATGTGTCACTGTGTCTAATTAGTGCAAAAAGTGTACTTTCAGCTTTTCGTGTCATGTATTATGATTTTTAAAATCGTGCTGCATCAGTAGCATTATATAAATAAATATACAAATGGTGTTCTTATTTTCTTGGGATCAAAGACAATGCTTCTATTTAAGTTGGAGACACTCAACCACCCATGTTAAACCACCAGTGCCATAAAACTCAGCCTTTAGATGAGGTGGTAATTCCCGGCAGCCACAAGTTTTAACATTTTCTCTGGTTAATGTCTGTTTACATAGCAAATACCAAGTATGGGAAACATTCTTTCTTTATGACAATTCTATCATTATAGATGTATTCAATTCTTGATGTTTTCCTCAGACAAAGAAACTGCTCTTCGTGCTTAAATATACTTAATATTGTGTTTATAAACATGTTCACATTTGTACAACTTTATGAAAGCGGCCACAATAAACAAACTATTCAGTCAAATAGCCAATTTCCTTTATTACATGTTAGACCCTGCTTTCTATACATCTCCTTAAGGTCATCAACCAGATGCAGTACAGAATTTGCAGTACGTGCCTCTCTGCCTGTGATGTCACGCGCTTAACTACTCATGTTATATATTTTTTATTTTCACTATTTCACTAGCAGTGTCATGGTATATGCACAGAGTGTACCCTCAAGCGTATTGCAAATGAATTGGTTGTAAATGCTTTCACCCGCTCCATTAACTTCAAGTCAGCTGGTTATTGCCATTATGATAGCGAGCTGCTTACAACTAGTTTGAACTATCTCTAAAAATGTTAGCTTATCTTATTAAAAAGCGTGGACAAATAACATTAACACAATCAGAAGTGTTACAGCATGCATTATGCAGGGGAAAGATTGACAAATTCGCGGGTCCGTCCGCAAAGGAGATAAAACGCAAACCTGCAGAATTTGCAGCAAGAAGCATGAAATAAAAGTGTAACCTAATGGTGATTACAAAAAAAATCTGAAATATTGTTTTGAATATGCACTTCACGTTGGAAACTATGGGTCCTTTTCACTTAGGTGTTTCTCCGCTGTAAACGTGCTTACGACTAAAAATACCCCATTTGTGCCTACTAAGAATTCAAACAGGGATTCATTTCCGGGCTGGCATTAATGGATTTACTACCGTGGGCATCTCTGCAATGAGTGCCAGAAATTTGCAGTTGTGAATGTCACGCAAGGAGAGGGAAGGGCTGGAAGGAAAATGTTTCCCTGTGGCAAAAAAACGTAATTAAAAATATGCATTTGCACAGCAGGTTCCTGTCCCTATATGTCAAAATCTACTTTTGTAGATTTCTGCACAGGAGGAATGTGAGCCTGCAGGAAATGTCACATGACATTCCCGGTACTAAATTTGGAAATCTTGCATGGCACAGATTTCCAGGCGTAAATCAGGCAGTAGGGCACCGACAAAAAAACCATAAACTATATTCGGGGGTAATGTAAATTCTCATGCATACTTTTATGATTTTGTATGAATCAGGTTTAGATGAAAATGATCGAATTATTCAGAACCACTGGTAATTAATTACTCTGGGTGCTTTCCAATCCATCATATTTTAGCTTGTCTGTTTTGGGTTTGAATGGAAAATGGAAAGCCCAGCCTAAACCTGTAGGATATGTGCACTACCCCAGAAGAGTTAGAGCCTCATTTACAATGGCAAATCAACAAAAAATCCACAAATGTACCTACCTGTGCCACTTACAGCAACTAACTTAAACAAAAAGCGACGAGGTGAAATGAATGAATGAGTCTGAGTCAGTGCTAATTTCTCTGGGTGCAGCTGAATGATCAGTGGTTTATCCCCTTAGTGTTATGCTGAATAGTTCAAGAGTTCAAAGGCAGACAGACCACTTTGCCAGGAGAGATCCAGGGCATCACAAGAGCTATCAGTAGTCCAAGAGAGGGATGCTGCCCTCTTCCTTCCTCCCCTCCGTGCTGGGTAAACCATGAATTTCTTAGTGGGCTATCTCCATTTAAGGAGGGTTTAAAAATAAATCACATTTGGATACAAATACGGGGACATGAGTCAATTGTCCAGTAAATAGACCTGTCCTTGCCATTGAAACTGTAGACAGTGAAGGGTATAAATGTGACCTGCCCCATAATTAACCACAGGGCTGGCCAAAGGCAACTCTGCAGTGTTGCTCAGTGACTCGCATCTGTGATGCATTTTGCTCTATAAAAGACATTCTTTTACAAAATTGTACCTGCAAAGTGAAGAGATTCTGATGTCTCAAAGTTATTTGAAATATAGTGAGGGGATAACAAATGTATTCTGGAAAGAGCCGTACATCACAATTTCTACTTCACACTGGATCAGTACAGTAGAACTTTATGTCCTAAAAGGGCAATATGTAATGTAACACCAGTGTGGCACAAATGAATAGCTTAAATTACTGAAATAGGTGCACCAGTTATGTTAGTTTGCACACATCATGCTGCCATCTCAATCTAAATTACAGATAACATTGATCTAGTACCCTTGCAAATAATATAATTATTTGAGTTGATGCTCTATGTAGAATCTATGTAGAATGCCATAAAAAGGCTTATCTTCATAATTTAATATCCTGGCACCAAAGCTGCTGCCACTTTCTCATGGCAGTACATGGGGTCCTTAATTAGATGTATTTAGGGGCATGGTATACATTTCAAAGCACTCAGTGGCTCTTATCAGTGTCAACTAACAAACAATGCAGAATATGTAGCAAGACCTAGGTTTGACGCAAATAGAAACAAAATACAGTTGTGCCACCATATGATGCTATCTTTGGCACTGCTTTCCTGTACAATCACCTCTATATTAGTTGTAGCTGATCAGCTATTATCTCAATTGGAAGAGAGTGCAATAAAACAAGTTTAACTATGGAGCCTCCCAGTTTAGGAAGCTCAACTGGCTACTAATTCCAGAAGCATTTTATCCAAAATATATGATACACTTCATCCTGTTGTCTTTGGAATTTTTGCATAGTATCTTCGAATATAATTTAATTCACATTAAGCTCTTAGGTTTAAGGGCCCAGAGGCATTTACATTAGTAAAACTATTCCTTTGAGAGGATGATGAGCCCCAAGTCTTAAAAGGGAGGAAAGAACGTGTAAATCTCCAAGTGAGGCAACATCCCATTTGAACTAAGTCCAAGACCAATCAAGGCCATGCCCTTGGCTTAGTTTATTGCAGCATAATTGCTAACTTTCCAGAGTACATGGGCTGTCCAATTATGTCTGATCATTATACAGACAACTTAATTAACGTCCATCCAAAAACCATAGTCTTAGTTTAGCAAAGCTACCAGCATGATGTAATAGCCCCAAACTCCTATCTCCCCTTTCATTCTAGTCCCATCCCTGAAGACTTTGTCTACCTAGCAATATAGTCTCTTGAACAACCAACATGGTCACAACAGGCTTTACAAAGTTTTGAGCAAAATAAAAGGAAGGACGATTGTTAAAGAAGGAAGCATGACCCCACCCGCTCAGATGATCATCAGCTACAAACCGATATTTAGGCCAAAAAAGCCTACTGAAATAAGAAAAGGAGCCAAACACTAACACAAAATGGGAACGAGTCCTGTGGCCGGCATTATTTTTTTTCACCTTCCTCAGCAAGTGCTGTCAAAGTATCTCATTTCTGGCCCAGATTTTTATGAGATATTTCTAAAAAAAGAAATATCAAAAAACAAGCAATGGCCCAAGTCAAGTGTGTCACCTTTGTCACTCTTGTTTGCTTGAGTTATTGGTTCACAACCATTTATCCCATTCTGCTCCATTGAACATATTTTACCCCTTGATCATTATGGACCACATCGGATGCGATCTTAACTAAGGCACCTCTCTCATTATTTTAGGAAGCCCAGGCACCTCACTGCCTGTGGATTCTGGCTTTGGCCTCCAGTGCCTAAAAGCCATTTTAAATGTTTTCATCTATTTATAAACCCTTTTATGTTCAAAATATTACAAAATGATGGAATACGATGGAAATAGAAATACACATCAGATATGCAATGAAGCACATATGGAGAGATGTGGTGCAGCGGCCAGGGCGGCTGACTTGGGAGCACAGCGCTCACGGTTCCATCCCCGGCTCCGGCGGCAGCTCAGCTCAGTACTGTGTGACTCTGGGCAATAGCTCACTTAATTTCCAACGGCCCCCACCGCCTTGAGACCCCTAAGGGTGGGTAGTTCCCTCTTTGCAAATACGGATTTACATACGAGGAAATCAGATGCAATACTTTCTGTGTGAAGAAAAACATTAAAGCCACACGAGGGAAGCTGAGGGTAAGGGAGATTTCGTCACATTCCTCTGGGGTACAATTCTTTAAGGAACCTGACCTAATTGAATGTGTGCTTGCCACGATTCCAAAATCTCTGATGATTCTGGGGGAACCAGTGTGCCATGGACATTGGCTTTTCAAAGGACATGCACCTTTATTCAAGCCCCAGAGCCTTTCCTCTGGGCTCATACCAAACCAAGGTTCACCAATCTTCATATATTAATAAGCCTCTGTGTTTCCTCGTCTGTGCAGAAGGGCGTCACAGGAAAAAAGTGGTGTTGACCAACCTAGTCCCTTTGTCAGGCATTTAACATCTCACCCCTGAGTACTTGAATGACTAAGCAGTCACAAACGTGTTAAAGAAGTTGACTTCTACGGATTTCCACTTAAGGCATGTAGACTTTCCCATCTTGACAAATTTTCAATCCATAACTGACTTTCCTCCTTGACCATAATCATGCAACAAGTTTTGATGCTCCAACCATTAAACTAAATTAACAAGCAGCATTACTAAGCTCACATTCACTCAGTTCTTCAGCACATGCATGCATGCATGGGACTAAAACATCATTTTTGTGGTGTTTTTAAAGACCTGTTACTAAGTGTCAAAGATGGGAATAATGCTTTCTTACTCTGATCATTCTCAAGATTTTGAAGGGTTGCAACACTGAGGCTGAGAGTGCAAAGCACCTGTTTCATGCACACTCAAAATCATTTTGAAGAGGTTGCCACCTGTATGCCTGTTTAGAGCAAACTTAATTAGCTGTGACTGGGCCTCTCCAGGTAATAATCAGACCCTCAAGGATTACACGATTTAGCAATTTGCAAAAACAGTTTTATAGAAAGCCTGCACTCTTTACAAAAGTGCCACACACAGAGAAAGTGACACCCTGCTTAAATTCGCCCAACGCTTATCTCTGGACCAAATAAAAAGAGGGTCAGCAGGCAGGTGAGTTGGTTGTTTGTTTACTCATATGCCTGCTGTTGAGTAGCCTTTACCTGGAGTTGCCTCGCCAGTTGTCGAGCCTAAGAGGACAGAACAGAAGAAGGAAGAGAGAATACAGAAGAGAAGAAGGAAGAGAGAAGACTGCTGCTGCTAAGACCAGAGATCCGAAACACAGGAGTAAACCCGCTAACCAAGCTGAGACCGGGTAGAGTATCCAACAAAACAACAATGTCTCAACCGGTAATCATTAGCGAGGATAATTACAAGGATTGTATAAATCACTGAAAGGAGGGGAAAAAGGAAGGGAGACCACGAGAAAGTTTCATAGAGTGTAGATTATTATTTACAAGTAGTTGTATCAGCACTACAGTACAATTTTACAAAGGTAACCATGACACACAAGTGTGCACTGAACGTACTAGTGACGGTGAACGGCGCAGTGACACAAGGGTGAAAAACAGCGTGAAAGGCGAAAAACAACTAATACAAATGATTGGGTGGTCAATGATATAAAGCAAATATATACAAGGTAGGTATTTTGATTTGGGCTGAGTTGGTTGACCACATTAGCGCCACAGTTTGCGCTGAATAGTCGACGGCGTTTTGACCTGTTCAATTCCAGGTCATCATCAGGACAATGGCTACTGATTTCAATGTAGTGCTGTACATAAAGGAGAGAGGAAAAAAAGGGGGAAATTGAGGCCCTAGATGCAGGTAAGTGAAAGATCAACAAGCGGGTAAAAAGAAAGATCAATGAGCGGGTAGCGGAGAAAAAACTACCTGAAATGGTAGTGGGGTATCAATCCAGACGATAGTTGACGGTGGCCGAGTGGCGCAGGCGAAGAAGGGGGTCAAAGAAGGACCACTGGTGGGGAGAAAGAGAGTGATATCAAGGAGTGGTCTTATGAGGCCGGAGTGACCGAAATTGGAGCATAAGGCAACAGGGGCAGAGGTCGAGAATACCTGAGTAAATAAAATCCGACAGAGAATATCCGTGCTCGGAGAGTGAAGGTAACGAGGTGCTGGGACCTGTGGAAAAAGCAGGGAGGGCAGTGGTGTCAGGTCGGCGTGAAGCGGATAGGGAAAGAAAGGCAGTGACACTGGGCGGTCAGGACCATACCTGGATGCTTGATTTGTGGCTATCCTTGGGGGGGTCCAAGGTTCAAGAGGCAAGCAGGACCTGTGAAGGGCAAGGAGCGCAGGGGAGTCAGGAAGGCGTGGGGCCGATAATGATAAAGGCGGTGACATGGGGGGATCAGGGACATACCTAGATATGTCGTAGATGGCTATCCTCGAGGGGTTCCAAAGGTTCAGGAAGCAAGCGGGACGACTACCGCTACCATGCAATCGATGTCGGGCGAGTCAAGTGCCCAGGTTGTCAGCCAAGAGTGCTGTGGGCCGGCTGGGGAAAGCCGGAAGAAATTAAACCGTGCGCGGGTCACGTGTGCGCAAAGGCCTGGAATGGGTTGAATGTAGCCGCGTGTGGTGCCCTAGGGGGATAAACAAGAGAAAAGCGTCAGTAGTAAGATGGCGGCATGTAGAAAATAATCACCAAATGAGAGCGTGACAAATTAGATATACATACAGTTTGAAATTAGGTCGAACAATGGACACCAAATAATGTACATTCATTTACAGCAAGTGGCAATGCAAGTTAAATTACCACATCCAAACGTGACAATAATCAGTAAATATCCATATTATGACAGGCAGAAAAAAGGGGGGCGGGGGAAAAACAATGGAGTTTATGCATCTGTTTACAGATCAAGGCGAGGAGAAATATCAATACTGGTAAACAGCGTTTAGTTCGCATGCTAAACAACGCATGCCATAACAACGCGGTCGTTACAACGACCACGTTGTTATTTTGCATACCGTTACAACGCAAGTCGGAACAACGACTTGCGTTAGGGGGCAGAAGGTGTTGGATTTAAAATCCAACACCTTCCCTAGTGTCCGCACAGACTGGAGTTCGAATAGTAAATTATACTATTCCAACATCCAGCGTCCCCTAAAAGCAAGTCGTTCCGACTTGCGTTGTAATGGTATGCAAAATAACAACGCGGTCGTTGTAACGACCGCATTGTTATGGCATGCGTTGTAAACGCATGCGAAAAAACGTCCTATATTCATCAATACTAGTTGACAGGGGATGCATGGTGTTGTCATCAGTACAAATTGAGAAAAGAAAATATATTTATACTTATACAAATGAGGTATGCAGGGTGTAAGTGAATCATAAGCAGAGGTATCAATGCTAGGTGGCTGTGCATTTAAAGCATTTAGAGGAAAAGGGGTGGGGGTGTGGGAGAGAGAGGGGAAGGGGAAGGGGTAGGGAAAGGAAAACGGGGGCGGGGTGCGAGGAGAGGAGAAAGGGGTGGGGGGGTGGTTGATACATATTTACATATGCGGGCAACATAAAGAAATGTAATCAATATACACAAAGGAGAGAAGGAACGATATCACGACTGGCATTCCATTCATCAAGCGAGTTAAGACCATTGTTAACAGAGTCCCAGTGTGCGATCCACCTGCACTCGCATTTATTCAGAAGCAGTTGCAAGTTACCACCCCGGATGAGAAGTTCCGGGCGGTCAATCACCTGCGCTAATGTGGTCAACCAACTCAGCCCAAATCAAAATACCTACCTTGTATATATTTGCTTTGTATCATTGACCACTCAATCATTTGTATTAGTTGTTTTTCGCCTTTCACGCTGTTTTTCACCCTTGTGTCACTGCACCGTTCACCGTCACTAGTACGTTCAGTGCACACTTGTGTGTCATGGTTACCTTTGTAAAATTGTACTGTAGTGCTGATACAACTACTTTTTCTAATAATAATCTACACTCTATGAAACGTTCTCGAGGTCTCCTTCCTTTTTCCCCTCCTTTCAGTGATTTATACAATCCTTGTAACTGTCCTCGCTAATGATTACCGGTTGAGACAGTAAGTTTGTCCCATCCTAGCAGTTTTGTGTGCTGCAGATTCTCTGCCTCCTCCACCCCAGTCTCAGCCCTGCAGACTCTTCCCTATGCAGACCCCCATCCAAGCTGAAAATGGGGTAGCTCACTGTTGGGGGTACTGCTAGGGAAGGGGCTTTAAAAAACATTGGTATTTGGACCCGCTTCCCCTATGCCAAGTGACGGGCCCTGGGGGCATTAAAACACAGAATTCAGGCCTGCTGCGCATGTGGCATGTGGTAGACACTGAGGGGGCAATAAAAGAGCAACATCTGTGCCTGCCATGCATGTACCAAGCCCTGGGGGTGTAAAAAAACTTGAATTCTGGTCTGCCGCTCAACATGCGACAAGCCTAGGGGCTTAAAAAGAGCAGAAATGGAGAACGCCCCCACACTGGGGCTATTAAAAAAATGGAGCAGAGTTCAGGTTCACCTCAGTTAGGGCATTAGGTGGACCTTGGGGGGAAATTAAAAAAATTGCAATACAGAGGCACCGCTGTGGGGCAAGTGACAATCCCACTCAGGCATAGTAACATTTTGCCTATTTGGGCCCACATCCACCAGTCACACCTCAATGTGCACATGCACAAGGCTCCAGATCCAACACTACCCTTACCCACCACTAATCATATGCTTGGCTTTTTCGGGCCCCTAGTCACCCCTCACCCAACCCAAAAAAACAATGCATGATCCTAAGTGAGACCCCAGTCACCCCATCCCCACCCACAATTCCAGTGACCCCTCGACACCACCATCCAAAAGTAGTTTCAGTCACCTCAACCAAAGTGCTAGAATCTTTTCCACCCCAGTGACCACGCAAACGTAACTTGGGCCTGTAGCAGGCCCCAGTCACTTCTCCCAAAAAGAAGGCACCAGTGCCTCATCCACTCCACCACCAGCCAAAAGTAAGTTGGACCTATTGTGCAGCCACAGTCACCCCACACCTTCCCAAGGCAAAGGTGCCCTTTTCACCTGACAGTCGCCAAAAAGTAAGTTGAGCCAGCAGCAGGGTCGCAATCACCCCACCCCCACCCAAAAATAGTTCCCAGTCCCTCCACCCTAAGTACCAGTGATCCCTCTACCCCATAACCACCCAAAAGTAGTTCCCAGTCACCACACCCAAAGCACCAATGCCTGTTCCACCCCACAAACATCCAAAAGTAAGTTGGGCTGGCACTGAGCCCACATGGTTTCATCTTAGTGGGCTCACCCTCTCAAACCCCTGACTTCATCCATATTTTTAAATCAAGCGGTTGACAAGTATGCCCACCCTAACCACCAGTCGTCGGGTCCCATGTCCACTTGAAAGCACAGAGTCAAAAAAAGGTGAACAAAGAAAACGAAGAGAACCTGAACAGACCGAGAATCAAGTAGAGTGGACACAATCTACTGGGACCCGCAACACTGTCATAACTGATGTTGAAAGAGAATTGATCCCTGAAAAAAACAAAGAAAAAGAAACAAGGGAATCAGCTAAGCGAAGTCTTGAATCAAATGAAGTAGACAGTGTTTCTGGAAAACGAGCAAGAAAAGGTGATAAATGGCCTAGAGAAGCTAAAAAAGTGAAATATACTTTGAGAAGATTCCAACTACTGTTATTGAAATATCTAGCCAATCTGAACAAAGCAAATCTGAAGAAGAAGAAAGTACAGTACGCAGAACAAAGAGAGCACGAATCCCAAGCAAGAAGTACACAGCACCTGAATGGACATATTTGGCTGCTGCAACGAACGATTGGGAAAAATAATTGATTGTGTTTTGCTCTAAAGACAATTCGTCATATGAGCCACCCTAAATGAACTGTGCTTAAGAAAAGGGGTGCAGAAAAAGAGAGAGGAGATTTGAAAATAAGGCCGTGACCTGAAGTTCAGACAGTGTGCGGGGTACACAAATCTTGCTAAGCAAATTACACTATTTTTGACTTTTGAATGTTTGATTTTTTTATTATAAAATTGATTAAACTGAGACTGGTAATCAAAGTCAGGGTTTAATTAGGCGAAGGTGTCTTAATGTTTGTTTTATATGTGTTCTTATAATGTTGTTTGTCTGGTTAATACTAATTTTGATAGTGCCTTATTATATGTACCTGTTAATATTAATTCTACTAATGATTATGTAAAAACAATAACTGATGTAAAGAAAGTTCTTAAAGAAGATCCAGAGACTAATATTAAAAAACTAACAGGGAATGACTTACACCAAGATATTTCTATTAATGACTTTTTGTTAAATGTTTTTATTAAACTCCTCTACGAGTACGTAGACACTATGGATGCAAGAGATTGTTATGTGTGCATGCAATTACCCTCGTCTGTGTCAGAAGGGGTGACGTATCGCCACCTTCCTTTAACATAAGGAATTTCATGTAGTATACTAACATGTTTATTCTATGGCAAAGAGCAGTTTCAATGTTATTATTCAAATTATGATTTAGTCTTTTCAGAAGTTCCTATTAAAAAGAATATGAATATAGTGAATAGTGCAAAGAACATGAACTACATGGGAGATTTCTTCCATACTACTAAGTCTATAGATACTGTATATGCGCCTCAAAATAATCTGACTTGTAGTTTACGTAGCGTAGAAATAGAATGTATAAATACTGTAGAATAAAGGCGACAAGAATTTAAGAGAAAAGCTGCAGAACAAAAGACTAACATACCTCCATGGGCTCATGGGGGGGGTGATTACAAGAAAGGTTAGACATATGCTGCAATGACTCTAGATTGGCATCACAAATGGAAGCTTTGCTTACTAAGACAAAAGACTGAATATAACAATTATTCCATTGGTTCTAGTGAATGTGAACATACTTTCCTAATTACAGGGGGTTGGAGTTTAAGAGGTGGTACTCGTCCAGTTTATCCTGGAGTTTATTATGTGTGTGGTAAAAATGCTTATAATAGATTGCCACAACATTGGTATGGATGTTGGTATGTGGGCATAGTATTTCCAAATATTTACCAAGTGAATGAAAATCATGGAACCAATGAAAATGAAAAGAAATTAACACAGAATAAAAGAGGAAAAAGTGCTGCAGAAATTGGTGCATTACTACCTTCAGTGGGGGTGATTTTGAATTTGCATAAGATTAGGAAATTATCTACAGTGGTTGATCGTTTATCAACGGATACTGATGGTGGGTTTTTGACGGTTGACACCGAAATGGTTGCCATGAGATCTATGGTTTTGCAGAATAGGCTTGCTCTTGATGTATTATTGGCAAAGGAGGGTGGAGTCTGTAGTATGCTGAAAATTCAACAATGTTGCACTTATACCCCTGATAAAAGTAGAGACCTGGAGGGATATACAAGTAATATTACACCTTTGCATAATGATTTAACTGAATTAAAAGTTGATGGTACATGGGAGAAACTTGGTAAGAGTTTTTCCTCGATAAGTAATTCGTTTTCGGCACTAAGTAACAGCTTGTTAGGACAAATACTAACACCAATAATTGCTCTTACTGCTGGTATATTAATAGTAATACTGACATATAAGTGTTGTAAGTGTAAACCAAAAGACATAGGGCCCGATTCACAAAAGTAATCTGAGACAAAATCCTAACTTTACGACTTTCGGTATTCACAAAAGGCATTTAGGAGTAGTAAAGTTAGGATTCCTACCTTTACTACTCTTAAATGCCTTTTGTGAATACCGAAAGTCGTAAAGTTAGGATTTTTCTCAGTTTAGGAGTAGTAAAGTTAGGAATCCTAACTTTGCTACTCCTAAATGCCTTTTGTGAATACCGAAAGTTGTAAAGTTAGGATTTTTCTCAGTTTAGGAGTAGTAAAGTTAGGAATCCTAACTTTGCTACTACTTTACTACTTCTAAATGCCTTTTGTGAATACCGAAAGTCGTAAAGTTAGGAAAACAGTTGAAATAGAGTTAGAAGATAAAAAGGGAGCTTACTATTAAGTATTGAGAGATGTAGAGGGTGTTAGACTAAAACAAATGAGAATAAGTGCTTTCTGAAATCAATCAGATTGTAATCAGATTATGTAGATTGTGTGATTGCTTCAGTCGCCATCAGATGGGGGATTGATAGAGCATGATTTTTGTGAATAATCATGTTTGATCAAGTCTGCTCCTAAGTGTGTTATTAATAAACATAATTAACAGTGTTTAAATTATTAACATGGGAGACTTTCGAAAGTACAATGTGAAAATGTGCAAGAAAGGCACGACATGTTTAGTAAACAGAAACTGCAACGTTTAACGTGCAGAAAGCATGAAAAAATGAAGTGTTTTTACATGAACTAAAATGATACGAGAGAGAAGGTTGACAGATGTGCTAAATAAAACTTATAAGTAGAATTTTGATAAGTATTTATAATAAAAATGCTTAGAGTAAAATGTTTAATGATTATGTTTTTTCTTTATAACAAGAGAATAATTTGATTAAAATAATAACTCATTTTGTAATTGGGTTACGCTTTTTGAAACTAATTGGAATAATGAATTGTTAATTTCCGTTTTCCTTATGTTTTTCCTTCATTTCTCAAATAGTAATGCGTGGGTTTTATTCCTCAGAAAAACGACGATTTATGCCTTTCCTATGAAGACCTCAAAATCCTGCTAGAGTTATTTTCCTTTAAATAAACTGAGCCTCAGAAAGAATGTACTTTGTCCTTCTTATTTCCAAATTGCTGATTTATTTGTTTAGTTGTCTAGAGCATATCACTAGAATTCCCTTTTTTCACGGTTATAGTATTTCATTCTAAGAATAATTGTGTTGACTATGTTGCAAGCTGATGTGGAAGCGAGCATGAAGACATGAAGAAAATTTCAAGTTCCTTTCCTGCTTCCATGGAGTGATGACATCTTTCATTTTAACAAAAGACTGTCTTGTTAAAGTTTCGGATGGCATAGCCTAGAGAATGATCACCTCATGAACTCATCCAATGGCATTGTGTAGAACGGTAAAAATGAAACATTCGGGGGCTGGATTATGAACATTTTGGGGTATAATTATTTCTGTGGGAAAAGAATTTGGCAGTAGCTAATTTCTATGAGGAGAGAGCCTTTGCTACTGTATTCTCTCTATGCTACTCTGGCTGGCTATATTCCTTGCAAATACTGGGTGTGACATGCTGTCAGTCCGAACCTGATTTCCTTGAACAAAATCTATCCTGATTACCTTTGACTTCATCGGCTGGTGATGTTGCTCAAGCTATACCTTTTCGGCTGAAGGGTTAGCTATTCCTAACTATTGCACGCTGTGCATTAGTTCATTGACTCTAGATTTGTATGAAATCTTATATTGCATACTGATATTGCAAAGTATTATTTCCTTTGTCTCTCTCTCTCTATCCCCTCACACTTGTTATTGAATTTATGATGTGTTTGCTATAAACTATATTTCGTTATTGTGATTTTACCTGTAACATTGAAATAATCTTGAATTGACATTACTACTGTATTTGGTGTATTGACCCTTCATATTCTGATGATTTATATAAAAGTGACTTGATAAGTATACAGAGTTTATCTTATTATTGAATTATTTGACATTAATAATGCATACTGAGACTGTTATGTTTGGTTAAGCTTTCCCTTCATTATAGGTCCTCATGAAGGAAATAGTATCTGTCTCTTATTATCTGAGTCCCTATTAGCTCTCCAAAGATCTATTGGAGGACCAGATGTTAGTAAGTGGTTATTGAGTTTCTATGGGCCCAAACTCTTAGATGTAATAAAAGTTTCCTACATGATATTGGAGATATTGTGAAGGAGTATAAAATTAACACCGCTTCCACCGGATCACAATCACCCCACCCCCACCCAAAAATAGTTCTCAGTCACTCCACCCTATGTTCCAGTGATCCCTCTACCCCATAACCACCCAAAAGTAGTTCCCAGTCACCCCACCGAAAGCACCAATGCCTGTTCCACCCCTCAAACACCCAAAAGTAAGTTGGGCTGGCAGTGTGCCCACATGGTTTCATCTTAGTGGGCTCACCCTCTCAAACCCCTGACTTCATCCACATTTTTAAATCAAGCGGTTGACAAGTATGCCCACCCTAACCAACAGTGCCCCACCCAAAAGTAAATTAGTCTGAGATCTCACGGGAGAAGCAGTAGGCCCCCATTCACCACTCCCCCACCCAAAGTAGGTTGAGGCCACGGGATACATGGTGGGCCCCCAGTCACTCCTTTCTCACCTAAAGCACCACTGTCCACACACCAGTATTTTGGTGATGGGTGGCAGGGCAAAGTGGAAGAGACCTGTGTTTTTGAGGGGAGGGTGTCAGGGAAGGAGGCAGTGTCTTTGAGGAAGTGACAGAATTTTAGATATAGGGTGGCAGGGCGAGGAAGTACAGTCTGTTTTGAGCGGGTTGTGCCAGAGTGGGTGGCAGTGTTTTCAGGGAAGGATCAGAGTTTCAGGGATGAGTCACAGTGTTTGGTGAGAAGACTGTCATAGTAGAAGGCAGTGAAAGGGGCTCATCTGGGAAGAATCTGTTGGCTCTTGAGCTGTTGAGCACTCTGGTAACAACACAATGTGCTTTCTGCTGGACTGACAACAGCTCAGGTCAGTCTGGGGTTATGTCTGTAGTGTGTGAGGTGGTGTATATACCAAGACCCAGAACTTTATATGGACTGGTTCCAAATTTTTGAAGTGTCACTTCAAGAGTAGCCAAGGGGCCTCCAGACAAAGTTTGAGCTGTTGTGGAACTGGACTTTCCTTTTAAGGGGCTGATTACGATCTCGCTAGGAAGGCCTCCAGACGGGGTCCAGAACACGCAAATCCGATTCGGAGACTATGTTTCCGACCGAATCTTCCCCCGTTCCGAACGACCAAGTACGATGCGAAGATCTCGTCCGCGTCGACCGAATCGTTTCCGAACCTGATCCTGTCAGTCCAACTTGTTCGCAGCCGAATCGTGCCACGCAATGGAGCCGGCTTCCGAACGAGAGAGTACGATGCACGATTCGGACAGCCGTATCGACTCATCTCAGCGAGACCAAACAGCTGTGGGAATCAGACTTTGGGGGGCTGTAGCAGGCTCCTCTTCACCCAGGGCCCTCCGAATCGGTCCCATGGGGGTACCCATGGGTTCCCCCTTTCCATGCATGCACAGTGTGGTGCCCGCCACAGGGTGTACGCTTTTCCCAACCCACCCCTTTTTGCTATGGAAGCCTGTGTACGCGTTCGGTATACAGGCTCCCATAGAGTTCAATGGGAGTCCGAGCGAACCGAGTACGTCACCATACGGGTGCATCGTAATTGGTCATTCGGACTCACGGAGCACAATTCGCTAGGAAAGCCCTCCGGATCCGAGTCGTACAGAGGGCTTTCCTAGCGAGATCGTACTTGGCCCCTAAGGGTTAAATAGGACTTATTCCACAAGAGCAATCCAACTTCAACTCCTGCTCTTGCATTCTGTCATTTCTTTTTCTTGTTATTGCAAAATATTGTACATATTTTGGGCTTTTAATTGAATGACAATTGCTTTTTTTAATACTTTGCCAAAATGCATTTTAAGTAGAAAATGATAAATGTTTGTTTTTTGGGGGTTGTCATGCTCTTGGGTCCAGGCATTCATGCTTTATCCTTTCACTACTTCAGTTTTTGGTGTTGACAGCATTCGTTTTTAAACTGCCTTCCTGTAACTTAGATTGTAAGGTTTCTTATCTTGTTTCTTCACTGTTGACTCTGTTTTTAATCTTTTCTAGACAGTTCCATGTTTTACATTTTTTTGCGCCACCAATGTTAATTGCCATTTTGTTTCATTTTTTTCTCTTCGTGTTGCGGTTATGTTGGAGCATACTTTGATGCATGTTAATTTGGTTTTTCCTTAAAAAAGTTATACTTCAATGTTTTTCCCCATTTGCTGTGGGTTACTTTGGAGCACACTTTAAAATTTGAACTCATGTTTCCCTTAAACTTTGTACCTGATGTTATTTATTTCCCCTAATTGCTTAATTCTCCCTAACCCTTAAGGTTATGTTAAGTAACACTGAGTATATTATTTACAGACCAGTCCAACTACAGTGTATCAACCAGCGGTGGCCAGCACGGATCGGAGGTAGGGGGGGGGGGGCGGGGGCAGGGACGCAGTGGAAGCAGGTATGAAAGAATACAATTAAAAAAGCGTACCTTCTCGCCACTTCCTCGCCGCGTCTCTCCTCCATAGTCCTCCCTCACTGGCCTGAATAGGAAGCACACCCAAGCTCCCAGTCAGCCAATCACAACGCTACCTTTGCAGCGTTGTGATTGGTCTGAACACCATGTTTAGGCACTCAGATATTGACTGGGAGCCTGGCATGTTCTGCACGCAGGCTGTAATGCAGCCTGCATAGAGAACTTACGAAGTGCGCAAGACTGTTTGGCCTGCCCGAAAAGGGCCGGCCAAGAAGTCATTGCACAGTTAGTAGGGTGCTACCACTCCTCCCCTGCCCCTGCCTCCTCACACAAAGCTGCGGAAGTAGAAGAAAATCAAATGATAATAACGTAAGTTATTATCATTTTTATTTTCCCTTTATTTCACTGCTAATAAGCAGTGGGGCGACGCTCCTCCGCCTTAGCAGAGGATCCGCCACTTGTACCAACTCCCCACAGAAGATTCAAATTTGTGTAGAGGGACCGACACGTATGCCACCTGAGTGCAAAGGACTTGTGTGTCTGATCCTGTATTTGAAATCCACTTGTGCAGCTTTATTTCAAAAGGTTTAAGGTTTATCTTTCTTTGCAGTTGACTATTCTGGTTTGTTAAACTGTGTTCGCAGCTCATTGTGAAAAGAATTTGTGTCATAATTTATTTGTAAAAACACATACATCAAATAACACAATTCTCAGTGAATACAAAAAACCTAAAGGAGAATAAACATAGACAATAAACTCTGTCATATATACGTTAATTCGGATCCATTGTACACAGCAGATGGCACGGGTCTTAATTCCCTGTCTCTTTTAAACTGCTGAATTGTCCAAATTTAACGACAAAACTGAGCTCAATTTGGACAATTCAGCAGTTTTTTGTATTCACTGAGAATTGTGTTATTTGATGTATGTGTTTTTATAGTGTTTTTAACATTTTGTCATGATATAAATTGTACAATCAGATAGGATTGTTATGATTAAAATATATATATTTTGTATAAATTGGTTTTATAAGTGCTTTAATACGTTCGGAGTGAAGATTGTGATATACATTGGTGGGTTGAGTATTCTTGAGGTATGAATGGTACAAAATAGATCCTGACCAAAGGGAAACCTTTTTCTTAACTTTTTTTCTCTTTGGACTATGTGAAATAATAAATAATATTTGCAGGCCAGTTCACTGACACAGCATCATGCTCCCACAGGGGACTCTAACTTACCAGGAGGGATCTGACACGTGTGCCACCTAACTGCAAAGGATTTCTTTTCTGTATAAATTCTGCAGCCAAAACTTCAGTTCAAAAAGCTTCAGGTTTTCCTTGTTTTGCTTTTGGCATCTTGTTTTTAAACTACATTTGCTCAATCCCATTTAAAAATACTTCTATTTTCCATTGCGATTTTGTTTCTGTTTGTTCTGTTTTTTCTTTTTATTTGCTAGTGCTTTAGACAGACTTTTGTGGGTTTTGAAATCAGGTTTTATGTAAACATATTTTTCCTTTGGACTATGTGAAGTAACACTCCGGGTCAGATTTATCAATATTTCACGCAGTGCAGCAAAGCAAGACACCTAGCTGCACTGCTGCAAAGGCAGAGGGCAGAAATGTGGCAAGTTTAACATTATATGGCGCATTCCTGTCCTCTCCTTGAGCTGACACACTTTTGGCTTTCGAGTGCCAATGCAGGCACCCTTGCGGCATGGTGCAAAGGTACCTGTGTTGCAGGCAGGATTGTTTTTTGTGCAGAAAGTGACACCTTCCTGCACAAAAAAAATCCTCTCAGGGTTTTTCCTCTTTCTACGTATGCAGCTTTCTGCAGCACATGTAAAAAGAGGAAAAATAATGGGAAGGAGTAGCATTTTGACACATTTCCACGTCTACCACTCATGGTAAATCTGGGAATGTGCCAACATCCATTGCGGATCCGGGGAACACTCATGCTCCACCCATGGAACGCCTCCCTAGGGCAGAGATATGGAAAGCAGTGACTTGCGCTCAGGGCCGGACTGGCTACCGGGCGTTTTGGCATGCTGCCGAGCTGGGGGCTGATGTCACTGCGGTGGGGGCTAATTTCGTTGATGGAGACCTGCGTGTGCTTCGAAATAAACAAAGCAAAACGAATTTCGTTCAGCACACGCAGGTCCCCATCAATGAATCAGCCCCCAGCTCGGCAGCATTCCAAAACGCCCGGTAGCCAGTCCGGCCCTGCTTGCGCTGCTTTGTGTTACTCCAGATTTACCATTCACTGCAGGGCCATGCAATGTGGCCTTGCGTGGTTTGGTAAATCTGACTTTATTGTTGCATTGCCCTTGCGTTGCCTTGCATGATGAAAGGGCAACACAACACTTTGATAAATCTGGTCCCCAATATATTTTCAGCCAGATAAATGATAATTCACCGCACCTCCACAGAGGACTCAAACTTATCAAGAGGGATCTGACAAGTGTGTTACCTCACTGAACTTCAGGCTTCCCAGTGAGCAGCCAGTTACCACACTAAAGGCAAGATGAAGAAGGTCATGCACCTGTGAAGATTGTAAAGAATTAATGACATTTGCCCACCCATATAATAGCAACAGACTACAGTGATGTGATGCATGCAGATGGTATAGTAACATTTTGCTCTTTATCCAATGTGGTGGTGGATCATGTATGGACGCCAACAGTGGATATGCATGTGCAATCCTAAAAGCATATGTGGCACTGCACTAATGCTGCAGACCTCCGCTCTTCCCAGAAACATGCCAGTCAGCTGACCCTAAACTCTCTTTTCACAAAGAGTACAGCTGCCAGTGCATCAAACCATGAGATAATTAGTGACTGGGTCAACATCTGTACAGCACTGAGCATTCTGCTGAGCAAAAGTGACCACCCTGTATTGCACAGATTCCTCCAAGAGTGAGTTCAAAATGGTGGAACAACCTTAGAAAGTCATCAGCTTCAATAAGATTCTCTCCAAGAAAGATATTTAGGCACTAAGGATGACTTAAAAAAAGCAACTGCAAGATCGGTGTCATATATGATGAGACACCTGATGTTGAGCTATGCTGTATACTGAAGGTTTTATTTGCAGTTGGCTTATTTAAGGGTGGCCAGTGAATCAAGACCCACCTAGCAGACAGTCTTCCTCCCACAATGCAACCATGTGATTGTAGCACATGCAACTGTGAGGGTCCTCACACATTACAGCATTGCTTTTCAGAACGTAATTTCCTTTAACACAGACAATGCTGCAAAAATGTACAAAGCCTATAACATTGATCTGAAAAATCCATATACAAACTCAATACTAAATAACTTGTTGGGAAGTCGTGCTGGAAGCCTTTTGTGGAGCTGAATGCTTTCATGCTGCATTTCTTGTGAATCTTCTACATGACCGGCAAAAGAAAGCGAACCTCCAACACTTTGTGGAGGCCCATGGAGTGAAATGCCGAATAGCACCTGACCCTTGCAGCACCCGGTGAAATTCTTTGGGGCATATTCACAAGAACGTGTGATACCCACCGCAAGTCCAGCCTAACGCAACTCTGCATATCGCAGTCCATCGCGGGAAAATAACTCCGTGTTAACGTGGTATTCCCAACACGGCGGCACCATGCGATAGACACACGAGAACGCGACAAACGAACGCGTTAAAAGCAATGCGACGCCGCAAAAACGCAAACCCCAACGCGAAAATAGTAGTGATGACGCCAATAGCGATACAAAAATCTGCGAAAAGCAGCCACAGGCCTGCAATTCCCACGCGTTATGCGGGAAAATGCACTATAAAAATAGAAAAAAAAACAAACAAAAGACAAACATCGAAGCACAATGGAGGCACCCGGAGCAAGCACAGAGGACAACCAGAACCCCACAAGCCCCACGGAGGACCATTCTGGGACCTCGGGGTCAGGGAAGGGCAAGGACAAGAAGAGTCGGAAGAAGCGGTTCAGTCCGCAGGAAAACTGGAACCTGATAACGGAGGTGATAGAACACCATCAACTACTGTTCGTCACCTCCACTGTGTCACTGGCAACTAAAAATGGAATATGGCAGACCATCGTGGACAAGGTGAATGCAGTCGGAGTGCTGAAGAGGACAATGGACGAGGTCAAGAGGCGCTGGAATGATGTGAAGCGCAAAACCAAGCTGAAACTCGCAAACAACCTGAAGGCAGCAATGCAGACTGGAGGTGGGAGTCCAGCGACACAGGAGGAGCTGGACGAGATGGAAGAAATGGTCTCCACAGTCATCAGTGGGGAGACGGTGGCAGGAGTGGGGGGACCGGACACTGCTCAACATGACCGGACACAACAGCAACAGGGTGAGTAACCACCAGGGACTGGGGGGACGGGGGGAGATGGGCACAATGGCACACATGCACAAGTAAGCACAGCACATCTGCGTACAAACCATGCCCCAGACCCCAAACTCCCACCAAGAGACCAATGCACAAAGGTATGCAACATCTCAGCACCGCATAAGCACAGAAGCCAGAGGCACACCGAATGTAAGGGATAAGGGGCAGCAAAATCAGACCAGCAGGGGCGACTCCCCCAAAATGCGGCACACACACATTACATGCAGAGCACATCAACATTGACAACGATGTGGTACAAACCGCAACACGTCCACAACAGAACAGAGGACACAACTGCTGCCGCCTGTGCGTAGAAACTGGCCAATCACATTTGGCACTGCATGGAAATGTGAGTTGACAATGTACAAGTACAAACACACATCCGTGATGTAGTCGGAATGTTCACTGTCCCGCATCTAATAGACAGCCCCCACCAAACAGTCACAATGTACACTGTCATGCAGTCTGAATGTGAACCTGTACAATGCGTCAACATACATGTGAACATGATGTTAAACTGCATCTCCCCTCCACATTGCAGGGGGAAATCCAACACCTCCTGCAGTGCAGTCCGAACCTCTCTTCTCTGATGATGAAGAGGACCACCACACCTTCGACTCCGACGCCCTCCAACAGCTCGTGGAGAGCCTACGCAGCCCACTTCCAGGAGCAGGGCAGCCCAGCTGCCACGAGGAGAACCCACCCACCCCCTGCACAGTACACACAGCAGGCAGCACCCACCACCACGGCCGCCTCCCAGGACCCCCACGACGAACACATGGCCT
>CAWUFW010009125.1:760000-815011 GCA_963921515.1 Calotriton arnoldi
CATTTCATTGGGAGGTGATGGTGTAAGAGAGCAACTGAATGACAATGGGATTGTGAGGCACGTGTTTGGGACAGAAAAGAGTATTATTGAAAGAAGGGAGTGAGAAGAAGGATTGTATGAAATACAATAATGAGATGACTGTCAGGAAGGGTAGTTTGTGTGTGTATGGTGAGCTTGAGGGAAGTACGAAAGAGACAGTAGGTTCTCAGAGGATATACAGAAATGGGTGTGTGAAGGACAATTGTGAGACATATATGGGAGGATGGTGTGTGAGATGGAGAAAGGGGAGGTAGGGAGGTGAGAAGGGAAAGTGAATGGATCATGCATTTTAGGAGCAGTGGAGTATGACATAAAAAAAAGTTCCGATAGTTGTGAAGAGAGAGTATGGTGTGAAAATCAGGAGATAGTGGTTCAATGTTTGGGAAAGGGACTACAAGGTGGGTGCCCTGGCTACCACCAGCAGCCAGTGTCATTTTACTAATAGAAGCAGCAAATGTAGAGATTGAGAGGAAAAGGGCAATATGTGATTGAGAGAAGGGGAATATAGAAACAGAACAGGCAAATTGGGTGGGAGGAGAATATTATGGGGCTTATTTACAAGCCCCTTGCGCCGCTGGTGCGTCACTTTTAATATGGGAAAAAGTGACGTACCGGCGGCGCAAGGGGCTTGTAAATAAGCCCCTATGTCTTTAAATGGCTGTACTGGGCACTTGTCTATCCCCCATTCCCTTTCACACCCCATGTACAGAAAGTCTCTGCAATGAAGTCGCAAGGGCCGAGCCTTCAGTTTATCGCCAAATGTGCATGTGAATGGTAGAAGTTGAAGGCCCAGGAAGTGAATTCAGCAATACAACAGGATAAGACTACGGGGCATATTCACAAGGACTTATCGCCGAGTTATCGGCACTTTAGCGCAGCAAAAGTGGCGATATAATTATCGCCCCATTTGCAAGCTGGTGCTAACTGCCTACATCGCCACATAACCAGCGATAGCTGCCGCAAAAAACATCGCCACGGTTGACACCGCCACCTAACGCTAATGAGATGCAGAGTAGGCGTTCCCGTGCGAAAACACACGAAAACACCACATCGCGACATTCACAACAAACAGCCAGATCCGCGATGCGAACCAAAAACAG
Source organism: Calotriton arnoldi (assembly GCA_963921515.1). Taxonomy (NCBI): domain Eukaryota; kingdom Metazoa; phylum Chordata; class Amphibia; order Caudata; family Salamandridae; genus Calotriton; species Calotriton arnoldi. Next base: position 761,140 of record CAWUFW010009125.1, read on the forward strand.
GCGATAAGCCACGCTAGCAGCAGCGATTTTACACCTGCTCTCTGCTGATGTTAAGCAGGACGACTACCTGCACCACAAAAGGGAGCCCAGCCCACAGCCACACCTGAAGAACAACAGATGCCATGGAGCCACTGCTCATGCAGCTCGGAGACCCCAGAGGCCCACAACACCCACCGCCACCACCCCCAGGACCCCCCCCACAACCTTGGGCCCTCTCCCGGCCCACCCACCCCAGACAAAGATATGCCACAGCAACTTCACAAAATCACGAGATAAGAAAGACCCTGATGTCGCACACATACAACAACAAACACACATGTGTGGTCAGAATAAGGAGAATCAAACATTCAACTGTGAAATTCCCATAACAAAACTTTATTAATACACAACACAAAACAACAAATTGGATTAGTCCTTGCGGATCCACTCCGGACAATCTGGAAGCCACAGCCCTCAAGACAAAATCCGAGATGAGAATGTGTGTCATGCGCTCATCAAAGGACAGAGAGAGAGAGCAAGAAAGAAAGGGAGAGAGAGAGAGAGGGAGAGAGAGGGAGAGAGAGAGAGAGAGAGAGAGAGAGAGAGAGAGAAATAAGGGGAGAGAGAGAGGGAGGGAGGGAGAGGGAGAGAGAGAGGGAGGGAGGGAGAGGGAGAGAGAGAGAGAGAGAGAGAGAGAGAGAGTAAGAAAGCAGGGGAGAGAGAGAGGGAGGGAGGGAGAGGGAGAGAGAGAGGGAGAGAGACAGAGAGGGAGAGAGAGACAGCGAAAGGATGAGAGGGCGGGAGACATCCGCCCCTGCGCACCCATGCCCGGTAGGTCGCTCCCCCACCACACAGCTCCGCCTGTGTTGTCTGCCCGCTGCTTCTGCAGGTAAGATCGCCCCTCAGCTGCGGCCCCGGTGCCCGCACTTCTTGCTTCCCCCCTTTTTCCTTCTGTGCCCCTCGCTGCCCCATTTACGTTGTGCCCGTGATTTTGTCTGTTTTTCTCCCCTTTTTCCTTCTGTGCCCCTCGCTGCCCCATTTACGTTATGCCCGTGATTTTGTCTGTTTTTATCCCCTTTTTCCTTCTGTGCCCCTCGCTGCCCCATTCACGTTGTACCCGTGATTTTGTCTGTTTTTATCCCCTTTTTCCTTCTGTGCCCCTCGCTGCCCCATTTACGTTGTGCCCGTGATTTTGTCTGTTTTTATCCCCTTTTTCCTTCTGTGCCCCTCGCTGCCCCATTTACGTTGTGCCCGTGATTTTGTCTGTTTTTATCCCCTTTTTCCTTCTGTGCCCCTCGCTGCCCCATTTACGTTGTACCCGTGATTTTGTCTGTTTTTATCCCCTTTTTCCTTCTGTGCCCTCGCTGCCCCATTTACGTTGTACCCGTGATTTTGTCTGTTTTTCTCCCCTTTTTCCTTCTGTGCCCCTCGCTGCCCCATTTACGTTGTACCCGTGATTTTGTCTGTTTTTCTCCCCTTTTCCTTCTGGGCCCCTCGCTGCCCCATTTACGTTGTGCCCGTGATTTTGTCTGTTTTTCTCCCCATTTCCTTCCTGTGCCCCCGCTGCCTCTCGCCATTCCCGCCGCTGCGTCCTGCGGCCCCGCCCCTGACTGCCCATTCGCTGCCCCTGCCTCCCGCCTCCCAGCTGCTCCTCCCTCCCACCTCCCCATAAATGGCGGCCGCTGCGCGGTGAGGAGAGCGACCCTTGATCTTGCCAGGTAGGTCGCTCCCCCACCACACAGCTCCGCCTGTGTTGTCTGCCCGCTGCTTCTGCAGGTAAGATCGCCCCTCAGCTGCGGCCCCGGTGCCCGCACTTCTTGCTTCCCCCTTTTTTCCTTCTGTGCCCCTCGCTGCCCCATTTACGTTGTGCCCGTGATTTTGTCTGTTTTTCTCCCCTTTTTCCTTCTGTGCCCCTCGCTGCCCCATTTACGTTGTGCCCGTGATTTTGTCTGTTTTTATCCCCTTTTTCCTTCTGTGCCCCTCGCTGCCCCATTCACGTTGTACCCGTGATTTTGTCTGTTTTTATCCCCTTTTTCCTTCTGTGCCCCTCGCTGCCCCATTTACGTTGTGCCCGTGATTTTGTCTGTTTTTATCCCCTTTTTCCTTCTGTGCCCCTCGCTGCCCCATTTACGTTGTGCACGTGATTTTGTATGTTTTTATCGCCTTTTTCCTTCTGTGCCCCTCGCTGCCCCATTTACGTTGTACCCGTGATTTTGTCTGTTTTTATCCCCTTTTTCCTTCTGTGCCCCTCGCTGCCCCATTTACGTTGTGCCCGTGATTTTGTCTGTTTTTCTCCCCTTTTTCCTTCTGTGCCCCTCGCTGCCCCATTTACGTTGTACCCGTGATTTTGTCTGTTTTTCTCCCCTTTTTCCTTCTGTGCCCCTCGCTGCCCCATTTACGTTGTGCCCGTGATTTTGTCTGTTTTTATCCCCTTTTTCCTTCTGTGCCCCTCGCTGCCCCATTTACGTTGTGCCCGTGATTTTGTCTGTTTTTCTCCACTTTTTCCTTCTGTGCCCCTCGCTGCCCCATTTACGTTGTGCCCGTGATTTTGTCTGTTTTTCTCCCTTTTTCCTTCTGTGCCCCTCGCTGCCCCATTTACGTTGTACCCGTGATTTTGTCTGTTTTTCTCCATTTTTTCCTTCTGTGCCCCTCGCTGCCCCATTTACGTTGTACCCGTGATTTTGTCTGTTTTTCTCCCCATTTCCTTTCTGTGCCCCCGCTGCCTCTCGCCATTCCCGCCGCTGCGTCCCCTGCGGCCCCGCCCCCCTGACTGCCCATTCGCTGCCCCTGCCTCCCGCCTCCCAGCTGCTCCTCCCTCCCACCTCCCCATAAATGGCGGCCGCTGCGCGGTGAGGAGAGCGACCCTTGACCTTGCCAGGTAGGTCGCTCCCCACCACACAGCTCCGCCTGTGTTGTCTGCCCGCTGCTTCTGCAGGTAAGATCGCCCCTCAGCTGCGGCCCCGGTGCCCGCACTTCTTGCTTCCCCCTTTTTTCCTTCTGTGCCCCTCGCTGCCCCATTTACGTTGTGCCCGTGATTTTGTCTGTTTTTCTCCCCTTTTCCTTCTGTGCCCCTCGCTGCCCCATTTACGTTGTGCCCGTGATTTTGTCTGTTTTTATCCCCTTTTTCCTTCTGTGCCCTCGCTGCCCCATTCACGTTGTACCCGTGATTTTGTCTGTTTTTATCCCCTTTTTCCTTCTGTGCCCCTCGCTGCCCCATTTACGTTGTGCCCGTGATTTTGTCTGTTTTTATCCCCTTTTTCCTTCTGTGCCCCTCGCTGCCCCATTTACGTTGTGCCCGTGATTTTGTCTGTTTTTATCCCCTTTTTCCTTCTGTGCCCCTCGCTGCCCCATTTACGTTGTACCCGTGATTTTGTCTGTTTTTATCCCTTTTTCCTTCTGTGCCCCTCGCTGCCCCATTTACGTTGTGCCCGTGATTTTGTCTGTTTTTCTCCCCTTTTTCCTTCTGTGCCCCTCGCTGCCCCATTTACGTTGTACCCGTGATTTTGTCTGTTTTTCTCCCCTTTTTCCTTCTGGGCCCCTCGCTGCCCCATTTACGTTGTGCCCGTGATTTTGTCTGTTTTTCTCCCCATTTCCTTCCTGTGCCCCCGCTGCCTCTCGCCATTCACGCCGCTGCGTCCCTGCGGCCCCGCCCCTGACTGCCCATTCGCTGCCCCTGCCTCCCGCCTCCCAGCTGCTCCTCCCTCCCACCTCCCCATAAATGGCGGCCGCTGCGCGCGTGAGGAGAGCGACCCTTGACCTTGCCAGGTAGGTCGCTCCCCCACCACACAGCTCCGCCTGTGTTGTCTGCCCGCTGCTTCTGCAGGTAAGATCGCCCCTCAGCTGTGGCCCCGGTGCCCGCACTTCTTGCTTCCCCCTTTTTTCCTTCTGTGCCCCTCGCTGCCCCATTTACGTTGTGCCCGTGATTTTGTCTGTTTTTCTCCCCTTTTTCCTTCTGTGCCCCTCGCTGCCCCATTTACGTTGTGCCCGTGATTTTGTCTGTTTTTATCCCCTTTTTCCTTCTGTGCCCCTCGCTGCCCCATTCACGTTGTACCCGTGATTTTGTCTGTTTTTATCCCCTTTTTCCTTCTGTGCCCCTCGCTGCCCCATTTACGTTGTGCCCGTGATTTTGTCTGTTTTTATCCCCTTTTTCCTTCTGTGCCCCTCGCTGCCCCATTTACGTTGTGCCCGTGATTTTGTCTGTTTTTATCCCCTTTTTCCTTCTGTGCCCCTCGCTGCCCCATTTACGTTGTACCCGTGATTTTGTCTGTTTTTATCCCCTTTTTCCTTCTGTGCCCCTCGCTGCCCCATTTACGTTGTGCCCGTGATTTTGTCTGTTTTTCTCCCCTTTTTCCTTCTGTGCCCCTCGCTGCCCCATTTACGTTGTACCCGTGATTTTGTCTGTTTTCTCCCCTTTTTCCTTCTGTGCCCCTCGCTGCCCCATTTACGTTGTGCCCGTGATTTTGTCTGTTTTTCTCCCCTTTTTCCTTCTGTGCCCCTCGCTGCCCCATTTACGTTGTACCCGTGATTTTGTCTGTTTTTCTCCCCTTTTTCCTTCTGTGCCCCTCGCTGCCCCATTTACGTTGTGCCCGTGATTTTGTCTGTTTTTCTCCCCTTTTTCCTTCTGTGCCCCTCGCTGCCCCATTTACGTTGTGCCCGTGACTTTGTCTGTTTTTCTCCCCTTTTTCCTTCTGTGCCCCTCGCTGCCCCATTTACGTTGTGCCCGTGATTTTGTCTGTTTTTCTCCCCTTTTTCCTTCTGTGCCCCTCGCTGCCCCATTTACGTTGTACCCGTGATTTTGTCTGTTTTTCTCCCCATTTCCTTTCTGTGCCCCCGCTGCCTCTCGCCCCCTGCGGCCCCGCCCCCCTGACTGCCCATTCGCTGCCCCTGCCTCCCGCCTCCCAGCTGCTCCTCCCTCCCACCTCCCCATAAATGGCGGCCGCTGCGCGGCCGCGCCCCTGGCGCGCCGAAGGCGCGCCTAAGGCAAGCCCGTCTGCGCCCGTCCGCGACTGGACCGCGCCCAGCGCCAGAACCCCTGGATCCCACCGATGCAACACTACTCGACGGACCTACGACGCCGCCACACTCACCGCACTCAATGCCGGCCGGAACCCTGCCTGCTACCGAGCCTCACCGAGACGCACCCACGGACCCTTCACCTGCCAAACCTGCCGATTCACCTGCCCCCGGACGTGCACCACCTCCGCCAAGTCGAGCACCAGCAGCAACCACCTGAAATGAATCCTGTTGAACACCCGCTCCGTCCACAGGCACGCCGTGGAACTCTGGGACCTGCTCGACGCAACAGCACCGGACATCGCCTTCCTCACCGAAACCTGGATGAACGCCTCCTCAGCGCCCGACATCGCCATAGCCATCCCGGACGGATACAAGATCACCCGGAGGGACCGCGTCAACCAGACGGGAGGAGGCATCGCCATCGTACACAAGAACACCATCCGCATCTCGACTAACTCCGACGAGACATTCACCGCCGCCGAACACCTACACTTCCAGATACACACTGACCCCAAGACCACCCTCCGAGGCACCCTCATCTACAGACCCCCGGGACCACGCACACTATTCAGCGAAGACATCGCAGACTTCATCAGCCCGCACGCCATGCCCTCAGCCGACTACATCCTCCTAGGGGACCTCAACTTCCACCTGGAGAACAACAACGACAGAAACACCACCGCCCTGCTGGACAACCTCGCCAACCTCGGACTCAAGCAACTGGTGAACACGCCCACCCACTACGCCGGCCACACGCTTGACCCCGTCTTCTCTTCCAGCAAGCACATCTCCTTCAGCCACGCCACCGGACTACACTGGACCGACCACAGCTGCGTCCACTTCAGCTTCAGAAAGACTGCGACCCACCACCACCCGCAACAGGCTCCCCGCCGGAGCTGGAGCAAGATCACCACCGAGCAGCTCACCGCCTCCCTCAGCCAGAACACACCCACCAACACAACGGACCCAAACGAAGCAGCCAGCAACCTCGCCAAGTGGCTGACCGCCTGCGCCGACGACCTCGCACCACTAAAAAACCCTCCCAGCAGACCCGGAAGCAAGAAAACCCCTTGGTTCACCAACGACCTCAAGGAATCCAAGAAGAACTGCCGCACTCTCGAGAGAACCTGGCGACTCGACCAGACCACAGACAAAAGGACCGCCCTCAAGCACGCCACCCGCAAACACCACCAGCTGATCCGTGCCCCCAAGAAGTCGGCACTCAAAGAACGACTGGACAACAACGCCCACGACAGCAAGGAACTTTTCAGCATCGTCAAAGAGTTCTCCAACCCCAGCGCCGGAAACAACGACATCACCCCCTCGCAAGACCTCTGCAACTCACTCGCCACGTTCTTCCACCTCAAGATCACCGACATACATAACAGCTTCGACGCACAAACCACGCACCCTACCGCCGAACCAACGCCCGCCACCACCACCCTCTGCAACTGGACCCCGATCAGCACCGAAGACACCACCCGCACGATGAACTCCATCCACTCCGGATCACCAACCGACCCCTGCCCACACCACGTCTTCAACAAAGCCGACGCCACCATCGCACCCCATCTCCGGGACATCATCAACTCCTCCTTCCACACTGCCACCTTCCCGGAGAGCTGGAAGCACGCCGAGCTTACCGCCCTCCTGAAGAAACCAACGGCGGACCCCACCGACCTCAAGAACTACCGTCCCATCTCGCTCCTTCCGTTTCCGGCCAAAGTCATCGAGAAGACCGTCAACGGACAGCTTGCCGCCTTCCTCGAGACGAATGGATCCCTCGACCCCTCGCAGTCCGGGTTTCGGGCCAACCACAGCACCGAGACCGCCCTCATCGCAGCCACCGACGACATCAGAACCCTAACCGACAACGGGGAAACAGCAGCCCTCATCCTCTTGGACCTCTCCGCGGCGTTCGACACCGTCTGCCACCGCACCCTAGTGAAGCGCCTCAGCAACATCGGAATCCGAGAGAAAGCACTGGAATGGATCATCTCGTTCCTCGCCGGAAGAACCCAGAGAGTCCGCCTCCCCCGTTCAGATCCGAGGCCACTGAAGTCATCTGCGGCGTTCCACAAGGATCTTCACTCAGTCCAACGCTCTTCAACGTCTACATGAGCCCCTCGCAGCCATCGCACGCCAACACAACCTCAACATCATCTCCTACGCCGACGACACCCAGCTGATCCTCTCCCTCACCAACGACCCCACCACTGCCAGAGCAAACCTACACGACGGGATGAGAGACGTCGCCGACTGGATGAGGAACAGCCGCCTTAAACTAAACTCAGACAAGACGGAAGTCCTCATCCTGGGCTCATCACCCTCCGCCTGGGACGACTCCTGGTGGCCCCCGGCCCTGGGCACCGCGCCCAAGCCAACGGACCACGCACGCAACCTGGGCTTCATCCTGGACTCCTCCCTGTCGATGACCAGACAAGTCAACGCCGTCTCATCCTCGTGCTTCAACACCCTGCGCATGCTCCGCAAGATCTTCAAATGGATCCCCACTGAAACCAGGAAGACCGTCACCCAGGCACTCGTCACCAGCCGACTGGACTATGGGAACACCCTCTACGCCGGAACCACAGCCAAACTTCAAAAAGACTCCAGCGCATCCAGAACGCCTCCGCACAACTCATCCTGGACATCCCCCGACACAGCCACATCACCGGACACCTGAAAGACCTGCACTGGCTCCCCGTCAGCAAGAGAATCACGTTCAGACTCCTCACCCACGCACACAAGGCCCTCCACGACCTGGGCCCAAAGTACCTCAACAACCGCATGACCTTCTACACGCCCACCCGCCAGCTACGATCAACCAGCCACGCCCTCGCCACCGTACCACGCATCCGCAGAACCACCGCCGGAGGAAGATCCTTCTCCTACCTGGCAGCCAAGACCTGGAACTCCCTCCCAACTCACCTTCGGCGAACCCAGGACCATCTCTCCTTCAGGAAGCAGCTCAAGACCTGGCTGTTCGAGCAGTAACTTACCCCCTCCCCCAGCGCCTTGAGACCCTCCCGGGTGAGTAGCGCGCTCTATAAATGCCGTGATTGATTGATTGATTGATGCCCCACAGCCCACCTGCTGCCACCGGTGTGTCTCCAACCACGTGCCGGTGCATGCTCCGAGCCCGTGACATGTGACCTTGGCAGACTCCACATCACGCGGACCCGCCCCGCGGGCCACTAGGTCACACACCTGGATCTGGGCCTTGATTTCGGAATGGGAGAGTCAATGACAGTGCACACGTCATCAACGCTGGCTGCACACCCACTCAGCATCATAGGTGCCACTAACTCCGTGAACCTTGAGGCAACGCCACATGGAGGTAGGCCCGCGTCGCACGCAGGCTCCGGCCTACACTGCGGTCCAGCAGGGCTCACACCAACCCTCACGAGCCCGGACAGCCAGGACGGGGCATCATCGCAGGCAGCGCACCCGCTCAGCACATCAGGTGGCCCTACCTCAGTGCCCCGTGAGTCACCGACCCGTGGCGGCATGCCCGTGCCGGCCGACGTGCTCCGTGTGCCACTAACCCAGTGCAACAAAAGTCACCGTCCCGTGTCGCGCGGGCCGTGCCGCACACAGTTCAGCTCTGTGCCCCACAAGTCATGGTCCCTTCATGATTGCGTCACGTGACATGGGAGGCGGGCACAGCATTGTCCCCTCGGGCATTGTGGAAGATCTGGTCCATGTAGCTCTGTCATCCCACCCTTTATACGTATACGGAGTGGGCTGGGCTTGCATACGCACGTCCAGCGTAGGGGTGTGAAGTATCATCTCCTGGCTCTGGGCGTGGTCCTGGGCTGGGCTGGGCAGGAAATGTACATATGTGTGTGCCCCTGTCGCAGTGTCTGCACAACACGGGCCGCGATGTGCAATGTTGGAATGTTGCATGCAACCGGAGGGGGCACGCGCACATGGGAATGTACAAGGTGCGCCAGTCCGCTCGGGCTCTTGGCTCATGCATGCCAACTGCTGTGTGTATCGTTCTTGGTGCGCCATGGGCCTAAGGCCTAGCCTCAATTGCAGCGTGTAAACCACATCACATTTCCACATTGCAAGCAGTAGTCAGACTGACATTAGGGATGAATGCTCCTTTGTCACGACACAGGAGGCGGACGGGCATCCGCACCTCCGACCTTGGATACAGCATGCAGCAGACACCCCCTGGGAGAGATATCATAGCAGATGTAGACGACTCCCACACTTCACATAGCGATGATGAAGGACCAACGTATCCACACCCCACACACAGAGGCCCTTGCCCGGGGTACTCCTGCATGGAATGGCCTTCACACTCACGTACACAACAGCACATACGTCCTGACGTCGCACACCCATACGACTCATTGCTCCGACCTGTGGCTTTTCATCCACATCACTGCGGCAGGTCAGTGGAGTGGCGGTTCTACGAGTGCCACCACCGCAATGGCCGAACATCACGGGCACATGCACAACGCCAGTCACGTGGGACTGTACCATGCCTGAATGCTGCAAATGTTGGGGGCCCTGCCACTTGCAGTGTTGCGCATCAGTTACCGTCTGAGCTTCCGTCTTGCGTATGTCACCTGCGTCCAGCCCTGGTTCCACTGTCGAACATGCATCTTCGAGTGGCCCATGGATGTCTGCCTATCCAATGGAGTAGCTGAACTGGATTATGACTTGTGTGTGCGCCCCCTGTTGGCCCACGACCAGGAGTGTAACCGGGATTCCCGTTCATGGGATGCCTGGATGTTTGGCATATGTGCTGGCAGTTGGACATGGGAGTTTGCACGATTCCTCGTGTGCAGTGACCACATTGAGGCGCCCCCCTATTGGGCTGTTCTGCGGATTGGTGAGACGGCGTGGACGGAGCACATCTGTCTGGACCAGTTGATGGATTGGCTCGCCCTCGGGTTCCTTGAGCTCGACAACGAAGTACTCCTGGAACTGATTGCACAGGAAGCTGCGCTCGCTTTCATGGACGACTAATGACGTTCCAGCAGCCACGACTGATGGTAACCCATGGCACAGGTCCCAACACCTTGTTGCATTCTGTTGATGAGTCCACATTTCCCACAACAACAGTGGACATGGCTGCATTCCTATGCTGCCTGTGATTGTCTGATGCCTTGGTCTGCATGTTGTGGCCCTTGTATTGCCCGTAGTTCCACGCACATGCCAATAAAGTCTGCACTGCCACACTTGTGTTCAACTGTGATGGGTGTTGGATAGAATGGCAATTCGTGTGCCTCATTGGGCATTGTCCGTACACAGGGTGGGACTGGATGACGCATTTCATTTAGGGGTGAGTCCCTATTGGCAGGTCCACCTCTGTGCGCCAGTCTTGGTGGTTTGGGATAGTTGCTGGTAGACCTGTGCAGCTCCGTGACGTCACCATTGTGGGTATGGGGTCCGATTTCTTGGCATGTGGGTCACTGTGATAGTTCTGGACAGTCTGTGTCCGCCCAGGTGGGTGTGGGTAGGTATGCGACGGTAGGTGCTGTTGTCACATGTGATGGTGGACACACCTTCAGGCCTGCTACCGACTTTGACATCTTTTCACACAGACCTCTTTCCTACATGGACGTGGGGCTACGTTGGGGGGTTGCGAGTATGTTGTTCATGGGTGATGTGCCCACAGCTAGTTCAGTCCTACGCAGTCATCTCATTGGACTGACATTTTTCCATTTGTCTTGCCAATGACACGGTGGTGGTGACGGACAGTTGTTGGTGGTGTTCTGTCCACACCGTGCGGTGGATCCGGTTTTCCTGCGGTGTGGTACCCCGGCTTCTTCTTCTCCTTGCCCTTCCCCGACCCCGGGGTTCCGGGCTGGTCCTTTGTTGTGCTTGTGGGGTTCGAGTTGGCCTCAGCACTCGGGCCAGGTGCTTCCATGGTGCTCCGCAGTTCGTTTACTTGTTGGTGTCTTTTTTTGGGTGCTTTTATGGCACCTCTTCACGCATGGCGCGTGGGTATTGCTGACCTCCTGCTGGTTATCAAGGTTGTTTCATCGCCATTGGGCGCATCGCAGATTTTTTGGCGTTAGGGTTTGGATTTTTATCGCCGTCGCGGTAGTTGTTTTGCGGACATTTGCCACGTTATCGTGCGAATATCGCACGGTATCGCCGTGTTGTGAATGCCACGTTAACACAGAGTTATTTTCCCGCGATGGACTGCGATGTGAGGAGTTGCGGTAAGCTATTATGGCAATGTTTATCGCACGTTCTTGTGAATATACCCCTACAACTTTAAAGCATGCCCCCAAGTGACAAATCATTACTTGCAGGATGCTGCAATGGAATATCTCCTAACTGAGAATGATGTTAGAACTTGCATATTCACTCACTAACCCACCTATACATTCCTCTTATTAAGTTAAGCATCCATTCCAGAGATCCAGGAGTAACCTATATGTCACTCATTTAGTAACTATACATGCTTTGTGAGAGATGAAACTTGTACTAGTGAGCCCTGCTGAATCTGTTCTGCAGGGAATGGAAGATTGCACTTGCTGCCTTCTGTGTAAGAGGAAAGCTTGCTTTGCTACTGCCGAATAGCACCTCTTCTATAAGGAAGCAAAGCTTGCACTTTTGCTGCCTTATTTGTATGTGTCCTGTGATGGTGATAGCATGTGTTGCTGCAGCCTTGTCTGCACCTGTCCTTAAAAACAGATTGCCTCTATTTTGCACTAGTGCAAAATCAGCTATTTGGCTCCATTGCTGTTTTTTCCCTAGCTCGTGGCATTACATAAAAGCAAATAATGCAAAGTTACACTAGTTTTCCCTTCAGGCAAGAAACCACTTTTGAAGTTGCATATTATCACTACCATTCTGGTCAGATTATCAGTAATGTGGGATGGCAAAACAGAAGAAATGTTGGGGCATATTAGCAAGACCCACGTTAAAATTATCGCCGTTTTAGCGGCAGGAAACTGCCGCTAAAACAGCGATAATGGGCTTGCTAATATGCATTATGGAATTCCAATAGAAGCCCAGGTTAGATGTCCTGCACATCTAACATGGGCTTCTATTGGAATTCTATAACGCATATTAGCAAGCCCATTATCGCCATTTTAGCTGCAGTTTCCTGCCGCTAAAACGGCGATAATTTTAACGTGGGTCTTGCTAATATGCCCCGTTATTCTTTTGTAATGGCTAGCCTAACTCATGGTCTGAAAGGAGTGCAAAGCCATGTCGGCCACATGTCTCCCTCTATCCCCCCTTGGTTGTATGACATTGCAATGAATGCTTTTACACGTACGCCTTTACTACGCATCCTTTACCACGCATTGCCTTTACCACACATATGCTTTTACCACGCATGCCTTTGTAATGAAATGGTAAGCATATATCAGGTAAGTGAAACCCCTATTTTGATATAGTTATAGTTAGGACCTTGTAGCTATTTAAAAAGCGTTTGTTCTTTTGCCAATATTTTTGGCGCCGTTTGACGAATCTTCGAAAAATTTCCAAAACTAATGATTCACTCAGGTCAGCTCCTGTATTGACAGTTTCGGGGTGATTCGTCAAGCGGGGGCTGAGAAAAAAGGGAGGTCCCAAAACACGTTTTCTCCATGTTAATTTCTATAGGAACTTCAGACACGGCTACAGCCCGAACTGCTTAACGGAATTACACCAAATTTGGCAAAAGGGTAACTCTTGGTTCAGAAAGCGACCTTTTTTTTTAAATGGTGTAAATCCGTTCAGTAGTTGCTGAGAAATTCCAAAAATAAAAATATCGATATCTGAGGGCCGAGGAGGATTCGCGAACCCTCCCGAGAACGAGCTTCATTTTGATTGGCTGTCAACACTCCAAACCAGAAACTGTTGGCAGCCATCTTGTGACGAGTCACAAGAAAACAGTAAAAAAAAAGGATAAAAAGCAAGAAAAGAGGGCAGGGTAGAAACACCCTGACCCCCTAGGCCTGCTCAGGGGGTCCCACAAGCACCCAAAGGGCCAAAAAAAGCATTTTGTTAAAAAAAAAAATCAGCCGAATTTGCGCTTCATTTTTTATAAGCACCCGGGTGGGCCAGGTCCCGGGGGCAATACCTAATTATGTAGCGGGTGCCCATGGGGGCTTCTGCAGCCCCTGGGCCCGCCACATCCCCGGGGCTTAGATAATCATATGCGGGGGGCACGCGGCTCCCCTGCAACCCCAGGGGCCGCCACCTCCCCGAGGCTTTTTTTTTTAAAGGCATGGGGGGGCTTCCTGCCCCGCCCCCACGCTGCCCCGGGTACCGCCACCTCCCTGGGGCATTGTTATTTTAGGGCAGGGGGCCTCGCGGGCCTCCCAAGCCCCGGGGACTGCCACCTCCCCGGGGCTATAATTTATTTATATTGGGGGACCTCGTGGGCCCCCCCAAGCCCCGGGGACTACCACCTCCCCGGGGCTATATGATTTAAATGCCGGGGGCCACGCGGCCCCCCGCAGCCCCGGAGACCGCCACCTCCCCGGGGCTATTTTGAAAAACAAAGTGTGGGGGCTCGAGCCCTCCCACACTGCCCCAGGGACCACCACCTCCCGGGGCACTCTTCATTAAAATGTGGGGGTCTGTTGCGGACCCCGGGCCCCGGGGACACCCACCTCCCCGGGGGTTTGAATAGTTGGGAGGGGGGTCGCGCGGCTCCCCTCCTGGAGCCCTGGATGGCCCTGGGGACTGCCACCCCCCAGGGCCGGCTCCTGCAATGTCCTGGGGTGCCCACCCCCGGTGCATTGGCGTTTGCTATGGCAGGGCGCCCTGCCATAGCAAACACTGCTTTGCTTCTTGGAAGCGAGAGCAGGAAACCTGCTCTCGCTTCCAAGAAGCAAAGCAGTATTGCTTTTGGACAAGGGGAGCTGCATGTCAGCAGCTCCCCTTGCCCAAAAGCAATGCCGGCTCCTGCAGGAGGCGGGGAGCCGGCTGGGACCGCGGGGGCATTGGGGCTCCCCTAGCGGTCCCCAACGTGAGGGAATGGCATCCAATGGTCCCCAACATGAGGGAATGGCCAAGCAATGGGGGATGGGGTCCCCAGGGCCAAAAATGGCCCGGGAGGGGGGCCACGCTGCCCCCTCCCTTTTTTAATAACAAAAGAAGGCCGGGCCCCGGGGGATGGGGTCCCCGGGGCCCAAATTGGCCTCAGGAGGGGGGCCACGCAGGCCCCCTCCAAAATAAAAAAAAAGGCTGGGTATGCCCTGGGGGATGGGGTCCCCAGGGCCAAAAGTGGCCCATGGAAGGGGGGCTACGTGGCCCCCCTCCCATAAAATAAAAAAAAAATAAAAAAAGAAACCGGCAACTCGCCGGTGGCCCCGCCCCCTCCCTGCACGACTCTGCAAACGCACCTCCTGGCGTGCTCTGCGTTGGGGGATTAAGTCCCGTTGCTAGTGAGGGTCCCTGGGGGCCAACTAGCCCACCAGGAACCTCCAGTAAGCCCCACACAGTGGGATTGCTGAGAGGTGGTAGGAGGCCATGCCCCTTTTTACACCACTCTGCAAATGTCCCACTTGGTGCACTGCTGGTGGGCTGATGAGGTCCCCTTGTGTCCTGAGGACCTCAGGACTGAAGTGGACTTCATCCCCTGAGCAGCAGTGCGCCAGGTGGCGCATTTGCAGAGTGGTGTAAAAAGGGGTCGTGGCCTTGGAACACTCTCAGCAATCCAGCTGTGTGGGGCTTACTAGAGGTAACAGGTGGGCTAGTTGGCCCCCAGGGACCCTCAGGAGGCAAGGGGACTTCACCCCCACCGAGAGTGCCCCAGGAGGCGCATTTGCAGGGTGGAGGACAAAGGGGGCATGGCCTGTGTCCACCTCTCAGCAATCCCACTGTGTGGGGCTTACTGGAGGTAACAGATAGGCTAGTTGCCCCCTAAGGACCCCCAGCAGTGAAGTGGACTTTAATCCCCATGCAAGAGCACGCCAGGGAGCGCGTTTGCAGAGTGGTGGGGAAAGGGGGCGTGGTCTGCTATGAAAACTTAGCAATGCTGCTGTGTGGGACTTACTGGAGGTAATAGGAGGGATAGTTGGCCCCAAGGTTGTCCTTGGGGGCCAACTAC
Organism: Calotriton arnoldi; assembly: GCA_963921515.1. NCBI lineage: Eukaryota > Metazoa > Chordata > Amphibia > Caudata > Salamandridae > Calotriton > Calotriton arnoldi. The sequence goes on from CAWUFW010009125.1 coordinate 776,156, forward strand.
CTCTCCTGTTACCTCCACTAAGTCCCACACAGTGAGATTGCTAAGAGGTCTTCGGAGGCCATGCCCCCCCTTTCTCCACCACTCTGCAAATGCACCTCCTGACACAGTACTGGTTGGGGGATGAAGTCCACTTTACTCCTGAGGGACTTTGGGGGCAAGAAACCCTCCTGGTACCTCCTGTAAGTCCTACGCAGTGGAATTCCTGAGCGCTGGTTGGAGGCCCAACCCCCTTTCTCCACCACTCTGCAAACGTGACCACCAGTTAAAGAAGCATTTGTAATGTAATAGGTCTCGCATTTGCAAGAGTTAGAGCTATTGGCGTTGTAAATCTAAAAGATTTTTACTAATGTTTTTTGGAGTGGAGTGGCTGTACTTTGTTGTAGTGGAATTATGTGGTATGTTGTGCAGTGAAATTATGTGGATAGAAAGTATGTGGTATTTAGTGTATAGGAATTATCTAGAGTGGGATTATGTGTTATGGAGAGTAATTATTTGGTATGATAGTCTGTGTTGTGGAGTGGTAACCTCAGGTTTAGTCATCCTCATTTCCATAGAAGCTAAATTATGAACTCAATGAGACAAAAAAAAGAAGGAATCACTGAGGAGCACTTCTGGACCTAGTCAGAGGTATGAGCAGGGCCACTGGAATTATGCGACTGTTTGACTGCACCCACTTTCGTACAATTATACATTTTCTGCATTTGCCACATAATCCATCATCTGCTGCCTAATCTGAAGATTTGAACAAAAAAAGCCTTGTTTCTAGCTCAAACTGCTCAAACGTTACCAAAAATGCAGCGACAAGTGTTACAGCGTGGTGGAAGGCCCTTTGCAAACCTAGAATGGTCACCTGTTACTTATTGCTAAATGTGGGTGTTAAATTGGTACTAATGGTGTGCACACCACTCTTGCTTCTTTCTGCACCTCTCTTGCCACTTACTGCATTTCTGTTGCTTCTTTCTGCAACTTTCTTTTTTTCTGCACTTCTTTTGCCTCTTTCTGCTCATCTCTTCCAGTTTCTGCACCTCTCTTGCCTCTTTCTGCACCTCTCTTGCCGCTTTCTGCACCTCTGTTGCCTCTTTCTGCACCTCACTTGCTTCTTCCTGTACCCCTCTTGCCTCTTTCTGCACCCCTGTTCCCTCTTTCTGCACCTCTCCTGCCTGTTTCTGCACCTCTCTTGCCTCTTTCTACACTTCTCTTGCCTCTTTCTGCACCTCTGTTGTTTCTTTCTGCACTTCTCTTGCCTCTTTCTGCACCCCTCTTGCCTCTTTCTGCACCTCTGTTGCTTCTTTCTGCACTTCTCTTGCTTCTTTCTGCACCTCTGTTGCTTTTTTCTGCACCCCTCTTGCCTCTTTCAGCAACCCTCTTCCCTCTTTCTGCACCTCTCTTGCCTCAGTCTGCCCCTCTGTTGTCTCTTTCTGCACTTCTCTTGCCTCTTTCTGCACCCCTCTTGCCTCTTTCTGCACCTCTGTTGCTTCTTTCTGCACTTCTCTTGCTTCTTTCTGCACCTCTATTGCTTCTTTCTGCACCCCTCTTCCCTCTTTCTGCACCTCTCTTGCCTCAGTCTGCCCACCTGTTCCCTCTTTCTGCACCCCTTTTGCCTGTTTCTGCAACTCTCTTGCCTCTTTCTGCAGTTCTCTTGCCTCCTTCTGCACCTCACTTGCCTCTTTCTGCAACTCTCTTGCCTCGTTCTGCAGTTCTCTTGCCTCCTTCTGTACCCCTCTTCCCTCTTTGTGCAACTCTCTTGCCTCTTTCTACACCTCTCGTCCCTCCTTCTGCACCACTCTTGCTCTTTCTGTACCTCTGTTGCTTCCTTCTGCACCTCTCTTGTCTCTTTCTGCACTCTTCGTGCCTCTTTCAGCACCTCTGTTGCTTCTTTCTGCAGTTCTCTTCCTTCTTTCTGCACCCATCCTGCCTCTTTCTATACCCCTGTGCACCTCTCCTAACCCTTTCTGCACAGCTCCTGCCTCTTTTTGCACCTCTGTTGGTTCTTTCTGCACCTCTTTTTCTTCAATCTGCACTTCACTTGCCTCCCTCTGTACCCCTCTTGCCTCTTTCTGCACCTCTGTTGGTTCTTTCTGCACTGCTCTTGCTTCTTTCTGCACCTCTGTTCCAAATTTCTGCACCCCTTTTGCCTGTTTCTGCAACTCTCTTGCCTCTTTCAGCAGTTCTCTTGCCTCCTTCTGCACCTCACTTGCCTCTTTTTGCACCTCTGTTGGTTCTTTTGCACTGCTCTTGCTTCTTTCTGCACCACTCTCGCAAATCTTTGCACCCCTCTTGCATCTTTCTGCACCCTTATTACCTGTTTCTACAACTCTCTTGCCTCTGTCTGCACCCCTGTTCCCTCTTCCTGTACCTCTTTTGTCTGTTTCTGCAACCTCTTGCCTCTTTCTGCAGTTCTCTTGCCTCCTTCTGCACCTCTGTTGCTTCTTTCTGCACTTCTCTTGCCTCTTTCTGCATCCGTGTTGCTTCATTCTGCACTTTCCATGCTTCTTTCTGCACCTGTCTTGCTTCTTTCTGCACCCCTGTTGTCTCTTTCTGCACTCGTCTTCCCTCTTTCTGCACCTCTCTTGCCTCTTTCTGCATCTCACTTGCCTCTTTCTGCACTTCTCTTGCTTCTTTCTACACCTCTGTTGCTTCTTTCAGCAATGCTCTTGCCTCTTTCTGCACTTCTCTTGCCTGTTTCTGCACCTCTCTTGCCTGTTTCTGCACCTCTCTTGCCTCTTTCTGCACCTCACTTGCTTCTTTCTGCACCCCTCCTGCCTCTTTCTGCACCCATCTTCCCTCTTTGTGAAACTCTCTTGCCTCTTTCTACACCTCTCTTCCCTCTTTCTGCACCACTCTTGCCTCTTTATTTACCTCTGTTGCTTCTTTCTGCACCTCTCTTGCCTCTTTCTGCACCCTTCGTGCCTCTTTCAGCACCTCTGTTGCTTCTTTCTGCACTTCTCTTCCTTCTTTCTGCACTGCTCTTGCCTCTTTCTGCACCCCTCTTGCCTCCTTCTGTACCTCTGTTGTTTCTTACTGCACTGCTCTTGCTTCTTTCTGCACCTCTCTTGCAAATTTCTGCACCCCTCTTGCCTCTTTCTGCACCCCTCTTGCCTCCTTCTGCACCTCTGTTGGTTCTTTCTGCACTGCTCTTGCTTCTTTCTGCACCTCTTTTGCCTGTTTCTGCAACTCTCTTGCCTCTTTATGCACTTCTCTTGCCTCCTTCTGCACCTCTGTAGCTTCTTTTTTGCACTTCTCTTCCTTTTTCTGCACCCCTCTTGCCTCTTTTTGCACCTCTGTTGCTTCTTTCTGCACCTCTCTTGTTTCTTTCTGCACCCCTCGTGCCTCTTTCTGCACCCTTCTTCCCTTTTCCTGCACGTCTCTTGGTTCTTTCTGCACTGCTCTTGCCTCTTTCTGCACCTTTTTTGCCTCTTTCTGCTCCTCTTTTGCTTCTTTCTGCACTTCTCTTGCCTCTTTCTGCACCCCTCTTGCCTATTTCTGCACCTCTGTTGGTTCTTTCTGCACTGCTTTTGCCTCTTTCTGCACTGCTTTTGCCTCTTTCTGCACCCCTCTAGCCTCTTTCCGCATCTCTTTTGCTTGTTTCTGCTCTTCTTTTCCCTCTTTCTGTACCCCTCTTGCCTCCTTCTGCACCTCTGTTGTTTCTTACTGCACTGCTCTTGCTTCTTTCTGCACCTCTCTTGCAAATTTCTGCACCCCTCTAGCCTCTTTTGGCGCCCCTCTTCTCTCTTTCTGCACCCCTGTTCCCCCTTTCTGCACCTCTTCTGTCTGTTTCTGCACCTTTGTTCCTTCTTTCTGCACTTCTTTTGTTTCTTTCTGCACCTCTCTTGTTTCTTTCTGTATCCCTCTTGCCTCTTTCTCCACCCCACTTTCCCCTTTCTGCAATCCTCTTGCCTCTTTCTGCACCTCTGTTGCTTCTTTCTGCACTTCTTTTGTTTCTTTCTGCACCCCTCTTGCCTCTTTCTGCACCCCTCTTACCTTTCTGCTCCTCTTTTGCTTCTTTCTGCACTTCTCTTGCCTCTTTCTGCACCCCTCTTGCCTATTTGTGCACCTCTGTTGGTTCTTTCTGCACTGCTTTTCCCTCTTTCTGCACTGCTTTTGCCTCTTTCTGCACCCCTCTAACCTCTTTCCGCATCTCTTTTGCTTGTTTCTGCTCTTCTTTTGCCTCTTTCTGCACCCCTCTTGCCTCCTTCTGCACCTCTGTTGTTTCTCACTGCACTGCTATTGCTTCTTTCTGCACCTCTCTTGCAAATTTCTGCACCCCTCTTGCCTCTTTCGGCGCCCCTCTTCTATCTTTCTGCACCCCTGTTCTCCCTTTCTGCACCTCTTCTGCCTGTTTCTGCACCTTTGTTCCTTCTTTCTGCATCTCTGTTGCTTTTTTATGCATCTCTCTTGATTCTTTCTACACCCCTCATGCCTCTTTCTGCCCCCTCATCCCTCTTTCTGCACTCCTCTTGCCTCTTTCTGCACCTCTGTTGCTTCTTTCTGCATTTCTTTTGTTTCTTTCTACACCCCTCTTGCCTCTCTATGCACCTCTGTTCCTTCTTTCTGCACTTCTTTGTTTCTTTCTGCACCTCTCACTTCTTTCTCCACCCCTCATCCCTCTTTCCGCACCTCTGTTGCTTCTTTCTGCAGTTCTCTTGCTTCTTTCTGCACCTCTGTCCCTTCTTTCTGCAACCCTTGTTGCTCTTTCTGCACCCCTCTTCTCTCTTTCTGCACCTCTCTTGCCTCTTTCTGCAAATCTGTTCCTTCTTTCTTCACTTCTTTTGTTTCTTTCTGTACCTCTCTTGCTTCTTTCTGCACCCCTCTTGCCTCTTTCTCCACCCCTCTTCCCCTTTCTTCACCCCTGTTGCCTCTTTCTGCACCTCTGTTCCTTCTTTCTGCACTTCTTTTGCTTCTTTCTGTACATCTCTTACTTCTTTCTGCACACCTCGTGCCTCTTTCTGCACCCCTCTTCCCTCTTTTTGCACCCCTCTTGCCTCTTTATACACCTTTGTTGCTTCTTTCTACACTACTCTTTGCTTCTTTCTGCATCACTCGTATTCTTTCTGCACCCTTCTTCCCTCTTTCTGCACGTCTCTTGCCTCTTTCTGCACCTCTGTTCCTTCTTTCTGCTCTTCTTTTTTTTCTTTCTGCACCTCTCTTGCTTCTTTCTGTATCCCTCTTGTCACTTTCTCCACCCCTGTTCCCCCTTTTTGCATCTCTGTTGCCTCTTTCTGCACTTCTCTTTCCTCTTTCTCCACCCCTCATCCCTCTTTCTGCACCTCTGTTGCTTCTTTCTGCAGTTCTCTTGCTTCTTTCTGCACCTCTGTCCCTTCTTTCTGCAACCCTTGTTCTTCTTTCTGCACCCCTCTTCTCTCTTTCTGCACCTCTCCTGCCTCTTTCTGCAAATCTGTTCCTTCTTTCTTCACTTCTTTTGTTTCTTTCTGTACCTCTCTTGCTTCTTTCTGCACCCCTCTTGCCTCTTTCTCCACCCCTCTTCCCCTTTCTGCATCTCTGTTGCTTCTTTCTGCACGACTGTTGCCTCTTTCTCCACCCTCTTCCCTCGTTCTGCACCTCTGTCGTTTCTTTCTGCACTTTTCTTACTTCCTTATGCACCCCTCGTGCTTCTTTATGCACACCTTGTACCTCTTTCTGCACCTCTATTCTCTCTTTCTGCACTCCTCTTGCCTCTTTCTGCATCTCTGTTACTTCTTTCTGCACTTCTCTTGCCCCTTTCTGCACCTCTCTTCCCTCTTTATGTACCTCTGTTGCTTCTTTCTGCACTTCTCTTGCTTCTTTCTGCACCCCTCGTGCCTCTTTCTGAACCCCTTTTCCCTCTTTCTGCACCATTCTTGCCTCTCTCTGCACCTCTGTTCCTTCTTTATGCACTTCTTTTGTTTCTTTCTACAGATCTCTTGCTTCTTTCTACACCCCCTTGCCTCTTTCTCCATCCCTCTTTCTGCACCCCTCTTGCCTCTTTCTGCACCTCTGTTCCTTCTTTCTGCACTTCTTTAGTTTCTTTCTGCAGCTCTCTTGCTTCTTTCTGCACCATTCTTGCCACTTTCACCACCCCTGTTCCCCCTTTTTGCATCTCTGTTGCTTCTTTCTGCACCTCTGTCCCTTATTTCTGCAACCCTTGTGCCTCTTTCTGCACCCCTCTTCCCTCTTTCTGCACTCCTCTTGCCTCTTTCTGAACATCTGTTCCTTCTTTCTGCATTTACTTTGTTTCTTTCTGCTACTCTCTTGCTTCTTTCTGCACGCCTCCTGCTTCTTTCTACACCCCTCATGCCTCTTTCACACCCCTATTCCCTCTTTCTGCCACCTCTTGCCTCTTTCTGCACCTTTGTTCCTTCATTCTGCACTTCTTTTGTTTCTTTCTGCACCTCTCTTGTTTCTTTCTCTATCCCTCTTGCCTCTTTCTCCACCCCACTTTCCCATTTCTGCATCTCTATTGCTTTTTTATGCATCTCTCTTGCTTTTTTATGCACCCCTCATGCCTCTTTCTGCACTCCTCAACCCTCTCTCTGCACTCCTCTTCCCTCTTTCTGCACCTCTGTTGCTTCTTTCTGTACTTCTTTTGTTTCTTTCGGCACCCCTCTTGCCTCTTTCTGCACCTCTGTTCCTTCTTTCTGCACATCTTTTGTTTCTTTCTGCACCTCTCACAACTTTCTGCACCCCTTTTGCCTCTTTCTGCACCCCTTTTGCCGCCTCTTTCTGCACCTCTGTTCCTTCTTTCTGCACTTCTTTTGTTTCTTTCTGCAGCTCTCTTACTTTTTTTTGCACCCCTTGCCTCTTTTTCCACCCCTCTTCCCTCTTTCTTCACTCCTCTTCCCTCTTTCTGCACCTCTGTTGCTTCTTTCTGCACTTCTTTTGTTTCTTTCTGCACCCCTCTTCCCTCTTTCTGTACCTCTGTTGCTTCTTTCTGCACTTCTCTTGCTTCTTTCTGCACCCCTCGTGCCTCTTTCTGCACCCCTTTTCCCTCTTTCTGCACCTTTCTTGCCTCTCACTGCACCTCTGTTCCTTCTTTCTGCAATTCTTTTGTTTCTTTCTATAGCTCTCTTGCTTCTTTCTATACCCCCTTGCCTCTTTCTCCACCCCTCTTCCCTCTTTCTGCACCCCTGTTGCCTCTTTCTGCACCCCTGTTGCCTCTTTCTGCACCTCTGTTCCTTCTTTCTGAACTTCTTTTGTTTCTTTCTGCATATCTCTTGCTTCTTTCTGCACCCCTCGTGCCTCTTTCTGCACCCCTCTTTCCTCTTTTTGCACCTCTGTTCCCTCTTGCTGCACCTCTCTTGCTTGTTTCTGCACCCTTCTTCCCTTTTTTGCATCCCTCTTGCCTCTTTCTGCAGTTCTCTTGTCATTTTCTGCACCTCTCTTGCCTCTTTCTGCACCCCTCTTTCCTCTTTCTGCACCCCTCTTCCCTCTTTTTGCACCCCTCTTGCCTCTTTCTGCACCTTTGTTGCTTCTTTCTGCACTACTCTTTCTTCTTTCTGCACCTCTTTGCTTCTTTCCTCACCACTCGTATTCTTTCTGCACCCTTCTTCCCTCTTTCTGCACCTCTCTTGCCTCTTTCTGCACCTCTTTTCCTTCTTTCTGCTCTTCTTTTATTTCTATCTGCACCTCTCTTGCTTCTTTCTGTATCCCTCTTGTCACTTTCTCCACCCCTGTTCCCCCTTTTTGCCTCTCTGTTGCCTATTTCTGCACTCCTCTTGCCTCTTTCTCCAACCCTCATCCCTCTTTCTGCACCTCTGTTGCTGCTTTCTGCAGTTCTCTTGCTTCTTTCTGCACTTCTTTTGTTTCTTTCTGCACCTCTCTTGCTTCTTTCTGCGCCATTCTTGCCACTTTCTCCACCCCTGTTCCCCCTTTTTGCATCTCTGTTGCTTCTTTCTGCACCTCTGTCCCTTCTTTCTACAAACCTTGTGCCTCTTTCTGCACCCCTCTTCCCTCTTTCCGCACTCCTCTTGCCTCTTTCTGAACCTCTGTTCCTTCTTCTGCACTTCCTTTGTTTCTTTCTGCTACTCTCTTGCTTCTTTCTGCACGCCTCTTGCTTCTTTGTGCCCCCCTCGTTCCTTTTTCACACCCCTTGTCCCTCTTTCTGCCCCATCTTGCCTCTTTCTGAAACCTTTGTTCCTTCTTTCTGCTCGTCTTTTGTTACTTTCTGCACCTCTCTTGTTCTTTCTGTATCCCTCTTGCCTCTTTCTCCACCCCACTTTCCCCTTTCTGCATCTCTATTGCTTTTTTCTGCATTTCTCTTGCTTTTTTTCTGCAACCCTCATGCCTCTTTCTGCACTCCTCATCCCTCTTTCTGCCCTCCTCTTGCCTCTTTCTGCACCTCTGTTGCTTCTTTCTGCACTTCTTTTGTTTCTTTCTGCACCTCTCGCTTCTTTCTGCACCCCTTTTGCCTCTTTCTGCACCCCTCTTGCCGCCTCTTTCTGCACATCTGTTCCTTCTTTCTGCACTTCTTTTGTTTCTTTCTGCAGCTCTCTTGCTTCTTTTTGCACCCCCTTGCCTCTTTCTCCACCCGTCTTTCTTCACCCCTGTTCCCTCTTTCTGCACCTCTGTTCCTTCTTTCTGCACTTCTTTTGTTTCTTTCTGTACATCTCTTGCTTCTTTCTGCACCCCTCGTGCCTCTTTCTGCACCCCTCTTCCATCATTTTGCACCCCTCTTGCCTCTTTCTGCACCTTTGTTGCTTCTTTCTGCTCTACTCTTTCTTATTTCTGCACCTCTTTCCTTCTTTCCATACCACTCGCATTCTTTCTGCACCCTTCTTCCCTCTTTCTGCACCTCTCTTGCCTCTTTCTACACCTCTGTTCCTTCTTTCTGCTCTTCTTTTATTTCTTTCTGCACCTCTCTTGCTTCTTTCTGTGCCCCTCTTGCCACTTTCTCCACCCCTGTTCCCCCTTTTTGCATCTCTGTTGCTTCTTTCTGCACTTCTCTTCCCTCTTTCTCTACCCCTCATCCCTCTTTCTGCACCTCTGTTCTTCTTTCTGCAGTTCTCTTGCTTCTTTCTGCACCTCTGTCCCTTCTTTCTGCACTACTGTTGCCTCTTTCTCCACCCCTCTTCCTGCACCCCTTGTGCCTCTTTCTGCACCCCTCTTCTCTCTTTCTGCGCTCCTCTTGCCTCTTTCTGCACATCTGTTCCTTGTTTCTGCACTTCTTTTGTTTCTTTCTGCACCTCTGTTGCTTCTCTCTGCTTCCCTCTTGCCTCTTTCTTCACCCCTCTTCCCTCTTTCTGCATCTCTGTTACTTCTTTCTGCACTTCTCTTGCCCCTTTCTGCACCCCTCGTGCCTCTTTCTGCACCCCTTTTCCCTCTTTCTGCACCTTTCTTGCCTCTCTCTGCACCTCTGTTCCTTCTTTCTGAACTTCTTTTGTTTCTTTCTACAGCTCTCTTGCTTCTTTCTATACCCCCTTGCCTCTTTCTCCACCCCTATTCCCTCTTTCTGTACCCCTGTTGCCTCTTTCTTCACCCCTGTTGCCTCTTTCTGCACCTCTCTTCCTTCTTTCTACACTTCTTTTGTTTCTTTCTGCACATCTCTTGCTTCTTTCTGCACCCCTCGTGCCTCTTTCTGCACCCCTCTTCCCTCTTTTTGCACCTCTGTTTCCTCTTTTTGCACCTCTCTTGCTTGTTTCAGCACCCTTCTTCCCTTTTTTGCATCCCTCTTGCCTCTTTCTGCAGTTCTCTTGTCATTTTCTGCACCTCTCTTGCCTCTTTCTGCACCTCACTTGCCTCTTTCTGCACTTCTCTTGCTTCTTTCTGCACCCCTCTTGCCTCTATCTGCGCCCCTCTTTCCTCTTTATGCACTTCTCTTGCTTGTTTCTGCACCTCTATTGCGTCTTTCTGCACCTCTGTTGCCTCTTTCTGCACCTCACTTGCTTCTTTCTGCACCCCTCTTGCCTCTATCTGCGCCCCTCTTTCCTATTTCTGCACCTCTCTTGCTTGTTTCTGCACCCTTCTTCCCTTTTTGCATCCCTCTTGCCTCTTTCTGCAGTTCTCTTGTCATTTTCTGCACCTTTCTTGCCTCTTTCTGCACCTCACTTGCCTCTTTCTGCACTTCTCTTGCTTCTTTCTACACTTTTGTTGCTTCTTTCAGCAATTCTCTTGCCTCTTTCTGCACTTCTCTTGCTTGTTTCTGCACCTCTCTTGCCTCTTTCTGCACCTCTGTTGCCTCTTTCTGCACCTCACTTGCTTATTTCAGCACACCTCTTGCCACTTTCTGCACCCCTCTTTCCTCTTTCTGCACCGCTCTTCCCTCTTTTTGCACCCCTCTTGCCTCTTTCTGCACCTTTGTTGCTTCTTTCTGCACTTCTGTTTCTTCTTTCTGCACCTCTGTTCCTTCTTTCTGCTCTTCTTTTATTTCTTTTTGAACCTCTCTTGCTTCTTTCTGTATCCCTCTTGTCACTTTCTCCACGCCTGTTCCCCCATTTTGCATCTCTGTTGCTTCTTTCTGCATGTCTCTTGCCTTTTTCTCCACCCCTCATCCCTCTTTCTGCACCTCTGTTGCTTCTTTCTGCAGTTCTCTTGCTTCTTTCTGCACCTCTGTCCCTTCTTTCTGCAACCCTTGTGCCTCTTTCTGCATCCCTCTTCTCTCTTTCTGCACCTCTCTTGCCTCTTTCTGCACCTCTATTCCTTCTTTCTTCACTTCGTTTGTTTCTTTCTGCACCTCTCTTGCTTCTTTCTGTACCCCTCTTGCCTCTTTCTCCACCCCTCTTCCCCTTTCTGCATCTCTGTTTCTTCTTTCTGCACTACTGTTGCCTCTTTCTCTGCCCCTCTTCCCCTTTCTGCATCTCTGTTGCTTCTTTCTGCACTACTGTTGACTCTTTCTCCACCCCTCTTCCCTCGTTCTGCACCTCTGTCGTTTCTTTCTGTACTTTTCTTACTTCTTTCTGCACCCCTCGTGCTTCTTTCTGCACACCTTGTGCCTCTTTCTGCACCTCTCTTCTCTCTTTCTGCACTCCTCTTGCCTCTTTCTGCACATCTGTTCCTTGATTCTGCCCTTCTTTTGTTTCTTTCTGCACCTCTCTTGCTTCTCTCTGCTTCCCTCTTGCCTCTTTCTCCACCCCTCTTCCCTCTTTCTGCATCTCTGTTACTTCTTTCTGCACTTCTCTTGCCCCTTTCTGCACCCCTCTTCCCTCTTTCTGTACCTCTGTTGCTTCTTTCTGCACTTCTCTTGCTTCTTTCTGCACCCCTCGTGCCTCTTTCTGCACCCCTTTTCCCTCTTTCTGCACCTTTCTTGCCTCTCTCTGCACCTCTGTTCCTTCTTTCTGCACTTCTTTTGTTTTTTTCTACAGATCTCTTGCTTCTTTCTACACCTCCTTGCCTCTTTCTCCACCCCTCATCCCTCTTTCTGCACCCCTCTTGCCTCTTTCTGCACCTCTGTTCCTTCTTTCTGCACTTCTTTGGTTTCTTTCTGCACCTCTCTTGCTTCTTTCTGCGCCATTCTTGCCACTATCTCCACCCCTTTTCCCCCTTTTTGCATCTCTGTTGCTTCTTTCTGCACCTCTGTCCCTTCTTTCTGAAACCCTTGTGTCTCTTTCTGCACCCCTCTTTCCTCTTTCTGCACTCCTCTTGCCACTTTCTGCACCTCTGTTCCTACTTTCTGCACTTCCTTTGTTTCTTTCTGCTACGCTCTTGCTTCTTTCTGCATGCCTCTTGCTTCTTTCTGCACCCCTCGTGCCTCTTTCACACCCCTCTTCCCTCTTTCTGCCCCCTCTTGCCTCTTTCTGCACCTCTCTTGCCTCTTTCTGCATCTCACTTGCCTCTTTCTGCACTTCTCTTGCTTCTTTCTACACCTCTGTTGCTTCTTTCAGCAATTCTCTTGCCTCTTTCTGCACTTCTCTTGCCTGTTTCTGCACCTCTCTTGCCTGTTTCTGCACCTCTCTTGCCTCTTTCTGCACCTCACTTGCTTCTTTCTGCACCCCTCCTGCCTCTTTCTGCACCCATCTTCCCTCTTTGTGTAACTCTCTTGCCTCTTTCTACACCTCTCTTCCCTCTTTCTGCACCACTCTTGCCTCTTTCTGTACCTCTGTTGCTTCTTTCTGCACCACTCTTGCCTCTTTCTGCACCCTTCGTGCCTCTTTCAGCACCTTTGTTGCTTCTTTCTGCACTTCTCTTTCTTCTTTCTGCACTGCTCTTGCCTCTTTCTGCACCCCTCTTGCCTCCTTCTGTACCTCTGTTGTTTCTTACTGCACTGCTCTTGCTTCTTTCTGCACCTCTCTTGCAAATTTCTGCACCCCTCTTGCCTCTTTCTGCACCCCTCTTGCCTCCTTCTGCACCTCTGTTGGTTCTTTCTGCACTGCTCTTGCTTCTTTCTGCACCTCTTTTACCTGTTTCTGCAACTCTCTTGCCTCTTCATGCACTTCTCTTGCCTCCTTCTGCACCTCTGTAGCTTCATTTTGCACTTCTCTTCTTCTTTCTGCACCCCTCTTGCCTCTTTTTGCACCTCTGTTGCTTCTTTCTGCACTTCTCTTGCTTCTTTCTGCACCCCTCTTGCCTCTTTCTGCACCGCTGTTGATTCTTTCTGCACTTCTCTTGCTTCTTTCTACACCTCTCTTGTTTCTTTCTGCACCCCTCATGACTCTTTCTGCACCCTTCTTCCCTTTTCCTGCACGTCTCTTGGTTCTTTCTGCACTGCTCTTGCCTTTTTCTGCACCCCTCTTGCCTCTTTCTGCTCTTCTTTTGCTTCTTTCTGCACTTCTCTTGCCTCTTTCTGCACCCCTCTTGCCTATTTCTGCACCTCTGTTGATTCTTTCTGCACTGCTTTTGCCTCTTTCTGCACTGCTTTTGCCTCTTTCTGCACCCCTCTAGCCTCTTTCCGCATCTCTTTTGCTTGTTTCTGCTCTTCTTTTCCCTCTTTCTGTACCCCTCTTGCCTCCTCCTGCACCTCTGTTGTTTCTTACTGCACTGCTCTTGCTTCTTTCTGCACCTCTCTTGCAAATTTCTGCACCCCTCTTGCCTCTTTTGGTGCCCCTCTTCTCTCTTTCTGCACCTCTGTTCACCCTTTCTGCACCTCTTCTGCCTGTTTCTGCACCTTTGTTCCTTCTTTCTGCACTTCTTTTGTTTCTTTCTGCACCTCTCTTGTTTCTTTCTGTATCCCTCTTGCCTCTTTCTCCACCCCACTTTCCCCTTTCTGCACTCCTCTTGCCTCTTTCTGCACCTCTGTTGCTTCTTTCTGCACTTCGTTTGTGTCTTTCTGCACCCCTCTTGCCTCTTTCTGCACCCCTCTTAACTTTCTGCTCCTCTTTTGCTTCTTTCTGCACTTCTCTTGCCTCTTTCTGCACCCCTCTTGCCTATTTGTACACCTCTGTTGGTTCTTTGTGCACTGCTTTTCCCTCTTTCTGCACTGCTTTTGCCTCTTTCTGCACCCCTCTAGCCTCTTTCTGCATCTCTTTTGCTTGTTTCTGCTCTTCTTTTGCCTCTTTCTGCACCCCTCGTGCCTCTTTCTGCACCCCTCTTCCATCATTTTGCACCCCTCTTGCCTCTTTCTGCACCTTTGTTGCTTTTTTCTGCTCTTTCTTATTTCTGCACCTCTTTCCTTCTTTCCGTACCACTCGCATTCTTTCTGCACCCTTCCCTCTTTCTGCACCTCTCTTGCCTCTTTCTACACCTCTGTTCCTTCTTTCTGCTCTTCTTTTATTTATTTCTGCACCTCTCTTGCTTCATTCTGTACCCCTCTTGCCACTTTCTCCACCCCTGTTCCCCCTTTTTGCATCTCTGTTGCTTCTTTCTGCACTTCTCTTGCCTCTTTCTCTACCCCTCATCCCTCTTTCTGCACATCTGTTCTTCTTTCTGCAGTTCTCTTGCTTCTTTCTGCACCTCTGTCCCTTCTTTCTGCACTACTGTTGCCTCTTTCTCCACCCCTCTTCCTGCACCCCTTGTGCCTCTTTCTGCACCCCTCTTCTCTCTTTCTGCGCTCCTCTTGCCTCTTTCTGCACATCTGTTCCTTGTTTCTGCACTTCTTTTGTTTCTTTCTGCACCTCTGTTGCTTCTCTCTGCTTCCCTCTTGCCTCTTTCTTCACCACTCTTCCCTCTTTCTGCATCTCTGTTACTTCTTTCTGCACTTCTCTTGCCCCTTTCTGCACCCCTCTTCCCTCTTTCTGTACCTCTGTTGCTTCTTTCTGCACTTCTCTTACTTCTTTCTGCACCCCTCGTGCCTCTTTCTGCACCCCTTTTCCCTCTTTCTGCACCTTTCTTGCCTCTCTCTGCACCTCTGTTCCTTCTTTCTGAACTTCTTTTGTTTCTTTCTACAGCTCTCTTGCTTCTTTCTATACCCCCTTGCCTCTTTCTCCACCCCTCTTCCCTCTTCCCTCTTTCTGCACCCCTGTTGCCTCTTTCTTCACCCCTGTTGCCTCTTTCTGCACCTCTGTTCCTTCTTTCTACACTTCTTTTGTTTCTTTCTGCACATCTCTTGCTTCTTTCTGCACCCCTCGTGCCTCTTTCTGCACCCCTCTTCCAACTTTTTGCACCTCTGTTTCCTCTTTTTGCACCTCTCTTGCTTGTTTCAGCACCCTTTTCCCTTTTTTGCATCCCTCTTGCCTCTTTCTGCAGTTCTCTTGTCATTTTCTGCACCTCTCTTGCCTCTTTCTGCACCTCACTTGCCTCTTTCTGCACTTCTCTTGCTTCTTTCTGCACCCCTCTTGCCTCTATCTGCGCCCCTCTTTCCTCTTTATGCACTTCTCTTGCTTGTTTCTGCACCTCTATTGCGTCTTTCTGCACCTCAGTTGCCTCTTTCTGCACCTCACTTGCTTCTTTCTGCACCCCTCTTGCCTCTATCTGCGCCCCTCTTTCCTATTTCTGAACCTCTCTTGCTTGTTTCTGCACCCTTCTTCCCTTTTTTGCATCCCTCTTGCCTCTTTCTGCAGTTCTCTTGTCATTTTCTGCACCTTTCTTGCCTCTTTCTGCACCTCACTTGCCTCTTTCTGCACTTCTCTTGCTTCTTTCTACACTTTTGTTGCTTCTTTCAGCAATTCTCTTGCCTCTTTCTGCACTTCTCTTGCTTGTTTCTGCACCTCTCTTGCCTCTTTCTGCACCTCTGTTGCCTCTTTCTGCACCTCACTTGCTTCTTTTAGCACACCTCTTGCCACATTCTGGACCCCTCTTTCCTCTTTCTGCACCGCTCTTCCCTCTTTTTGCACCCCTCTTGCCTCTTTCTGCACCTTTGTTGCTTCTTTCTGCACTACTGTTTCTTCTTTCTGCACCTCTGTTCCTTCTTTCTGCTCTTCTTTTATTTCTTTTTGAACCTCTCTTGCTTCTTTCTGTATCCCTCTTGTCACGTTCTCC
Organism: Calotriton arnoldi; assembly: GCA_963921515.1. NCBI lineage: Eukaryota > Metazoa > Chordata > Amphibia > Caudata > Salamandridae > Calotriton > Calotriton arnoldi. Next base: position 791,417 of record CAWUFW010009125.1, read on the forward strand.
ACGCCTGTTCCCCCATTTTGCATCTCTGTTGCTTCTTTCTGCATGTCTCTTGCCTCTTTCTCCACCCCTCATCCCTCTTTCTGCACCTCTGTTGCTTCTTTCTGCAGTTCTCTTGCTTCTTTCTGCACCTCTGTCCCTTCTTTCTGCAACCCTTGTGCCTCTTTCTGCACCCCTCTTCTCTCTTTCTGCACCTCTCTTGCCTCTTTCTGCACCTCTATTCCTTCTTTCTTCACTTCTTTTGTTTCTTTCTGCACCTCTCTTGCTTCTTTCTGTACCCCTCTTGCCTCTTTCTCCACCCCTCTTCCCCTTTCTGCATCTCTGTTTCTTCTTTCTGCACTACTGTTGCCTCTTTCTCTGCCCCTCTTCCCCTTTCTGCATCTCTGTTGCTTCTTTCTGAACTACTGTTGACTCTTTCTCCACCCCTCTTCCCTCGTTCTGCACCTCTGTCGTTTCTTTCTGTACTTTTCTTACTTCTTTCTGCACCCCTCGTGCTTCTTTCTGCACACCTTGTGCCTCTTTCTGCACCTCTCTTCTCTTTTTCTGCACTCCTCTTGCCTCTTTCTGCACATCTGTTCCTTGATTCTGCACTTCTTTTGTTTCTTTCTGCACCTCTCTTGCATCTCTCTGCTTCCCTCTTGCCTCTTTCTCCACGCCTCTTCCCTCTTTCTGCATCTCTGTTACTTCTTTCTGCACTTCTCTTGCCCCTTTCTGCACCCCTCTTCCCTCTTTCTGTACCTCTGTTGCTTCTTTCTGCACTTCTCTTGTTTCTTTCTACAGATCTCTTGCTTCTTTCTACACCCCCTTGCCTCTTTCTCCACCCCTCATCCCTCTTTCTGCACCCCTCTTGCCTCTTTCTGCACCTCTGTTCCTTCTTTCTGCACTTCTTTGGTTTCTTTCTGCACCTCTCTTGCTTCTTTCTGCGCCATTCTTGCCACTATCTCCACCCCTTTTCCCCCTTTTTGCATCTCTGTTGCTTCTTTCTGCACCTCTGTCCCTTCTTTCTGAAACCCTTGTGTCTCTTTCTGCACCCCTCTTTCCTCTTTCTGCACTCCTCTTGCAACTTTCTGCACCTCTGTTCCTACTTTCTGCACTTCCTTTGTTTCTTTCTGCTACGCTCTTGCTTCTTTCTGCACGCCTCTTGCTTCTTTCTGCACCACTCGTGCCTCTTTCACACCCCTCTTCCCTCTTTCTGCCCCCTCTTGCCTCTTTCTGCACCTCTTGCCTCTTTCTGCATCTCACTTGCCTCTTGCTGCACTTCTCTTGCTTCTTTCTACACCTCTGTTGCTTCTTTCAGCAATTCTCTTGCCTCTTTCTGCACTTCTCTTGCCTGTTTCTGCACCTCTCTTGCCTGTTTCTGCACCTCTCTTGCCTCTTTCTGCACCTCACTTGCTTCTTTCTGCACCCCTCCTGCCTCTTTCTGCACCCATCTTCCCTCTTTGTGTAACTCTCTTGCCTCTTTCTACACCTCTCTTCCCTCTTTCTGCACCACTCTTGCCTCTTTCTGTACCTCTGTTGCTTCTTTCTGCACCACTCTTGCCTCTTTCTGCACCCTTCGTGCCTCTTTCAGCACCTCTGTTGCTTCTTTCTGCACTTCTCTTTCTTCTTTCTGCACTGCTCTTGCCTCTTTCTGCACCCCTCTTGCCTCCTTCTGTACCTCTGTTGGTTCTTTCTGCACTGCTCTTGCTTCTTTCTGCACCTCTTTTACCTGTTTCTGCAACTCTCTTGCCTCTCTATGCACTTCTCTTGCCTCCTTCTGCACCTCTGTAGCTTCATTTTGCACTTCTCTTCTTCTTTCTGCACCCCTCTTGCCTCTTTTTGCACCTCTGTTGCTTCTTTCTGCACTTCTCTTGCTTCTTTCTGCACCCCTCTTGCCTCTTTCTGCACCGCTGTTGCTTCTTTCTGCACTTCTCTTGCTTCTTTCTACACCTCTCTTGTTCTTTCTGCACCCCTCGTGCCTCTTTCTGCACCCTTCTTCCCTTTTCCTGCACGTCTCTTGGTTCTTTCTACAGTGCTCTTGCCTCTTTCTGCACCCCTCGTGCCTCTTTCTGCACCTCTTTTGCTTCTTTGTGCACTTCTCTTGCCTCTTTCTGCACCCCTCTTGCCTATTTCTGCACCTCTGTTGATTCTTTCTGCACTGCTTTTGCCTCTTTCTGCACTGCTTTTGCCTCTTTCTTCACCCCTCTAGCCTCTTTCCGCATCTCTTTTGCTTGTTTCTGCTCTTCTTTTCCCTCTTTCTGTACCCCTCTTGCCTCCTCCTGCACCTCTGTTGTTTCTTACTGCACTGCTCTTGCTTCTTTCTGCACCTCTCTTGCAAATTTCTGCACCCCTCTTGCCTCTTTTGGCGCCCCTCTTCTCTCTTTCTGCACCCCTGTTCACCCTTTCTGCACCTCTTCTGCCTGTTTCTGCACCTTTGTTCCTTCTTTCTGCACTTCTTTTGTTTCTTTCTGCACCTCTCTTGTTTCTTTCTGTATCCCTCTTGCCTCTTTCTCCACCCCACTTTCCCCTTTCTGCACTCCTCTTGCCTCTTTCTGCACCTCTGTTGCTTCTTTCTGCACTTCGTTTGTTTCTTTCTGCACCCCTCTTGCCTCTTTCTGCACCCCTCTTACCATTCTGCTCCTCTTTTGCTTCTTTCTGCACTTCTCTTGCCTCTTTCTGCATCCCTCTTGCCTATTTGTGCACCTCTGTTGGTTCTTTGTGCACTGCTTTTCCCTCTTTCTGCACTGCTTTTGCCTCTTTCTGCACCCCTCTAGCCTCTTTCCGCATCTCTTTTGCTTGTTTCTGCTCTTCTTTTGCCTCTTTCTGCACCCCTCTTGCCTCCTTCTGCACCTCTGTTGTTTCTCACTGCACTGCTATTGCTTCTTTCTGCACCTCTCTTGCAAATTTCTGCATCCCTCTTGCCTCTTCCGGCGCCCCTCTTCTCTCTTTCTGTACCCCTGTTCCCCCTTTCTGCACCTCTTCTGCCTGTTTCTGCACCTTTGTTCCTTCTTTCTGCATCTCTGTTGCTTTTTTATGCATCTCTCTTGCTTCTTTCTACACCCCTCATGCCTCTTTCTGCACCCCTCATCTCTCTTTCTGCACTCCTCTTGCCTCTTTCTGCACCTCTGTTGCTTCTTTCTGCATTTCTTTTGTTTCTTTCTGCACCCCTCTTGCCTCTCTATGCACCTATGTTCCTTCTTTCTGCACTTCTTTGTTTCTTTCTGCACCTCTCGCTTCTTTCTACACCATTTTTGCCTCTTTCTGCACCCCTCTTGCCTCTTTCTGCACCTCTGTTCCTTCTTTCTGCACTTCTTTTGTTTCTTTCTGCAGCTCTCTTGCTTCTTTCTGCACCCCCTTGTGAGAAGTTGGCCTGGCATATGCTGTCCACTAATTATAGTGGGCACCTTGCACCAGTCCAAACAACCCCTTATTGGAGATAGGTTAAAGACAACCTTTATTGAAAGCTATCCTAGTGGTAGCTATGGAGAGCAGCCTTCAGGCTAAGTCTTGAAGGAATGTAAAGCAGCTTGTTTTACCAGTCTATAATCTCTTGAGTGACCAAATGAAAGAGGACCACACCAGGTATATATTCAAAATATATGTATTTATTACTAAACACACCCCTCTAGTCTCTTTATGAGGCTAGAGTTCAAAGTACATACGTTACGAGTTAGTTATCTACAGTAATAGCACAAATACACGTTTGAGCCCCAGGGGCGTACCAAACCATATACCAATAAAGTGGTATAAGAACCACGACTGAGCTAGACACAAGGCCTAGAGCCTGTAGAAGTGCTTGGACCACAAGGAACCACCCAAGGCAGTGACACAGGGGACCCACGGGGGAAGCGTGCAGTGTATGAACACAACCGCGAACCACCGTTAACTTCTATGGGGAAATTCGCGATTAGAATTTAAAAGAAAAGGGACACTTAGAGGAGGACTTGGAGCAAACCCTTTGAGAACTAGGCTGTTCTAGTGTCTATACCCACAGGAGCACCGGAGTACTCAAGTTACCTCACCCAGGGAAGCCGGGTGCATAGGTGTCTTTCGGGGTCGGGTTTCGTCGTCGCTTTCTATGGCGATCTGCTGCAAAGTGCTGCTGGTGACCAAGTCGAAAGTGTTCGGGTGGATCCAAAGGTGGATCGAAGATCTGAAGAACCTGAAAGCAGAGGGGACAGAGTCTGGGTCACTAGCCAGTGACCAGGAAGGCGATGAGCAGATGCCCACCGATGTCGAGTGCTTCAGGTAGGTTGACAGTTGTCTTGACTCTTCAGCCACGAGGTTCAGGAGGCGTCGACGACAACCAGGAGCTGGATTCGAGCTGTACCACAACGTCTGTCGATTGCAGGGGTGTCATTGACCGGATTGGACCCAACAAGCCTTTGCAACGTCAAGTCTCGTGGAAAGCAAAGAAGGACGATGTTGCAGACCAGCAAGGTCTGGGGGACTCACCCAGCAAGGATAAGTCAGGGCACACCTGGAGCAACCAGGGAGCCCAAGCAGAAAAAGATTGGCCTTCGGGAGGGCCTACTACCCAACGGACTAGCGACCACGAAGGAGCCTCAAGACGGTGCACGTGGAGCTAGCTCACAGGACACTCGTGGAGTGGAGGCCAGTGATCTTCGGTGTAGTTGGTGCTGGAGGCTGGGGCTACTCGGAGCCCAAAGCAACACTTCGCGGAAGACCCAGAAGAGGATGCACTTGCAAATACGTTCGTGTCCAGGGGTCATGGTTCCACGTTACCCACGACAGCTATGGGCCTCAGCTTTGCTGGGAACTCAGGGCAGCCTCGGGGAAGTCTGGAAATCTACCTCTGGTGATGCAAAGACTTCGGCGTCCGACGGGAGCTTCAGCGATGCAGACCGGACAATTGCTTCTTTGGTGCCTGCCAAGCAGGGGAGTCACTCCTTGACCCCAAGGGAGATTCTTCAGTCCTCTAATTTTAAAGTAGAGCGTCGAAGGTCCAGGATTCTGTATCAGAGTTTCGTCCAGGTAAATCTAAAGTCCTAAGGACTGGGTTCCCTTACTTATACTAAGGTAGGGGGTTGGACATACTCTGTGACCCCACCTATGGGAGGGTCAGGGCAGAGGGGTGGTTACACCCCTTTCCCTTTGTCCAGTTTTGCACCAGAGCAGGGGCTGGAAGCCCCTGAGCCGGTTTGAACTGGGGTATGCACAGGGACACCAAGTGTGCCCCCAGTGCAGGACTTCAAAGCACCAGAGAGTGCTCCCGCCCAGCCCCAATACACACTATCCTGTCTGGGGAGGTGGTCACACCTCTCTGGGACAGGAAACCTATTGTCCAGGCCTCCCCTGCCGGAGTTTCGGTCAGCAGCAGGAGGCCAGACTCGTGTCTGTGGCAGCGGCATCCATTTTGTGATGCCAGGGCTTGGAAAGTCAGTACCGGGCATTCCGGTGTGTACATGTCTTTCCCTCTAGAAGGGCGGAATGCTACCCCCGCCGCCAGAACTGGCGGGGGTGTAGTATTCTAAGATGTTTGACACCAAACACGACATGTTTCCGTGCAGCCATCCCAAAGTTAGCATTTAACGCGAGGTTATAATGCGCTTAAGAGTATATGGTCAGGCTGCACTACAAACAGCATCAGAGAAGGGTCTCCGAATGCTGCAGAGGGGCCCTGCTCATGCAGGGGCACCCTCTCACATAGGAACCACGCACTCTGCCTTCAGGATTGATAAGGCCTGCCATAGGAGTGACTTATAGGTTTATATGTGTGTATGTATATAGTGATATAGGTAGCCTATATCACAGTAAGGGGTGCAGGCACCACCTTACCCAGGCTGCAGTAGCAGACCTGTGGTGTCAGTTTGGATGGCCTTCCAGGGGTGGCACAATACATGCTGCAGCCCCTGGTAGGCCTCTGAGGTACCTATGCCCTGGGTACATAGTATACCATATACTAGGGACTTATAAGGGCACTCCAGATTTCAATCAGAGATGTGCCTAAGGCACATGGAAACCATTTTAGAGAGGAAGCAGCTAGGCTGGGGTTCTGATTAGCAGGGCCCCAGCCAGACTAAGGTCGAAAAACAGTGAAGCATCAGCAAAAAGTGGGGGTACCTATGTGAAGCAGATCCTACTCTCCTACACCCCTTGCCTCTTTCTCCACCCTTCTTCCCTCTTTCTTCACCCCTGTTGCCTCTTTCTGCACCTCTGTTCCTTCTTTCTGCACTTCTTTTGCTTCTTTCTGTACATCTCTTACTTCTTTCGGCACACCTCGTGCCTCTTTCTGCACCCCTCTTCCCTCTTTTTGCACCCCTCTTGCCTCTTTATACACCTTTGTTGCTTCTTTCTACACAACTCTTTCTTCTTTCTGCACCTCTTTGCTTCTTTCTGCATCACTCGTATTCTTTCTGCACCCTTCTTCCCTCTTTCTGCACGTCTCTTGCCTCTTTCTGCACCTCTGTTCCTTCTTTCTGCTCTTCTTTTTTTTCTTTCTGCACCTCTCTTGCTTCTTTCTGTATCCCTCTTGTCACTTTCTCCACCTCTGTTCCCCCTTTTTGCATCTCTGTTGCCTCTTTCTCCACCCCTCATCCCTCTTTCTGCACCTCTGTTGCTTCTTTCTGCAGTTCTCTTGCTTCTTTCTGCACCTCTGTCCCTTCTTTCTGCAACCCTTGTTCCTCTTTCTGCACCCCTCTTCTCTCTTTCTGCACCTCTCTTGCCTCTTTCTGCAAATCTGTTCCTTCTTTCTTCACTTCTTTTGTTTCTTTCTGTACCTCTCTTGCTTCTTTCTGCACCCCTCTTGCCTCTTTCTCCACCCCTCTTCCCCTTTCTGCATCTCTGTTGCTTCTTTCTGCACTACTGTTGCCTCTTTCTCCACCCTCTTCCCTCGTTCTGCACCTCTGTCGTTTCTTTCTGCACTTTTCTTACTTCCTTATGCACCCCTCGTGCTTCTTTATGCACACCTTGTACCTCTTTCTGCACCCCTCTTCTCTCTTTCTGCACTGCTCTTGCCTCTTTCTGCACATCTGTTCCTTGTTTCTGCACATCTTTTGTTTCTTTCTTTCTGCACCTCTCTTGCTTCTCCCTGCTTCCCTCTTGCCTCTTTCTCCACCCCTCTTCCCTCTTTCTGCATCTCTTACTTTTTTCTGCACTTCTCTTGCCCCTTTCTGCACCCCTCTTCCCTCTTTATGTACCTCTGTTGCTTCTTTCTGCACTTCTCTTGCCTCTTTCTCCACCCCTCATCCCTCTTTCTGCACCCCTCTTGCCTCTTTCTGCACCTCTGTTCCTTCTTTCTGCACTTCTTTTGTTTCTTTCTGCAACTCTCTTGCTTCTTTCTACACCCCCTTGCCTCTTTCTCCACCCCTCATCCCTCTTTCTGCACCCCTCTTGCCTCTTTCTGCACCTCTGTTCCTTCTTTCTGCACTTCTTTTGTTTCTTTCTACAGATCTCTTGCTTCTTTCTACACCCCCTTGCCTCTTTCTCAACCCCTCATCCCTCTTTCTGCACCCCTCTTGCTTCTTTCTGCACCTCTGTCCCTTCTTTCTCCAACCCTTGTGCCTCTTTCTGCACTCCTCTTGCCTCTTTCTGCACCTCTGTTCCTTCTTTCTGCACTTCCTTTGTTTCTTTCTGCTACTCTCTTGCTTCTTTCTGCACGCCTCTTGCTTCTTTCTACACCCCTCATGCCTCTTTCACACCCCTCTTCCCTCTTTCTGCCCCCTCTTGCCTCTTTCTGCACCTTTGTTCCTTCTTTCTGCACTTCTATTGTTTCTTTCTGCACCTCTCTTGTTTCTTTCTCTATCCCTCTTGCCTCTTTCTCCACCCCACTTTCCCATTTCTGCATCTCTATTGCTTTTTATGCATCTCTCTTGCTTTTTTATGCACCCCTCATGCCTCTTTCTGCACTCCTCAACCCTCTTTCTGCACTCCTCTTCCCTCTTTCTGCACCTCTGTTGCTTCTTTCTGCACTTCTTTTGTTTCTTTCGGCACCCCTCTTGCCTCTTTATGCACCTCTGTTCCTTCTTTCTGCACATCTTTTGTTTCTTTCTGCACCTCTCGCTTCTTCCTGCACCCCTTTTGCCTCTTTCTGCACCCCTATTGCCGCCTCTTTCTGCACCTCTGTTCCTTCTTTCTGCACTTCTTTTCTTTCTTTCTGCAGCTCTCTTGCTTTTTTTTGCACCCCCTTGCCTCTTTCTCTACCCCTCTTCCCTCTTTCTTCACCCCTGTTACCTCTTTCTGCACATCTGTTCCTTGTTTATGCACTTCTTTTGTTTCTTTCTGCACCCCTCTTCCCTCTTTCTGTACCTCTGTTGCTTCTTTCTGCACTTCTCTTGCTTCTTTCTGCACCCCTCGTGCCTCTTTCTGCACCCCTTTTCCTTCTTTCTGCACCTTTCTTGCCTCTCTCTGCACCTCTGTTCCTTCTTTCTGCAATTCTTTTGTTTCTTTCTATAGCTCTCTTGCTTCTTTCTATACCCCCTTGCCTCTTTCTCCACCCCTCTTCCCTCTATCTACATCCCTGTTGCCTCTTTCTGCACCCCTGTTGTCTCTTTCTGCACCTCTGTTCCTTCTTTCTGCACTTCTTTTGTTTCTTTCTGCATATCTCTTGCTTCTTTCTGCACCCCTCGTGCCTCTTTCTGCACCCCTCTTTCCTCTTTTTGCACCTCTGTTCCCTCTTTCTGCACCTCTCTTGCTTGTTTCTGTACCCTTCTTCCCTTTCTTGCATCCCTCTCGCCTCTTTCTGCAGTTCTCTTGTCATTTTCTGCACCTCTCTTGCCTCTTTCTGCACCTCACTTGCCTCTTTATGCTCTTCTCTTGCTTCTTTCTACACCTCTGTTGCTTTTTTCAGCAATTCTCTTGCCTCTTTCTGCACTTCTCTTGCTTGTTTCTGCACCTCTCTTCTGTCTTTCTGCACCTCTGTTGCCTCTTTCTGTACCTCACTTGCTTCTTTCTACACCCCTCTTGCCTCTATCTGCGCCCCTCTGTCCTCTTTCTGCACCTCTCTTGCTTGTTTCTGCACCCTTCTTCCCTTTTTTGCATCCCTCTTGCCTCTTTCTGCAGTTCTCTTGTCATTTTCTGCACCTCTCTTGCCTCTTTCTGCACCTCACTTGCCTCTTTATGCACTTCTCTTGCTTCTTTCTACACTTTTGTTGCTTCTTTCAGCAATTCTCTTGCCTCTTTCTGCACTTCTCCTGCTTGTTTCTGCACCTCTCTTGCCTCTTTCTGCACCTCTGTTGCCTCTTTCTGCACCTCACTTGCTTCTTTCTGCACACCTTTTGCCTCTGTCTGCACCCCTCTTTCCTCTTTCTGCACTCCTCTTCCCTCTTTTTGCACCCCTCTTGCCTCTTTCTGCACCTTTGTTGCTTCTTTCTGCACTACTCTTTCTTCTTTCTGCACCTCTTTGCTTCTTTCTGCACCACTCGTATTCTTTCTGCACCCTTCTTCCCTCTTTCTGCACCTCTCTTGCCTCTTTCTGCACCTCTTTTCCTTCTTTCTGCTCTTCTTTTATTTCTTTCTGCACATCTCTTGCTTCTTTCTGTATCCCTCTTGTCACTTTCTCCACCCCTGTTCCCCCTTTTTGCCTCTCTGTTGCTTCTTTCTGCACTTCTCTTGCCTCTTTCTCCACCCCTCTTCCCTCTTTCTGCACCCCTGTTGTCTCTTTCTGCACCCCTGTTGCCTCTTTCTGCACCTCTGTTCCTTCTTTCTGCACTTCTTTTGTTTCTTTCTGCACATCTCTTGCTTCTTTCTGCACCCCTCGTGCCTCTTTCTGCACCCCTCTTCCCTCTTTTTGCACCTCTGTTCCCTCTTTTGCACCTCTCTTGCATGTTTCTGCACCCTTCTTCCCTTTTTTGCATCCCTCTTGCCTCTTTCTGCAGTTCTCTTGTCATTTTCTGCACCTCTCTTGCCTCTTTCTGCACCTCACTTGCCTCTTTCTGCACTTCTCTTGCTTCTTTCTGCACCCCTCTTGCCTCTATCTGTGCCCCTTTTTCCTCTTTATGCACTTCTCTTGCTTGTTTCTGCACCTCTATTGCATCTTTCTGCACCTCTGTTGCCTCTTTCTGCATCTCACTTGCTTCTTTCTGCACCCCTCTTGCCTCTATCTGCGCCCCTCTTTCCTCTTTCTGCACCTCTCTTGCTTGTTTCTGCACCCTTCTTCCCTTTTTTGCCTCCCTCTTGCCTCTTTCTGCAGTTCTCTTGTCATTTTCTGCACCTTTCTTGCCTCTTTCTGCACCTCACTTGCCTCTTTCTGCACTTCTCTTGTTTCTTTCTACACCTTTGTTGCTTCTTTCAGCAATTCTCTTGCCTCTTTCTGCACTTCTCTTGCTTATTTCTGCACCTCTCTTGCCTCTTTCTGCACCTCTGTTGCCTCTTTCTGCACCTCACTTGCTTCTTTCTACACACCTCTTGCCTCTTTCTGCACCCCTCTTCCCTCTTTCTGCACCCCTCGTCCCTCTTTTTGCACCCCTCTTGCCTCTTTCTGCACCATTGTTGCTTCTTTCTGCACTACTCTTTCTTCTTTCTGCATTTCTTTTATTTCTTTCTGAACCTCTCTTGCTTCTTTCTGTATCCCTCTTGTCACTTTCTCCACCCCTGTTCCCCCTTTTTGCATCTCTGTTGCTTCTTTCTGCACTTCTCTTGCCTCTTTCTCCACCCCTCATCCCTCTTTCTGCACCTCTGTTGCATCTTTCTGCAGTTCTCTTGCTTCTTTCTGCACCTCTGTCCCTTCTTTCTGCAACTCTTGTGCCTCTTTATGCACCCCTCTTCTCTATTTCTGCACCTCTCTTGCCTCTTTCTGCACCTCTATTCCTTCTTTTTTCACTTCTTTTGTTTCTTTCTGTACCTTTCTTGCTTCTTTCTGCACTCCTCTTGCCTCTTTCTCCACCCCTCTTCCCCTTTCTGCATCTCTGTTGCTTCTTTCTGCACTACTGTTGCCTCTTTCTCCACCCCTCTGTAGAGAGTAGGATCTGCCTCTTATGGTTACCCCCACTTTTTGCTGATGCTTCACTGTATTTTTGACCTTAGTCTGGCTGGGGCCCTGCTATTCAGGTCCCCAGCCTAGCTGCTTCCTCTCTAAATGGATTCCCAGTACCTTAGGTACTTCTCTGATTGGATTCTGGGGTGCCCTTATAAGTCCCTAGTATATGGTATACTGTGTACCCAGGGCATAGGTACCCCAGGGGCCTACCAGGGGCTGAAGCATGTATTGTGCCACCCATGGAAGGCCCTCCAAAATGACACCACAGGTCTGCTACTGCAGCCTGAGTAAGGTGGTGCATGCACCCCTTACAGTGGTATAGGCTACCTATATCACTACATATATGCACACATATAAACCTATAAGTCACTCCTATGGCAGGCTGTTAGAACCTGGGTCACCGATTCCGACGTGGTAGCTTGGCGCGAGGCAGGAAGGCACCCGAAGGCAATGTGTTAAGCACTTGTGCAGCACACACTCACACTGACTCCATAATGCGCAACAATAAAGGGGGACACCACACCAGGCTTTGATGTAAAAACAAGATCCTTTATCTCATTTAAATTAGCAGTTGATAAGGCAGATAATCTTAGGCAACATTTCAATTCATTTTAGCTTCATAAAACTAGTGCGTACATTTCATTCAAGCACATTAGAACAGTAGAACGTTACGCCATTAAAAAGGTCGTAGCAATAACCTCCTAGAAAAGCAGGTAACACTGTAGGTCATAGACTGTAGGTCAAAAACATAGACTTCAATGCATTTAGCGACATTCAATTAGCAAGAATTTTAGATGCACATTACACTGTAGATGAGGAGGAACCTGTATTAACCTAGGCGCAACCACATTCAGTACAGTGGGTGTCGCAACGCAGGTAGGCCTACAACATAGGAACACTTTAACTCTTGGCAGGTAACACAGGCTCAATTCATATAGATACATTCATTTCATGGGAGGTCTTAAGGTAGATGAATTACACAACATTGGAAACATGTCCCTCACTAAGGGTCTTAATGCAGGTACTTCAGCATATAAGCACGGCTAAGTATGCATGACATCAAGGTACCTTTCAATTCAAAGGTGGCCTTACAGCCGGTAGGTATGCATCACTGGTGACATCCTCCTCCGTACTATCCCCTTAGCAGGTGGGCAGGCCTAAGCTTTCTCACAGGGCCCAGCCTCGTGCACAGTGGAGGCAGTCAATATGTCAACATGAGGGTGACTGCTCCTCCCCAGGCACTCAGGACGATATGCAGGGGAAACTCTCCCGAGTTGGGGCCTTCGCGATGCGTGGACTCCCCCTCCCAGGCCTCCCGGGCTCACCTTACTGTCCCGGTGCTGGTGTAGGCCAGACACAACGCCCGCCGCCTTCTCCCCGGTCAGCCCGCTTCTTGACTGCGCTTGGGGCTTCGACCAGGAGAGGCGGAGGAGTGTCCTGAGGTGGCGGAAGGGGTGATAGGCCTCAATGCAGAGGGGTGCGGCCAGAACATGCGGAGTGGTACAGGGGGGCTCCTGTGTGCAGCGGAGCCCCTCCGGCAGCGATCGTTCGAATCTCGGGCCTCGGGTAAAGGCAGACGGCAGGGGCCAATCCCAGCGCGGCTCCCGGGGGCGCGGCCGATGACGCGGTCGGCGCCCTCATTGCTGGGCAACGCTCTTCTCGCGCTCTCAGGGCCCAGCGCGGCCTTCGCTGGAGTCGCGGCGGCGATCTTGGGCTGAAGGCCCTCGCTATCCTTCCTCACAGCGCGGGGCCACCGCGGGGACCTCGGACACTGCAGCGCTTCTTCGCTCCTCTACGCCTGGGCCGCAGCGGTGAGTTCCTTGGCAGTGCGCTTCGGTTGCACTCAGCGCGGGGGCCGCAGCGGTGATTCCGGTCACAGCGCTTCTTCCACCTCACGGCGCAGGGCTGCGGCGGTGACTTCTGGACACGGCAGAAGCGCGCTGCACAGCGCTCAACAGCAGGGCTAGTTCCTTTGGGCCAGCGCCTGCGGGCCGTAGATTCCTGGTAATGCAACGCTAGGGGAGCGCACAATGTTGGTGGCAGGATGCAGGTTGTAGGGGGCCCAGCGCTACAAGCACAGCGCGTTACCTGGTGATCCTCCAGGGACAGCAGAGCTCACAGGGTCCTCAGCGCTTCAGTCCCAGCGCAAGTAGTTGAGGTTGTTTGGCTTGGTTGCAGTTTCTTGGCAGGATGGTAGTTCCTGGATTGTTGCAGTCAGTTTGTGGTGGTTGCAGTTACTTGAGGGAAAGGGGTTGAGTTGGTGGGCATAAGAGCAGGATGGTTCCCTGCAGGCACACTGGAGGTGGTTCCCTGGGTCCCCTCACGCTGGGCAAGGTCAGTGGGTGGAAGGTGTTCCTCAGCTATCTTAGCACAGCAGTGCCTCAGCCCAGTCAGTACCAGTAGTGTAGGCCTCCCCCCTAGGCCCGACAGCCTATACTCCGACGGAGGTTCCCCCCAGGTCCAGTGGTGCCCCAACTGACTAAAAGGTTTCCCTCCAAACCTCTTATACCCCTAGGTCAGGTGACCCTCCAAAAGGCGGCAAAACATAACTCCTCCCCAAGCTGGAAGGTTCTAGAAACTTCCCTCATGTCTGGCTATGAGGCCCAGAGGCGGGGACGGCATGGATACTGTATCATTATGTCCCAGCCTGATCCTGACTACTAGTATGTGTATGCAAAGGCCACTCCGCAGTAGCAGGGGCCTGTGGCAGCCATCTTAATAGGAGAGAGCACCTGCACCTCAGCACTGTTTGGCAGTGGCAAGGCGCCCAGAGACCTAGGTCCAACAAAAATGTAGTGGCAAAAAATGAGGCGCAAAGAGAAAAAAACGGGGTAAGACCACCCTAGGGCTGACAGGTCTAACACAGGCCTTATCAATCCTGAAGGCAGAGTGCTTGGTTCTTATGTGAGAGGGTGCCCCTGCATGAGCAGGGCCCCTCTGCAGCATTCGGAGACCCTTCTCTGATGCTGTTTGCAGTGCAACCTGACCATATACTCTTAAGTGCATTATAACCTCGCGTTAAATGCTAACTTTGGGATGGCTGCACGGAAACATGTTGTGTTTAGTGTCAAACATCTTGGAACACTACCCCCCCGCCAGTTCTGGCGGCGGGGGTAGCATTCCACCCTTCTAGAGGGAGAGACATGTGCCCACCGGCATACCCGGTATTAACTTTACAGAGCCCTGGCATCACAAAATGGATGCTGCAGCCACAGACACGAGTCTGGCCTCCTGCTGCCGACCGAAACTCTGGCAGGGGAGGCCTGGACAATAGGTTTCCTGTTGCAGGGAGGTGTAACCACCTCCCAGACAGGCTGATGTGTATTGGGGCTGGGTGGGTGCACTCTCAAAGTGCTTTTGAAGTCCAGCACTGGGGGCACATTTGGTGTCCCTGTGCATACCCCAGTTCAAACCGGCTCAGGGGCTTCCAGCCCCTGCTCTGTCGTGAAACTGGACAAAGGGAATGGGTGTAACCACCCCTCTTCCCTGACCCTCCCATAGGTGGGTCCCCAGAGAATGTCCAACCCCCTAACTCAGTATAAGTATGGGACCCCAGTCCTTAGGACTTTAGATTTACCTGGACGAAACTCTGATACAGAATCCTGGACCTTCGATGCTCTACTTTAAGATTAGAGGACTGAAGAATCTCCCTTGGGGTCAAGGAGTGACTCCCCTGCTTGGCAGGCACCTAAGAAGCAATTGTCCTGTCTGCATCACTGAAGCTCCTGCCAGACGCCAAAGTCTTTGCAACACCAGAGGTAGATTTCCAGACTTTGCTGAGGCCACCCTGAGTTGCCAGCAAAGCTGAGGTCCGTGGCTATCGTGGGTAATGTGGAACCATGACCCCTGGGCACTGAGAACTTTTGCAAGTGCATCATCTTCCTGGTCTTCCACGAAGTTGTGCTTTGGGCTCCGAGTAGCCCTCGCCTCCAGCACCAACTGCACCAAAGATCCCTGGCCTCCACTCCACAAGTGTCCCGTAAGCCAGCTCTAAGTGCGTCCACTCAAGGCTCCTTTGTGGTCGCTAGTCTGTTGGCTAGTGGGCCCTCCCGAAGGCAACTCTTCTTCTGCTTGGACTTCCCTGGTTGCTCCAGACGTGCCCTGACTTACCCTTGCTGGGTGAGTCCCTCAGACCTTGCTGGTCTACATCACCGTCCTTTCTTCGTTTCCACGAGTCTTGCCGTTGCCAAGGCCTGTTGGGTCCAATCCGGTCGCCAAGACCTCAGCAAGTGACAGACGTCATGGGACAGCTCGAATCCAGCTCCTGGTCATCGTCGACGCCTCCTGAACCTCGTGGCTGAAGAGTCAAGACAACCGTCAACCTACCTGAAGCACTCGACATCGGTGGGCATCTGCTCATCGCCTTCCTGGTCACTGGCTAGTGACCCAGACTCTGTCCCCTCTGCTTTCAGGTTCTTCAGATCTTCGATCCACCTTTGGATCCACCCGAACACTTTCGACTTGGCCGCCAGCAGCACTTTGCAGCAGATCGCCATAGAAAGTGACAACGAAACCCGACCCCAGTAGACACCTATGCACCCGGCTTCCCTGGGTGAGGTAACTCGAGTACTCCAGTGCTCCCGTGGGTATAGACTCTAGAACAACCTAGTTCTAAAGGGGTTTGCTCCAAGTCCTCCTCTAAGTGTCCTTTTTCTTTAAAACTCCAACCGCGACATTCCCCATAGAAGGCAACGGCGGCTCGCGGCTGTGTCCCCACACTGCACTCGTCCCCCGTGGGTCCCCTGTGTCACTACCTTGGGTGGTTCCTTGAGGGCCAAGCACTTCTACAGGCTCTAGGCCCTGTGTCTAGGTCAGTTGGGGTTCTTATACCACTTTATTGGTATATGGTTTGGTACACCCCTAGGGCTCAAACGTGTATTTGTGCTTTTACTGTTGATTACTGACTTGTAACTTATGTACTTCGAACTCTAGCCTCATAAAGAGACTAGAGGGGTGTGTTTAAGACTAAATACATATATTTTAAATATATACCTGGTGTGGTCCTCTTTCATTTGGTCACTCAAGAGATTATAGACTGGTAAAACAAGCTGCTTTACATTCCTTCAAGACTTAGCCTGAGGGCTGCTCTCCATAGCTACCACTAGGATAGCTTTCAATAAAGGTTGTCTTTAACCTAATTCCAATTTGGGGTTGTTTGGACTGGTGCAAGGTGCCCACTATAATTAGTGGACAGCATATACCAGGCCAACTTCTCACACCCTCTTCCCCTTTCTGCATGTCTGTTGCTTCTTTCTGCACTACTGTTGCCTCTTTCTCCACACCTCTTCCCTTGTTCTGCACCTCTGTCGTTTCTTTCTGCACTTTTCTTACTTCTTTCTGCACCCCTCGTGCTTCTTTCTGCACACCTTGTGCCTCTTTCTGCACCTCTCTTCTCTCTTTCTGCACTCCTCTTGCCTCTTTCTGCACATCTGTTCCTTGTTTCTGCACTTCTTTTGTTTCTTTCTGCACCTCTCTTGCTTCTCTCTGCTTCCCTCTTGCCTCTTTCTCCACCCCTCTTCCCTCTTTCTGCATCTCTGTTACTTCTTTCTGCACTTCTCTTGCTTCTTTCTGCACCCCTCGTGCCTCTTTCTGCACCCCTTTTCCCTCTTTCTGCACCTTTCTTGCCTCTCTCTGCACCTCTGTTCCTTCTTTCTGCACTTCTTTGTTTCTTTCTACAGATCTCTTGCTTCTTTCTAAACCCCCTTGCCTCTTTCTCCACCCCTCATCCCTCTTTCTGCACCCCTCTTGCCTCTTTCTGCACCTCTGTTCCTTCTTTCTGCACTTCTTTTGTTTCTTTCTGCACCTCTCTTGCTTCTTTCTGCGCCATTCTTGCCACTTTCTCACCCCCGCTCCCCTTTTTGCATCTCTGTTGCTTCTTTCTGCACCTCTGTCCCTTCTTTCTGAAACCCTTGTGTCTCTTTCTGCACCCCTCTTCCCTCTTTCTGCACTCCTCTTGCCTCTTTCTGCACCTCTGTTCCTACTTTCTGCACTTCCTTTGTTTCTTTCTGCTACACTCTTGCTTCTTTCTGCATGCCTCTTACTTCTTTCTGCACCCCTCGTGCCTCTTTCACACCCCTCTTACCTCTTTCTGCCCCCTATTGCCTCTTTCTGCACCTTTGTTCCTTCTTTCTGCACTTCTTTTGTTTCTTTCTGCACCTCTCGCTTCTTTCTGCACCCCTTTTCCTCTTTCTGCACCCCTCTTGCCCCTCTTTCTGCACCTCTGTTCCTTCTATCTGAACTTCTTTTGTTTCTTTCTGCAGCTCTCTTGCTTCTTTTTGCACCCCCTTGCATCTTTCTCCACCCCTCTTCCCTCTTTCTTCACCCCTGTTGCCTCTTTCTGCACCTCTGTTCCTTCTTTCTGCACTTCTTTTGTTTCTTTTTGTACATCTCTTGCTTCTTTCTGCACCCCTCGTGCCTCTTTCTGCACCTCACTTCCCTCATTTTGCACCCCTCTTGCCTCCTCCTGCACCTTTGTTGCTTCTTTCTGCACTACTCTTTCTTCTTTCTGCACCTCTTTGCTTCTTTCTGCACCACTCGTATTCTTTCTGCACCTTTCTTCCCTCTTTCTGCACCTCTCTTGCCTCTTTCTGCACCTCTGTTCCTTCTTTCTGCTCTTCTTTTATTTATTTCTGCACCTCTCTTGCTTCTTTCTGTACCCCTCTTGCCACTTTCTCCACCCCTGTTCCCCCTTTTTGCATCTCTGTTGTATTTTTCTGCACTTCTCTTGCCTCTTTCTCCACCCCTCATCCCCCTTTCTGCACCTCTGTTCTTCTTTCTGCAGTTCTCTTGCTTCTTTCTGCACCTCTGTCCCTTCTTTCTGCAACCCTTGTGCCACTTTATGCACCCCTCTTCCCTCTTTCTGCACTTCTCTTGCCTCTTTCTGCACCTCTGTTTCTTCTTTATTCACTTCTTTTGTTTCTTTCTGCACCTCTCTTGCTTCTTTCTGCACCCCTCTTGCCTCTTTCTCCACCCCTCTTTCCCTTTCTGCATCTCTGTTCCTTCTTTCTGCGCTACTGTTGCCTCTTTCTCCACCCCTCTTCCCTCGTTCTGCACCTCTGTTGCTTCTTTCTGCACTTTTCTTATTTTTTTCTGCACCCCTCGTGCTTCTTTCTGCACCCCTTGTGCCTCTTTCTGCACCCCTCTTCCCTCTTTCTGCACTCCTCTTGCCTCTTTCTGCACCTCTGTTGCTTCTTTCTGCACTTCTTTTGTTTCTTTCTGCACCCCTCTTGCCTCTTTCTGCACCTCTGTTCCTTCTTTTTGCACTTCTTTTGTTTCTTTCTGCACCTCTCGCTTCTTTCTGCACCCGTTTGCCTCTTTCTGCACCCCTCTTGCCGCCTCTTTCTGCACCTCTGTTCCTTCTTTCTGCACTTCTTTTGTTTCTTTTTGCAGCTCTCTTGCTTTTTTTTGCACCCCTTGGCTCTTTCTCCACCCCTTCCCTCTTTCTTCATCCCTGTTGCCTCTTTCTGCACATCTGTTCCTTGTTTCTGCACTTCTTTTGTTTCTTTCTGTACATCTCTGTTGCTTCTTTCTGCACCCTCTTGCCTCTTTCTGCACCCCTCTTCCCTCATTTCTGCACCCCTCTTGCCTCTTTCTGCACCTTTGCTTGCCTCTTTCTGCACTACTCTGTTGCTTCTTTCTGCACCTCTCTTGCTTCTTTCTGCACCACTCGTATCTCTTTCTGCACCCCTTCTTCCCTCTTTCTGCACCTTTCTTGCCTCTCTCTGCACCTCTGTTCCTTCTTTCTGCACTTCTTGTGTTTCTTTCTGCACCTCTCTTGCTTCTTTCTATACCCTCTTGCCTCTTTCTCCACCCTGTCCTTCTTTTCTCTCTCTTTTTCTGCACTCCTGCCTCTGTCTCCGCCCTCATCCCCTTTCTGCACCTCTGTTCCTTCTTTCTGCAGTTATCTTGTTTCTTTCTGCATACCTCTGTGCCTTCTTTCTGCACCCCTTGTGCCTCTTTCTGCATCTCTCTTCCCTCTTTCTGCACCTCTGTTCCCTCTTTCTGCACCTCTGTGTCTTGTTTCTTCACTCCTTCTGTTCCTTTCTTGCATCCCTCTTGCTTCTTTCTGCAGTTCTTTTGTCATCTTTCTGCTCCTCTCTTGCCTCTTTCTTCATCCTCTGTTGCCTCTTTCTGCACCTCTGTTCCTTCTTTCTATACCTCTGTTGCTTCTTTCAGCAATTCTCTTGCTTCTTTCTGCATTTCTCTTGCTTGTTTCTGCACCTCTCTTCCGTCTTTCTGCACCTCTGTTGCCTCTTTCTGCACCTCACTTGCTTCTTTCTGCACCCCTCTTGCCTCTATCTGCACCCCTCTTTCCTCTTTCTGCACCTCTCTTGCTTGTTTCTGCACCCTTCTTTCCTTTTTTGCATCCCTCTTGCCTCTTTCTGCAGTTCTCTTGTCATTTTCTGCACCTCTCTTGCCTCTTTCTGCACCTCACTTGCCTCTTTCTGCACTTCTCTTGCTTCTTTCTTCACTTTTGTTGCTTTTTTTCAGCAATTCTCTTACCTCTTTCTGCACTTCTCTTGCTTGTTTCTGCACCTCTCTTGCCTCTTTCTGCACCTCTGTTGCCTCTTTCTGCACATCACTTGCTTCTTTCTGCACACCTTTTGCCTCTTTCTGCACCCCTCTTTCCTCTTTCTGCACCCCTCTTCCCTCTTTTTGCACCCCTCTTGCCTCTTTCTGCACCTTTGTTGCTTCTTTCTGCACTACTCTTTCTTCTTTATGCACCTCTTTGCTTCTTTCTGCACCACTCGTATTCTTTCTGCACCCTTCTTCACTCTATCTGCACCTCTCTTGCCTCTTTCTGCACCTCTGTTCCTTCTTTCTGCTCTTCTTTTATTTCTTTCTGCACCTCTCTTGCTTCTTTCTGTATCCCTCTTGTCACTTTCTCCACCGCTGTTCCCCCTTTTTGCCTCTCTGTTGCTTCTTTCTGCACTTCTCTTGCCTCTTTCTCCACCCCTCATCCCTCTTTCTGCACCTCTGTTGCTTCTTTCTGCAGTTCTCTTGCTTCTTTCTGCACCTCTGTCCCTTCTTTCTGCAACCCTTGTGCCTCTTTCTGCACCCCTCTTCTCTCTTTCTGCACCTCTCTTGCCTCTTTCTGCACCTCTATTCCTTCTTTCTTCACTTCTTTTGTTTCTTTCTGCACCTCTCTTGCTTCTTTCTGCACCCCTCTTGCCTCTTTCTCCACCCCTCTTCCCCTTTCTGCATCTCTGTTGCTTCTTTCTGCACTACTGCTGCCTCTTTCTCCACCCCTCTTCCCCTTTCTGCATCTCTGTTGCTTCTTTCTGCACTACTGTTGCCTCTTTCTCCACCCCTCTTCCCTCGTTCTGCACCTCTGTTGTTTCTTTCTGTACTTTTCTTACTTCTTTCTGCACCCCTCGTGCCTCTTTCTGCACACCTTGTGCCTCTTTCTGCACCTCTCTTCTCTCTTTCTGCACTCCTCTTGCCTCTTTCTGCACATCTGTTCCTTGTTTCTGCACTTCTTTTGTTTCTTTCTGCAACTCTCTTGCTTCTCTCTGCTTTCCTCTTGCCTCTTTCTCCACCCCTCTTCCCTCTTTCTGCATCTCTGTTACTTCTTTCTGCACTTCTCTTGCTACTTTCTGCACCCCTCTTCCCTCTTTCTGTACCTCTGTTGCTTCTTTCTGCACTTCTCTTGCTTCTTTGTGCACCCCTCGTGCCTCTTTCTGCACCCCTTTTCTCTCTTTCTGCACCTTTCTTGCCTATCTCTGCACCTCTGTTCCTTCTTTCTGCACTTCTTTTGTTTCTTTCTACAGATCTCTTGCTTCTTTCTACACCCCCTTGCCTCTTTCTGCACCTCTGTTCCTTCTTTCTGCACTTCTTTTGTTTCTTTCTGCACCTCTCTTGCTTCTTTCTGTGCCATTCTTGCCACTTTCTCCACCCCTGTTCCCCTTTTTGCATCTCTGTTGCTTCTTTCTGCACCTCTGTCCCTTCTTTCTGCAACCCTTGTGCCTCTTTCTGCACCCCTCTTGCCTCTTTCTGTACTTCTGTTCCTTCTTTCTGCACTTCCTTTGTTTCTTTCTGCTACTCTCTTGCTTCTTTCTGCATGCCTCTTGCTTCTTTCTGCACCCCTCGTGCCTCTTTCACACCCCTCTTCCCTCTTTCTGCCCCCTCTTGCCTCTTTCTGCACCTTTGTTCCTTCTTTCTGCACTTCTTTTGTTTCTTTCTGCACCTCTCTTGTTTCTTTCTGCACCCTTCTTCCCTTTTTTGCATTCCTCTTGCCTCTTTCTGCAGTACTCTTGTCATTTTCTGCACCTCTCTTGCCTCTTTCTGCACCTCACTTGCCTCTTTCTGCACTTCTCTTGCTTCTTTCTGTACCCCTCTTGCCTCTATCTGCACCCCTCTTTCCTCTTACTGCACTTCTCTTGCTTGTTTCTGCACCTCTATTGCGTCTTTCTGCACCTCTGTTGCCTCTTTCTGTACCTCACTTGCTTCTTTCCGCACCCTTCTTCCCTTTTTTGCATCCCTCTTGCCTCTATCTGCGCCCCTCTTTCCTCTTTCTGCACCTCTCTTGCTTGTTTCTACACCCTTCTTCCCTTTTTTGCATCCCTCTTGCCTCTTTCTGCAGTTCTCTTGTCATTTTCTGCACCTTTCTTGCCTCTTTCTGCACCTCACTTTCCTCTTTCTGCACTTCTCTTGCTTCTTCCTACACTTTTGTTGCTTCTTTCAGCAATGCTCTTGCCTCTTTCTGCACTTCTCTTGCTTGTTTCTGCACCTCTCTTGCCTCTTTCTGCACCTCTGTTGCCTCTTTCTGCACCTCACTTGCTTCTTTCTGCACACCTCTTGCCTCTTTCTGCACCCCTCTTTCCTCTTTCTGCACCCCTCTTCCCTCTTTTTGCACCCCTCTTGCCTCTTTCTGCACCTTTGTTGCTTCTTTCTGCACTACTCTTTCTTCTTTCTGCACCTCTGTTCCTTCTTTCTGCTCTTCTTTTATTTATTTCTGAACCTCTCTTGCTTCTTTCTGTATCCCTCTTGTCACTTTCTCCACCCCTGTTCCCCCTTTTTGCATCTCTGTTGCTTCTTTCTGCACTTCTCTTGCCTCTTTCTCCACCCCATCCCTCTTTCTGCACCTCTGTTGCTTCTTTCTGCAGTTCTCTTGCTTCTTTCTGCACCTCTGTCCCTTCTTTCTGCAACCCTTGTGCCTCTTTCTGCACCCCTCTTCTCTCTTTCTACACCTCTCTTGCCTCTTTCTGCACCTCTATTCCTTCTTTCTTCACTTCTTTTGTTTCTTTCTGCACTTCTCTTGCTTGTTTCTGCACCTCTATTGCGTCTTTCTGCACCTCTGTTGCCTCTTTCTGTACCTCACTTGCTTCTTTCCGCACCCTTCTTCCCTTTTTTGCATCCCTTTTGCCTCTATCTGCACCCCTCTTCTCTCTTTCTACACCTCTCTTGCCTCTTTCTGCACCTCTATTCCTTCTTTCTTCACTTCTTTTGTTTCTTTCTCCACCTCTCTTGCTTCTTTCTG
The DNA here is from genome assembly GCA_963921515.1 of Calotriton arnoldi. Classification (NCBI taxonomy): domain Eukaryota; kingdom Metazoa; phylum Chordata; class Amphibia; order Caudata; family Salamandridae; genus Calotriton; species Calotriton arnoldi. The sequence continues at coordinate 813,808 of CAWUFW010009125.1, forward strand.
CACCCCTCTTGCCTCTTTTTCCACCCCTCTTCCCCTTTCTGCATCTCTGTTGCTTCTTTCTGCACTACTGTTGCCTCTTTGTCCAACCCTCTTCGCCTTTCTGCATCTCTGTTGCTTCTTTCTGCACTACTGTTGCCTCTTTATCCACCCCTCTTCCCTCTTTCTGCACCCCTGTTGCCTCTTTCTGCACCCCTGTTGCCTCTTTCTGCACCTCTGTTCCTTCTTTCTGCACTTCTTTTGTTTCTTTCTGCACATCTCTTGCTTCTTTCTGCACCCCTCGTGCCTCTTTCTGCACCCCTCTTCCCTCTTTTTGTACCTCTGTTCTCTCTTTCTGCACCTCTCTTGCTTGTTTCTGCACCCTTCTTCCCTTTTTTGCATTCCTCCTGCCTCTTTCTGCAGTACTCTTGTCATTTTCTGCACCTCTCTTGCCTCTTTCTGCACCTCACTTGCCTCTTTCTGCACTTCTCTTGCTTCTTTCTGCACCCCTCTTGCCTCTATCTGCGCCCCTCTTTCCTCTTTCTGCACTTCTCTTGATTGTTTCTGCACCTCTATTGCGTCTTTCTGCACCTCTGTTGCCTCTTTCTGTACCTCACTTGCTTCTTTCTGCACCCTTCTTCCCTTTTTTGCATCCCTCTTGCCTCTATCTGCGCCCCTCTTTCCTCTTTCTGCACCTCTCTTGCTTGTTTCTGCACCCTTCTTCCCTTTTTTGCATCCCTCTTGCTGCAGTTCTCTTGTCATTTTCTGCACCTTTCTTGCCTCTTTCTGCACCTCACTTTCCTCTTTCTGCACTTCTCTTGCTTCTTCCTACACTTTTGTTGCTTCTTTCTGCACACCTCTTGCCTCTTTCTGCACCCCTCTTTCCTCTTTCTGCACCCCTCTTCCCTCTTTTTGCACCCCTCTTGCCTCTTTCTGCACCTTTGTTGTTTCTTTCTGCACTACTCTTTCTTCTTTCTGCACCTCTGTTCCTTCTTTCTGCTCTTCTTTTAATTCTTTCTGAACCTCTCTTGCTTCTTTCTGTATCCCTCTTGTCACTTTCTCCACCCCTGTTCCCCCTTGTTGCATCTCTGTTGCTTCTTTCTGCACTTCTCTTGCCTCTTTCTCCACCCCTCATCCCTCTTTCTGCACCTCTGTTGCTTCTTTCTGCAGTTCTCTTGCTTCTTTCTGCACCTCTGTCCCTTCTTTCTGCAACCCTTGTGAGAAGTTG
>CAWUFW010009126.1:600000-814806 GCA_963921515.1 Calotriton arnoldi
TATTGTGTCAAGAATATTGGGATTACAGAATTATCATCGACAAGAATATTGAAGGTAAAAATATTGCTTTTAGAGTTGTTTCTAATATTGTAAAAATACTGATGAATATAATGTATGTAATATTTTAATTTGTATGTAATTCATTGTAGTGTGTTTAATTGTATATGTTTGTTAATTTTTTATTTGTGTGTGCTTTTAGTAAGATAATTTATTAGCTTTGAAAGTCTTGAGTTTATATTTTTAGTTGTATTAATGTCTATAAATAATGCTTTTATATTTTTTTTAGTTAGGTTTTTAGGGGTTACAAGTGGAGAAATTTTTAAAAAGTGTAAATTTTAAAGTAAAATTTGTGGTAATAATTTTGATGATATGCAAATTGATATTATACAATTTCAAAATTTTATTTGTTACTTTAATGTTTTGAATTAATTTGAATTTATTATTAATTAAAATATATATTAATAGTATTAAGTGTAAAATATTTTTTAATTGCAAAAATTAAATAATTTACAAAATAAAGAAATTGAAAGGTTATTGTAATAAAGCAAAATAATTAGAAAATACTTTTATATAGAAGTTTCAAAAGGGACAAAAGTTCTGCAAAATGTTTTGATTAATTATGCAATTTTTAAAATGTATTTTGTTATTTTATTATTTTTAATAGATTACATTTTAATATTAAATAAAATATATATGAATAGTATTAACTTTAAACCAACAAAAATGTAAGCACACAAAAGTATACATTACTAACAAAATCTAAAATATTAGAAAATATATTTTAAAAAAGTAAATTATTAGAAATTATTTTTATACAAACATTTTTTTAATAATTTTTCTGAAACATTTCTCAATAATACACAAAATGTATGTTTAGTTTGTTTTATATTTATACTTTTATTGTAAACTGATATTTTTCTGATTTTTAAAATGCAAAAATTTGGGGGCCCATTACGATACCCGGCGTAAAAAAATCCGCCAGGCATGGAAGCGGCAAAAATCCACCCGCACACACCGTCTGAACACCGACCACGCCATTACGATTACACAAACCGAAAACCGCCATCGGCGAAAAATCACACAAAATACCGCCCGCCATCGTCCGAGTCGGAGTCAAACCGCCCGCCACGGACGGAAACACGCCCGACAACACAAAACCGCCCGCCCTCACGGCCGACACACCGCACGTGAGATTACGATCGCACCGCCATGAGCGCGGGAAAACTACAAATATACCGCCCGCCAGCGCAAACAACGCCGATGAGAATCGACACGGCAGAAGCCATGGCGCCCACGTCCCTGCACAGAAACCATCCGCTCACAAAACCAATCGCACACAACATGGCCAACAAGTCCACACAGCAAGGCACGCACAAATACACAAGCACAGTACACATCCCGAAAACACCCCCTGGACAAACAAAAACTACAAAGGCCAGAACCCCAGACACAACACACCTGAAAACAACAGACCATGAGGACACACCCACATAGGTAAGTACAAAAGCAGCACTCCCACAGACCACAACCCCTTGCAACATTGCAAACCAGAGAGGAGAGGAGAGGACACAGTGACACAGCAAGGACAGCAGCACACCACAGAAACGCACACATCACCACCACCACCACCACCACCACCACCACCACCACAAACCCCCTGCACATTACACAACACACACCGCACCAGCACCACAAACACCATGGCACCACAAAGAATGCCCAAGTTCACGCCCATTGAGCTGACGGTCATGGTCGACGAGATCATCAAGGTGCACCCTCAAATCTATGGGAACATGGTCCAGCACACACCACTAGCCACCAGAAAAAGAATGTGGAACCAGATCGTAGACCAGGTCAATGCAGTCGGGACCCTGCCCAGGAACAGAGGAGAAATAAACAAACGGTGGAATGACGTCAAGAGCCTGGTCAAGAAGAAGGAGACCAAGAACAGAGAGCTGGCAGCCGTCACTGGCGGAGGGAATCCCGCGCTCTTCAAGACCTTCAAAGCGTGGGAGGAGAAGGTGCGAGTCATCATACATCCCGAGATCCTCGCCGGATTAGCAGGGGGAGTGGAGGCTGGTAAGTACAAACTAATGTATACCAGCACACCGCTATGTACTCACATGCACTACCACCATGCCACAGCTCCCAGGGACAAACACCCCCATGTCCAGCACACAATACACAACACATCACACACACATGCAACAGACACCACCACACACAGCCCAAACAGAACAACTGTAAGATGCGTGGGGACATGTGTACACTCAGCCAGCCACGTAACCACCAACAGGTCCCCAAGTATGCCAGAAGCGCCACAACGAGCACCCACCACACCCATGTGTCCGCCATAGCTGCACTAACCGACAAGTAACAGGTAAGTGGCAGGAACACAAAGTGCAGTGGGTGGGAGGGTGGACAGCCCAAGTACAACACACACCAGGCCCCTAGTCCCACAGCACAGCAAGGAGGAGCATCCCCACCCCCACAGCCACGTGTCAGCCACCGCAGTGCACACCGACAGCCGAAAGGTAGACATCACGATCCACAACAATCGGTGTCAGTGGGTGTCCAGCCACCACCACGACCCACAACACCCCCCACCCCCACAGACCTGCAACATGGAGCACCCCCCGCTTAGAACCATGTGGCATCCAGTACAGTGCACGCCCGAACAACCTGCAGGTGGGAAACTGGACAGGGCTGGATTACTGGAGGCATGAGGACCGTAACACGACCAACACATGGGACATGTCACGTAGCAGACGAACACGCAGCACCGCCCACCGTCACGAACAAGTGAACAATGTGCACACGGACATGAACCACAGACTCACACCTCACATGACCCATCACAGACACAGCAACACCCAAGGAGCCACGTCTGCATGCACAAGCCACACTGAATATAGTACCACACGGCAGCCACTGTGCAACTCATCACACACAACCGAAACACCATTGAAGTCCTGTCCATGTAGCCCCTACTGCCTGTCAACCACACACCCCACAACTACGCCTATGTAAGACAAACAACACTAGACGCAACAGAGCGGAACAACATAAATGCACACGAACACCAGTGAACCCATCAAACACACAGACACACCATGCACATACAACATACCATCCATCCCATCCGTCAGCCCCAGTCTCATGAAAGGCATGTCATCCGCACAGCTGCCACACATACAGCAGTCACGCTAAGATACATGCCCATGACCAACCATGTGCCAGAAGTCAATGAAGCGCACGCCACACTGTGAGCAACAACACACAACATGGGCCACACCCCCCACGAGCACTGCAGTGATGCACATGGCACAGGGCAGCACGCACACCAAGGAGATGGGACAACTGCAATACGTTGGCTGGCACACAACCAACACTCACTCATAACGATGCGTCCAATGCCATGTCCAGTAATCACAACGGACAGCAAATATGCAGGCCATGTCAGGCATGCACACACCTCAGACCATGCACTGTCATGCTGCCACAACACATGTCACGTTCGGCACCCATGGCTCACAGCATGTACCCCAAAAGCATATTCCCTCCCAAATGCGAATCTGGGGCATGGCCCCCATGTTGCCATATGCGTTCCTAAGCGTTCCATTTGAACCCCAAAAGCATATTCCCTCCCAAATGTGAATCTGGGGCATGGCCCCCATGTTGCCATATGCGTTCCTAAGCGTTCCATTTGAACCCCAAAAGCATATTCCATCCCAAATGCGAATCTGGGGCATGGCCCCCATGTTGCCATATGCGTTCCTAAGCGTTCCATTTGAACCCCAAAAGCATATTCCATCCCAAATGTGAATCTGGGGCATGGCCCCCATGTTGCCATATGCGTTCCTAAGCGTTCCATTTGAACCCCAAAAGCATATTCCCTCCCAAATGTGAATCTGGGGCATGGCCCCCATGTTGCCATATGCGTTCCTAAGCGTTCCATTTGAACCCCAAAAGCATATTCCCTCCCAAATGCGAATCTGGGGCATGGCCCCCATGTTGCCATATGCGTTCCTAAGCGTTCCATTTGAACCCCAAAAGCAAAGTACAAACCAGACCCAGGATGGGCCAGGAGCCCGCATACACCAGAGTCACAATAAGTAGGGGCACAGCAACACACCCATCGGCATGGCCAATCCGTCCCATGCCACATGTGCACAGCACACAGTCCCATTGCCAAGCACACACAACTACAAATGGTACAGCCACACACACGCCTCCGGGAAACCCATGTACGAGATTGCACGAACTGTTAATGTCAGACGACAAATACATACTTCGCAAGGTGCAACACAATAACAAATCTCATTCTCTCCACAGGTGACGAACTGCTGGATGCTGGGGATGGAGCCAGCAGCCAGCACAGCCAGCCTACAAGCCCCCAACGAGGACACACGGATGTGGAGGATCTGTCCTCCTCTTCGGACACGGACCACCAAGCAGGCCCATCTGGTGTGGCAGGGCCCAGCCGCTCCCCAGGACTCCTCCTACCCACCAACCCATCATCCAGGGCTGCTGAACATTCCCAGCCCCTGCTGCCACTGTCGTTGCGGCCACACCCACGGTCATTGCGGCCACACCCACGGTCATTGCGGCCACACCCACGGTCATTGCGGCCACTACCACTGCCGCAACCGCCACCATCGCCGCACCGACCACCACCGCCGCCACCACCACCACATCTTCGCTGGCACCAGCCCCAGCGCAGGTGGTGGCCCGGCCGACTGGATCCACCCTGGGAGCCACAGCGAGGACCGTGGTGAGCAATGTGGCTAGTGGGCAGGCCGGTGGCAGCAGGACTGGTAGGAGGAGCAGGGTCAGGGAAACGCCAGCCTCCCCTGGGAGCCATGCCCTGCCTCAAATGGCCAGAGTCCTTGGGGCCTATGAAGAGGCCCAAGGACAATGGGCCAGGTCAGCTACAGACACGCGTGAGGTGCTGGGGGTGCTGAGGTCCATGGACGCCCGTATGGGCCAACTCGTGGACCTCATGGGCCAGCTGGTGGTGGCGGTGAGGTCACAGCCAGGGACAGCAGCTCCCCTCCGCCACCACCTGCCGGGCGCAGGGTCGAGCAGCAGTGTCCAGTTCCCCTGCGTCCACAGCCAGTGAGCACACCTCAACCACCAGCATGTCGCAAGCAGGCACCCCCTCGCAAACGTGGAAGGGGCCGTCCGAAGTGGAAACAGATCTCCCGGGAGGACTTCGCACGCTCCAGACGCAAGTGAGGCAGCCAGCCAGCCTTCCTTGACCACCCACTGCATTGACTTGGACTACGATCCCACTCCACACAGCCATCTGGATGGCATGTGTGTGTTGGACTATGGACATAGAACCAGTGGGTACACCCTGAGCATCACGCAGCCATGACCGACAGCTCATTGTCACTGCACGCACCACTTTTGTCATCACCTTACACACAATCACATGTCACAGTTTGAAATAAATGCACCTCTTACACAAACTGCTGTTTGTGCCCTGTGTTTTATTTGTACGGAATACAACGGCCACCTTGGGCGGAAAGGCACCTGATGCGTGGCATGGCAATGGAACCGGAGGGCCTGTAGGGACCTAGGGGTGGGAGACAGAACAGGAGCACATTCAATGAGTGTGTCACACACCCATCACACAGTACATGTCAACAACTACAAGCAATGTACACACATCGCACAGAGCAATAGGGCACAATGCCACAGCCACCAACAGTGGCATACTACCCTGGCCATGGAGCGTTGACACACAGCACGCAGTGAACAAACGGCCACCCTGACACAGCACACACACACCTGCACAGATACAGCCACATCAGCCGTCGTACATGGACACTCACCGTCAAGTGAAGTAGCGGGCGATGAGCTGCTGCCGCACATTCCCAGCTTCCTCCTCTCCGCTGTCCTCCTCACTCGAGCTGTCCTGGTCTGCGGGCTGGGGCCCTGGTTGATCTCCGTCATCCACGATGAGGGGGATCTGCTTCCGAATGGCCAGATTGTGCAGCATGCAGCACGCCACCACTATCTGGCACACCTTCTGTGGGGAGTACGCCAGCGCACCCCGGTGCGGTCCAGGCACCTGAACCTGGACTTGAGGAGGCCAAAGGTACGCTCGACCACACGTCTGGTCCTCCCATGTGCCTCATTGTAGCGATCGTCTGCTGGGGTGCGAGGATTCCTCAATGGACTGAGCAGCCATGCCCCATTCGGGTATGCAGAGTCACCTGGGTGTGAGGGACACAGAGAACCGTTGCTATTCCAACTGGACAGGGGACAGCATCGCACAACCAGCACGCTACACCACTCCACATACTCACCGACAATACAGCCACGATCCTGTTGCAGATTGGACATCAGTCGTGGCAAGATGCTGTTGCACATTAAGTGTGCGTCATGGGCCGAGCCTGGGAACTTTGCACACACGTGGGTGATCACCATGTCCGCAAGGCACACCACTTGCACATTCAGGGAGTGCGTGTGCTTCCTGTTGCGGTACAGGTGCTCAGTGGCCTGTGGTGGAACAAGGCCAACATGTGTGCAGTCAATGGCTCCAACGACGTGTGGGATTCTGCCAAGGGCATAGAATGCACCCTTCACTGCCGCCAATTCACGAGCCCTGGGGAAGCGGATGTACCTGTTTCGGTACAGCATCATGGCTGCCAGTACATCCCTCAGCACCTTGCTGAACATGGGCTGGGACATCCCTCCTCCACTGCCCACTGTGTGCTGGAATGACCCAGTGCCGAAGAAATGCATGGCGGCCATCACCTTAGCCGTGGGGGTGACAGCTGTCGGATACACCCTGCGGGGACGGAGATGGGGTTCTAACATGGCACACAGTCGATGCAGGGTTGGCCTGTCCAGCCGAAACTTCCTAATGACCTCTGTATCGTCCATGTCCGCCAGCAATTGGTATGGGCGGTCAATGTTCGGTCTCCGCCTAGGGAAAATGGCAGTGGACACATGTCAAAGCAACACGACACTTAGCAATTTCGCATACACATCACTGACATGACTGAGCAAGCACATGAGCCACAGCCCAGCTGTCAAGCTGGGACGGTACGGCCACAATACACTTACACAGGTCTCCCAACAATGGCAATGGCTAGTGATACAGACCACTGCCATGTGCATGCACATGGGGATCTAGGCCCCAATGACTTGCGGGGCGTGCTGATGGCGACTGACTGCATATTCGTCAAGCGGCAACGCCACGGCAACATGAATGTCTGCTGAGAATGGAACTGCTTCCGAGGCTGGATGAGTATGGCACACGACGACGACGATGTGGGCACAGGCTGAGCGGCCAAAACAAGTGGGACCTGTGGCACGAGGGGATATGAGACAGTAGTAGGTGTCAGCACTGCACCCTATGTACAGCACTGTACGGATCACACCTCCCGAAACATTGACAGGTGTCCACATTGACAGCCCCATGCCAAGACGGCTGTGTGCTTGCAGTCACACGTCACAGGTGAGAGGTTACATTGCACGTGCCAGGTGGCAGACGTACATAGTGGGAGCTGGCATGTGTGTGCATGTGTCTCCTGTTCAGGATCCACCAGATGGGCGCTGACTCTGTACTGAGCATTGGACACAGCATGTTCCGTGGAAGGCTTGTGTGTGGGATGGTGGCAATGGATGTGCCTCCGTTGGGTGGGGGCCATGCACAGGGCGGGTACGTCGATGATTGCGCATTGTTGGTCACGGTGGGTGCACCCACTAAGATGTGTTGCCCTGTGTTCAATTCCTATGTCCGCATGATGATGGACTGTAGATGTGGGCAGACTACACATTGGTCGATGTGCTGTCTATATGCATGTGCCTTCACACCAGGCACAGCTGCCCCTGCACATGTGACCCCTGCTGGACTCGCTGCTGGGTCTGTGGAGCTGATGCACCTTCTGTGCGTGGGGCGGACAGCTCTCCTCACTTCCCTCATTGCGCATGTCATGACTTTGCCGCAGGTGACATGGATCATGGAGGGCCCACATGTACGCGTGGGTAGGCTACACATGATTGTTCACTGGTCGCCACCCCCAGTCAGTGTTCCGAATGGGAAGGTTGTCGTGCTGGTGGTATATTCGATGTGGCGGATGGGCGGGCCTAGGTGCGGGCTTACATTCCGGACATGGGGGGTAGTTGGATTGGCGACTAGTTGCAGTACACACGGGACACGTCTCTTCCTTTCCACATCTGGGTCATCCCTTGTACTCACTGACAGTGATACAGTCATCTTCGCCCCAGCCCTCATGTCCTCCCCTCGCTCCCCCAATATGCATGTGCACCTGCGAGGCTAGCGCTTGCACAGGCAGCCCCAAGCTCGCACCAGAGAGGGCAAGGAGTGTATGTGTGGGTCCAGTTGCACAAGTGGGCTGTCTCAGGGTATGATGTGTTACGGGACGCCGTCCACCTGCGTGGTGCCCCAAATGGAGACCCGGCCTGCATGGACTATGCATCACAGTCTTCGCCTTCCGGATCCGCCACCTGCGACACCCAGTGGCTGTGGCTGCCCTTGCGGCCAGGCCGCGTCCGTCTGTGACTGATGGCCCACACATTCACTCTTTGGCCTCTCTGGGGAGGGCTCGGGGTGGTGGCGCACGCGCTTGCACTTAGTCGCAATGGCATGTGTCGTGGTTGGTATGATGGGCAATGGATGGGATGGTGCGAGCCACCTCCCGTGACGTCAGTGCTGCTCGTGCTGTGGTGCGTCCCCCTACACTTCCATCTGACTTGTGCCATGCTAGACGTTGAGGTTCTATTGCCTGCGTGATATGACCAGGAGGAGCGCGAGGAGACCTCTCACACACCATGCTCCACTGCCATCCCGTGCCCTGTATCGCCTGTGCGGATTGACTATGTTGGGGTTACACCTGGTCGACTGGGGCTGTGTGTGCCTTGTCAAGGGGCATGGCGGGCGCATAACAGGATCCAGCTTGTCCACAGAGGGTGGGCTGAGGTGCGCCTGGTACCGCTTTGTACGTGTGCCCGGCTGCTGTGCACACACGTGTTCACTCCCCCGACAGGTGTCCTCTCACAATGCCCAGGGAAGCGGTGGTGTACTGTTCATGACCCCTCCCAACACGGCGTGCTCCAACTTGGCATGTGCGCATCTACCCGTCACACCCACCCACCTGAGCACTGCGTCCATACGACTTCACACGACACATGTGTGTCTTCCACAGTTGTGCTACTCATTTGCGTTGACATCCAATACCAGTGGACTACATGGTCATGTCACGACTGCCGTGTACTTCACATACTCCCATCCTCTCTCATTCGTACTTGTGAAATGAGTCAGCGGAGACAGTTTTGGTTTCAAACATTATATTGAGTCTTCTGTCCTCTGTGATGCAGTATAGTGGACACTACTGGCAGCGGAATACATGTTGAGGATATACTGAGCATGATTGCAAATGGGATAGGGTGTGGGGTTACATGTGATTGGCTGTTGCATGTGGGATGTGGGCTTCAGAGTTACATCTGCTTGGCCAAGGCTGTGCTAATGTACATTTACGTATAGCTGCGGAGCTGCGGACTTTGACACAGACGGTATACATGTAGCCTACCAGACCGCTTGGCATCATGGGCACAGTCCATCTCAGTTCCATGTGACAGGTTTGCTGCGGTTGTTCCTCATGCACGCGTGCATGTGAGATGACATCAGGACATGGGCTTGCGTGCATGCAGCGGCGTGCCACTTGTTGTTGCAATGTGGTGGTTACTGGATATGTCGCAGTCACTGGGGTCGTGTTGTTGTTGTATGCACTTGTCTTCCATGCAAAGGTCCTGGTATGGGTTTCCCGGGGCGGGGGTGGGAGGGGTGCAGCACCCACAGACTCCAGGCGACCTATTCATGTCCACTGAGCGGTGTGTGTGTCCATGGGTGCTGGATCCATGTCGTGTCCTGGTTGTTCGTGCAGTTCCGTCCATGTGGGTGCGATACACAGACCCCATGCCACTGCCTCCCACGATGCATGCGGTGTTCCTGGATGTGATGGGGAACAGTGTGCATGTCCCGGTCATATCCGATGTCATGGCGATGTCGTTGATGGTGTGGTTACAGTTGCCGGTCGTTTGGTATGGCTGTTGTGGTGGTGACTGGCCAGTCCGTGCGGAAGCTAAGCATGGGTGCGGGGTTGGACATCATAGGTCAATCGGGGAACCTGCGTTGTGGTCCGACGAATTTACAGGTTGTCAGGTATGCGATGCCGTCCAGCAGGGCTTCCATGTCATTGGTGGTGTACATGTTTGCCAGCCAATGTAGCGGATGGTGGCTGTCAAGGTGTTGTTCGTAAGTTGTCCCTTGGAGGACCATGATGGGGCATGCTGGGTGACATTCGATGTAGCTGTTCTCGATGATCCGTCGTGTGGAGGCACAGTGGTCCCATTTCAGTGCGGGTGCGATGTTGGCCACATACGCCATGCCCCCATAGGCAGAGCAGGCCCTGTCGTGTGCGTCCAGAGGGAGGAGTAGTGGTAGCAGGTCCGCCTTCAGACATGCCGGGTTGGAGAGGCATATCTCCACTGGATGCTGGTAGGGACACCTCCGACAGTAGAAGACGGGCATGACGCAGCTGAACAATGTGATGCGGTAAGTCAGTCGGTAACTTACGTTCAGCAGGGACAGGAGATCGCATCCCAATGTATGTAACAGGTTGGTTTTGTACAGCTTGAGCTGTCCGGCGTAGTTGGGTAGGTGTGTTGCGGTTGCCATTTCGCAGCGGTGCGTTGTGGTGGCGTGCTCCGGCTGTGTGTGCAGTCTGCAATGTGCACGCTCCGAGGTTGCTGTGAGCTCTGTGTAGTCGTAGGGAGACAGGACTTGTGTTCTGTTGGCTTGTTTGGAGGACACGGGCCCTCATCCCACATGCTTCTCAGACAGTTCAAGGTCAGTGATGTGTGACTCCTTCCAATTAACTTGCATGTGGCCGACATGGGGAGTGTTTTCTTTTTCTTCCCCGTCCGTTGTGTGCTTCTGTGATATGCGCTATCTGCCCTGTGGTCGGTCTCCTCGGCATGCCTGTGTTGGTCTATTCTTGGACAATGGCTGTATTCACCGGCTTCTGTCGTAGGGCTGTGGTTTCGGAGTTGGAATGGAAGGTCATTCAGTGCTGTCTGCTCTCCCTTGTGTGGGCGGCAGGCTGCCTTTCCGCTCTGCGTTGGGCCTTGTGTGTGGATGTTATTCTTGGGCCACCTGTTGTCGGTCCCCGGGCTCTTTGGTGTTCCGTTTTATATGTCTTGTTCATATGTTCAGGGTGGTATGGGTGTTTCAGTGTGGTACTGGCGTTCCTCTTCCCGAAGGGGCCCTGCTTCTCCTAGTTGGTGTTGCCGCCGCTGTGTGCTACGCCATGTTTGTTACACTGGGGTGTGTCCTGCTGTTGCGTGACTTCACTGACATGTGTGCGTCGGTTGTGTGGCGTTGGGTGTTGTCCGTGAATTGGGCGTTGGGGACATGTCTGTGGCAGGCCTGTCACGTGTCATGTGCGTTCGGGGTGGGGCTGATGTGTGTGCTGCTTGGTTGTGTCCCTGTGTCTGTGTGCGACGCATGCATGGCGCTGCGGTTGGCCTCTGCGTTGTGCGCATGTGTGGCGGCGTCATCGCCGCTTTGGGGCCGTGACGGGGTGGTTGGTTCCTAGTCCCAGGTGGTGTGTACACATGTGTTACGCGATGTTACGATTTGGCCTGTGTGTCATATGTGGATGCAATGGTGGATGTGTAGTGTACACGCGCTGGTGGGGGGTTGTCCGCTTTTCCGCCCTTGCACTGTGTGCGCTGTTTGCGTGCACTTGTTGTGTGTGTGCCTACCTGCGTCTCCGCGGTACGTTGCGTCCTTGGTGGTGCATCAGCAGGAGCATGGGGAGGGCCTGCAGTGCTGGATTCATGCTCGGGGAGCCGCTTCTTCGTTGTCCGTGCTCGGCGTCCGTGTTACCGCTTCGGTTTGTCGTACGGTATCTCTTGGCCGTGGGAGCCGTTTGTTTGCGGCATCGTAATTTATACGCCGGGCGGGACGTGTTTCGTCGGACGGTGTGTGTCAATTGGGCTGCGCCGCTACGTGTACGGGCGCACTTTGATGGCGGACGGTGTTGCTGGCTTGCCGGCGGTGTTTGGCCTACTTTTCGCATCGTAATTGGGCGGGCGTGTGGACTGCTGCGTGCCGGCGGTAACTGGTGGTTTTTGCATCCGCCAGCATGGCGGTTGTGCTTCCGCCCGACATCGTAATGAGCCCCTTGGTTTGTTATTTTGTAATCTATGATTGTTAATTTTGGATTATGATCTTATTTCTTTTTCATTGTCTAAAGTTTATGAATGGTAGTAAAACAATGATATTTATCCTAATTATTATTTTTAAGATTTTGTAATATTTTGCTTAAAATGTTTACTTGTTTGGATTGGCAATTTCTTCCTGAGTGTGTCCTTCATTGGTGTTTTGGAAAGTGTGCTTTTGGATTAAATATTATTGTATTTTATAGGTAAGAAATTGTGTGTGTGTATGGAGTATGGATTGCTTATGTAAAATATTTTATTTGTATTAGCCTTCTTTAACACATTTTAGATTGAAGTGCATACAGTAAATATTAGCTCTTTAGTGTCTAACATCCTCTTCAAAAAGCCTTACATTGGAGTGGGAATAGTAAATGCCACACCTTTAGTGTCATACTCCTTCCTCCAATATGGTTAGACTGGAGTGGGAAAAGTAAATGTCACCCCCTTTAGTGTCCAACACCTTCCCACATTATGGTTAGCCTGGAGTTAGAATAGTAAATGTCACCCCTTTAGTGGCGAACACTTTCCCTCAATATGGTTAGATTGGAGTGCGAATACTAAATGTCACCCCTTTAGTGTCCAATACCTCCCACCAACATGGTTAGATTGGAGATGGAATAGTGAAAGTCACCCCTTTAGTGTCCAACACCTTCCCTCAATATAATTAGATTGAAATGGGAATAGTAAATTTCACCGCTTTAGGGCCCAACGCCTTCCCCCAATCTGGTTAGACTGGAGTAGGAATAGTAAATGTCACCCCTTTAGTGTCCAACACCTTCCTCCAATATGGTTAGACTAGAGTGGGGAAAAAAATGTGTCCCCTTCAGTGTCCAACATCTTCCCCCTGTTAGGTTAGACTGCAGTGGGCATTGTAAAGTCACCCCTTTATTCCCCAACACCATCACTCAATATGGTTAAACTGGAGTGGGAATACTAAATGTCACCCCTCTAGTGTCCAATACCTTCCTCCAATATAGTTCGACTGGAGTGGGAACAGTAAATGTCACCCCTTTAGTGTCCAACACCTTCCTCCAATAAGGTAAGACTGGAATGGGAATAGTAAATGCCGTCCCTTTAGTGTCCAATGCCTTCCCTCAATATGGTTAGACTGGCGTGCGAATAGCAAATGTCACAGTTAGATTGGAGTGGGAACAATAAATGTCACCTCTTTAGTTTCCAACATCTTCCCTCAATATGGTTAGACTGGAGTGGCAAAATAAAATGTGTCCCCTTCAGTGTCCGACATCTTCCCCCAATTAAGTTAGACTGCAGTGGGCATTGCAAATGTCACCCCTTTAATCTCCAACACCATCACTCAATATGGATAGACTGGAGTGGGAATAGTAAATGCCACCACTTTGTTGTCTAACACCTTCCCCAATATGGTTAAATTGGAGTGGGAATAGTAAATGTCACCCTTTTAGTGTCCAACACCTTCCCCCCAATATGGTTAGAATGGAGTCGGAATAGTAAATGCCACCCCTTTTCGAGTCCAACACCTTCCCCCATTATGGTTAGACTGGAGTGGAAATAGTAAGTGTCACTCCTTTAGAAACCCCGAAACCGGTCCCAGGATGCTTGTTTCTGTTCCAAGGAGGACCCAGCTTGGCAGTTCGGGCTGGACTGTTCCTATGAGGAGCAGGGTCGAGATTGATTTGCATATAACTGGGTCTAAACTGGGGTGGCATGGTGAGCAAAAGAACGAAAGATTTAACCCAGATCTCTTGATTGAGGGTGAATGCTTTGATTTGTTCCGCATTCCGTCCATCATTTGTGTGTCTTTTGACTCCTTTAGTGTCCAACATCTTCCTCCAATATGGTTAGACTGGAGTGAGAATAGTAAATGTCACCCTTTTAGGGGCCGATTAGGATGCCGGACTGCCTGACAAGGAGTCGGAGATCCTGCTTCCTAGATTACGATCTGACCGCAGTGTTGGAGGTCAAATCCTGTATTTTTTCCATTGCGGCTTGTGCTGCCACTCGCAGCACAAGGCGCAATGGAAAAATTGCAGAGTTAAACATGCCTGCACCGTGTGGCAGACACCATGCGATGCCTGCCACATGGTGCTGGGATGTTTAGGGAGGCACCACAGGTGCCCCTCAGGCCCCATAGTGGAGGGCCAAGTCACTTTCCACTTGCCTTTTCATGGCGGGTGGACATCCATGAAAGGGCCTGGCTGAAAGCGAAATTGTAATCCCGATGGCGGAGCTGAGACTGGCTCAGCTGCCATTTGTGGATTACATTTCTGACCGCCACCCAGATGAGACCCGTAAACCTGTTGGAAGCGGAGCGGTATTCCCCCAAGGGTTTCCCTCCAACCGCCAGTATCGTAATATGGCAGTTGGACGGAAACCTCTGCTGTCAGGCGGAAAGCCTCCAAAGAGCTTTCAGATGGCCTTCCATCCGACATTATAATGAGGCCCTTAGTGTCTTTATGTTTACAAATTTTATTTAATGCATAATTTTACATGTTTAAATAAAGATATATATATATATAATCAACCTAAAAATAAGCATTTACATAAAGTTAAGTAAATAAAAAAGTTTCAAAATATTTTTGAAGTACACTATATTTAATTACTATTACATTTTGCACATTTTCCACTTTTATTTTCCATTTTTTAATAGTACTTTGAACATTTATTACATTGTTGTATATACATGCTTTCAACATTATTTTAACATGCTTTTCCAGTATATCTTAAATAATTATATATATTCAATACTATTATTTAATTTATACTTTACAATTTTTAACATTTTCAAACAACATTTTTATTACTTTTTAATTTTTTCGTACATTTATTCAACATTTTTACTTTATCTCCCATTCATTTATAGGAGGAGTTAGTCTTTTTTAGTTTCATCAAGCAGCCATATTTTACTACTGCAAGCTTCTATTTTGTAATCTATTTGTGTTATTTTTAGACTTTTTCCGTAAGTCCTCTTCTTAGGGATTGTTTAATGGTTTTGAGAGCAGGGGATTTTAGGGGGTCTACATGTTAGTTACAGTATTGTTTCTGGCTTTTTGGGATATTTTCGAGGTATTATTAGAAGTGTTTTTCACTAGTTAGTAGTTTTGGGTTTTCTTACACTATTTTGGTAATGCACTATTATATTATGTAAAATTGTGTTATGTTATTTATATTTTGATGGTTACCTGTGATGTATATGTATTTTAGGAAATGTAGTTTGTTGTGCGGGTGGGTTTTTGTACTTTACAGGTTTTGGTCTACGAACGTGTCCTATGGGCATTGGTAGTTTCCACTTTTATTTTTAAAAGGAAATCAATTTTTGTTTAAGATAAACCAATGCTTTTTACATTTCCTTGTTTTTCGGGTTTCCTGTGTCGTTTAATTTTTAAACACTTTTTCTGGTTTTTATGTTTCCTAGATACTTTGGATTGCTTTGAGAAAATTGTATTGGATTCATTTTATTTTTGCATTTTTATGGGCATTTTGGACAATAATTTTCCCATTTTTGGTGCATAAATATATTTGACTAGGTGGATACAGACAAAGATCTGCAGCCACAGAACTGTAAGTAAGTTTTATTTATTTCATTTCTTTTGAATGGAAAATGTGATATTATATTGTTTGTGTAAATATTATGGGATTGTTATTTGGAATTGTGTGTTTTAGGCGTTGTAAATAATTTATGTGATGGATTGAATTTCTTTTTGTTTCTTGGTTGTGATGTTTACATTTATTATTTAAATAATGTATATAATATTTTATTATCTTAGGCTTCATTCATTTTGCAATTATATTTACTTTTTTGACTGATGTAATAAAATATTATATTTATTATTTATAAAAATGATTTGTTATGTAGATTTACATTTTGTGATAAGTTTTTAGACTTTGGTAGGTTATTGTTTAATTTATAATATGCTTTGGCTATTACTTCTAAGCAATCCACTCCTTTTCCTTTACTAGTTATGAAGTTTTGACTTTACATTGTAGCATGTCATACATTCTTTTGGTTTGTTTGCTAAGTTTAAGGTCAATTAGGCTGACAGATTATTCCAGTCATAATTTTTGGTAGCTGGTCTCCTTTTGCAATGCTTTTAGCATTTTATAGAGTGTAGGTTGGGTTCTGCCTAGTCTGAATTGGAAGGCATTGTGCCATCCTTTCACTGCGTTGCTTCCTATGCCTTCCTGTGCCAAGGTGCTGTCATAGACATTCCATTATGGTATTTGAAATTTGGGTTGGCGTCTGTGTCCAGAGCAATGCAGTCTACAAATCCCAAGTGTCTTTGAAATAATACATTAGAGAGTTAGTTTGTCTTCATTTTGATGGTAGAAAGGGCTTTCTATTTGTAATTTGCAGTGGTTGGATAGCTCTGTGACAGAGACATAGGGGCCGATTCCGATCTCGGCCGGTAGGGCTCCGAATCGGACTCGGCATTACTGGATCCGATTCGGAGCCCTGTTTCCCGACCGAGTCGGATGTGCGTCCGGGCGAGCGAGTACGATGCGAACGTACACGAAATCGCCGACCGACTCGTTCGCGGGACCGCAACCGCTCCGACCGACTCGCACGGACACGACTCGCACCGCGCAATGGAGATGTTCCCCGGCCGGGTAAGTACGATGCGCGCCGCGAGCAGTCCGAACGACTCGCGCCGTCCGGCTCGAAAGAGCAGTCGGAGGCGCACTTTGGGGGTCCGTGTCGGACCCCCCTGTACGCCTAGCCGCGCGAGTCGCACACAGGGGGGACCCATGGGTCCCCCCTACCTGTGCATGTACGGCACCACCCGCTTCGATGCGTACCCGCTGTAGGGGGCGCCCTTGTTCGCCTCGCACCCATTGAGTCAATGGGAGCCCGCATACGCGTTGTACGACCGGCTCCCATTGACTTCAATGGGAGTCCGACCGAATCGAGTCCGATAGCATGCAAACGCATCGTACTCGTTCGGTCGGACTGCTAGGGTCCGATTCGGTCGGAAATCTCTCCGGGTCCGGCTCGGTCGGAGAGATTTCCGGCCTGAATCGGAATTGGCCCCATAGGCTTGTGCTATCATTTTTTTTAATTTAAAATGCAAATTGGTTGTTTGTAGAATATTCTAAACTTTGTGCAGATTGTTGGAGGTGTCTCCATATGCTTTGATTGAAATGATAGTAACATCCTTGTATGGATGTGTGGGGGTAAAATGTTCAAATTTATTTGAATCATGGCTTGCTCAAAGTCTATGATTATTTTTGGGGGGTTGTAGTTATTTGTTTTATGTTTAATGCGGTTTAAAAGATTGTAATAAGTCCTGCTTTGCTTATTTGGAAGCATGGCATATATAAATGAGATATTTGTATTTTAATATTCACCATGTATGGTGTATATCTGTGTGAATGATTTGGGACACATTTTGAAACTCCCATCCATCATGCCTGTTTGACATTGGATACATTTAAGTAAGTTAATTGCTACAGAGAATATTAGGATTTGTTTCTCCTTATTTAGGTTGTCATGCAAAAGGAAAGGTTCTTCATTATGTGTCATTGTTAAATGTTCAGGTATTTATATGTTTTGATATCTTATGGGGCAGGAGGAGTATCGCTGGTAGCTTTTTTAGTTTGTGCAATTACATGTCTTAAAGTGGAGATAGGTGGTAGATGGCCTATGATGTGTTTGGGGACTTAAGTAGTATATCTTTTAAGTATTTTGGTTGTGGGTTCCTTGGAACTAGTGCTTGCCTTTCTTATATCTTTTAATATCTTCCTTACTTCTATTTCTGTCACATTTGAGGGATGGTTGTGCTCTCCTACTTGAAATACAACATTATCTTTTGTAACTGCATCCCATAGCATGCATTAGGATAATATTTGGTACATTTCCAATTTATATTGTCTGTTGATGTACTTTCTTGGCTGTAGGTGTAGCCCATGTGATCTAGTAACTGCTGTTCTTTCTATGAAGTAATTTCCTTTTGCTGTCTCTGTCATTGTATCTGAAAGTAGTGTATTCGTATAAATATATACAATATTTTAAAGCTTATGCACTTGTTATTTACATGTAAAATTATGCAACTACTTCTATTTTGTATACTTACATGTATGCTCTCTTAATGTGTTTCACATGGTTTTGCAGCTTTTTAGTTGGTGGTGTTCTAATGTGGAGCAGGTGCTTTCTTTTATGCTGAGTAAAAAAATGTTAGTTTCATTTTAAATGTTGATTTGGAGGTAGTTTGTAGAGGTTGAGGTTGTTAGGTTTATTTTTACTCGCTATTTGGATGAGTTTACAATTTTGTAAAAATGTATGTACATTTACTTTCTCATATAGTTTTGTTGGTTTGTGGTAGTCATTTTTTTCTGGCAGTTTATCATTTTTTCAAGTCGTACTTTTGGCTTTTAGGAAGTCTAAGTAAAGAGATAGAAGTTTGAGAGCATTTTATTAATTATTTGTTAATTTACGTTTTTAGGTTTATTAACAAGCACTTTTTCATTTAAATATAAGTTTTACTTACTCGGCCAGGTAGTTGTTGAGATGTGTATATTTTTTCTTTAATAGTTTAGAGAGAGAGTCCAGCAGTTTCCTCATCTTTCAGCGTTTTTCATTTTTGAAGTATTTATTTGTTTAAATTAGTGAGACTTTTATATTGTTTATTTATTAGTTTGTCTTATTTTATTGGTTAAAGTTGTTTATACGTTTATGTTATTTGTTGGGTTAGGTTGAATTTTTTTCTATCAGTTATGTCCTTCTATGGTAAACGCTAATTTAGGTTATATTTTTAATGTATGATATGTAGTTGGATAGTATTCAATATGAATTTGTTTATATATATTTATTAATATTTAGGTTATTGTTTAAAAGTTTGTAGTTAATGGTAATAATTTCTTTGGATTGTATAGGCATGATTTTAGTTATATACTGATGTAATATATTTATATTTAATTTAGCAATGTGGATAAAATGTTTCAGGTTTATTTCCAATTTTTTTTATGAATAAAGGCGCCGATTCCGATCTCGGTCGGAGGCGCACCCAACACCATTCGGTCGGGAAAAAAGCCATGCGAAAGCCTGTTTCCCGACCGATCCGTACAGCACACCGAACGAGCAAGTACGATGCGCACAACAGCAAAGAATCCGGCCGAGCCGTACTCACCCAAACCAGGTCCTGTTCTCCGACCGAGGCGAATCCGGAAACGCCGAATCGAGTCGCACGGAAGGAAAAATGCAGCTCCGTCCGGCCGAACGAGTCCGATGCGCTTTCCGTACGCGCCGAACCCGTCGCTACGCACGGCACGTCAAAGCATCCGGGAGAGGCGCACATAAGCTCCGATTCACGCCACAACACGATCCACGGCTCCGAGACGAACACGGCAGCGACGAGGACGACGCGAAGCGACGAGGACGAGGCGAAGCGACGAGGACAAGGCGAAGCGACGAGGACAACGCGAAGCAACGAGAAGGACGAATGACACGAACCAACCATGAATCCCTTCGTCCCGATCATACCAATATTCTACATTTACTACCGGAACAGGCACGGACGCGTACGACGCAGAAGGTAAGCCAGACACCAACCACAAAACACATACAACACGTACACGACACATCACACACACACACAGAGGGATGCAGAATATACTTACACCAGCAACAGCAGCACCATAGGGGCAGGATGCCCATCACCAATGCCACATATGCACACAGGGGCCTGAATGCGCACCACCACCCCTACCCAGGGGGGCAGGATGCCTACCACTACTACCACCCTCACCCAGGGGGGCTGGATGCCTACCACCACCCTTAGCCAGGGGGGCAGGATGCCTACCACCACTACCACCCTCACCCAGGGGGCTGGATGCCTACCACTACTACCACCCTCACCCAGGGGGCAGGATGCCTACCACTACTACCACCCTTAGCCAGGGGGGCAGGATGCCTACCACCACTACCACCCTCACCCAGGGGGCAGGATGCCTACCACTACCACCACCCTTAGCCAGGGGGGCAGGATGCCTACCACCACTACCACCCTCACCCAGGGGGGCTGGATGCCTACCACTACTACCACCCTCACCCAGGGGGGCTGGATGCCTACCACTACCACCACCCTTAGCCAGGGGGGCAGGATGCCTACCACCACTACCACCCTCACCCAGGGGGCAGGATGCCTACCACTACTACCACCCTCACCCAGGGGGGCAGGATGCCTACCACTACTACCACCCTCACCCAGGGGGGCAGGATGCCTACCACTACTACCACCCTTAGCCAGGGGGGCAGGATGCCTACCACCACTACCACCCTCACCCAGGGGGCAGGATGCCTACCACTACTACCACCCTCACCCAGGGGGGCTGGATGCCTACCACTACTACCACCCTCACCCAGGGGGGCTGGATGCCTACCACCACCCTTAGCCAGGGGGCAGGATGCCTACCACCACTACCACCCTCACCCAGGGGGCAGGATGCCTACCACTACCACCACCCTTAGCCAGGGGGGCAGGATGCCTACCACCACTACCACCCTCACCCAGGGGGCAGGATGCCTACCACTACTACCACCCTCACCCAGGGGGCTGGATGCCTACCACCACCCTTAGCCAGGGGGCAGGATGCCCTACCACCACTACCACCCTCACCCAGGGGGGCAGGATGCCTACCACTACCACCACCGTTAGCGAGGGGGCAGGATGCCTACCACCACTACCACCCTCACCCAGGGGGCAGGATGCCTACCACTACTACCACCCTCACCCAGGGGGCTGGATGCCTACCACTACTACCACCCTCACCCAGGGGGCAGGATGCCTACCACTACTACCACCCTCACCCAGGGGGGCTGGATGCCTACCACTACTACCACCCTCACCCAGGGGGCAGGATGCCTACCACTACTACCACCCTTAGCCAGGGGGGCAGGATGCCTACCACCACTACCACCCTCACCCAGGGGGCAGGATGCCTACCACTACCACCACCCTTAGCCAGGGGGCAGGATGCCTACCACCACTACCACCCTCACCCAGGGGGCTGGATGCCTACCACTACTACCACCCTCACCCAGGGGGGCTGGATGCCTACCACCACCCTTAGCCAGGGGGGCAGGATGCCTACCACCACTACCACCCTCACCCAGGGGGCAGGATGCCTACCACTACCACCACCCTTAGCCAGGGGGCAGGATGCCTACCACCACTACCACCCTCACCCAGGGGGGCAGGATGCCGACCACTACTACCACCCTCACCCAGGGGGGCTGGATGCCTACCACTACTACCACCCTCACCCAGGGGGCTGGATGCCTACCACTACTACCACCCTCACCCAGGGGGGCAGGATGCCTACCACTACTACCACCCTTAGCCAGGGGGCAGGATGCCTACCACTACTACCACCCTCACCCAGGGGGGCTGGATGCCTACCACCACCCTTAGCCAGTGGGGGCAGAATGCCTACCACCACTACCACCCTCACCCAGGGGGGGCTGGATGCCTACCACTACTACCACCCTTAGCCAGGGGGGGCAGGATGCCTACCACTACTACCACCCTCACCCAGGGGGGGCAGGATGCCTACCACCACTACCACCCCCACCCATATGATGGATAATGCATGACACAACCAGCACACCACAACCTAGGGAATGCAAGAAGAAGACATCCCCCAACACCATGACAAGCGTGTGTAGACTGTGTCAAAT
Source organism: Calotriton arnoldi (assembly GCA_963921515.1). Taxonomy (NCBI): domain Eukaryota; kingdom Metazoa; phylum Chordata; class Amphibia; order Caudata; family Salamandridae; genus Calotriton; species Calotriton arnoldi. The sequence goes on from CAWUFW010009126.1 coordinate 621,917, forward strand.
GCCTACAACACCGAACATGACTTCGAACATACAATGTGACCCTCTAGCACATGTGCCACACAAATGTGTGTGGCACACACAACGCAAGCAGGCCATGACCATTGTGGCAATGGGGTCCAAACCCCCATCATCACAGTGACCAAAATGCAAGTGTGGGGTCCATAGCTGCAGCACATTTTGAACATTGTGGCAATGGGGTCCAAACCCCCATCATCACAGTGACCAAAATGCAAGTGTGGGGTCCATAGCTGCAGCACATTTTGAACATTGTGGCAATGGGGTCCAAACCCCCATCATCACAGTGACCAAAATGCAAGTGTGGGGTCCATAGCTGCAGCACATTTTGAACATTGTGGCAATGGGGTCCAAACCCCCATCATCACAGTGACCAAAAGGTAAGTGTTGACAAAGTAAGAGGTGCAACTGCCAAACTGCATGGATGATTCCTGGTCACAGAACAACAAACACATCAGTGGCAAAGTAGTGTATGTGTCCCATTGCAACATAAATTGGGGGAGCCAAATCCTGCAGTGCAAATAAGACATAACTTTGGCCATGTGCAGACAAACAACACCCATGGGGGCTGACACCGTCAACAATCATCAATGACACAATGACAGAAGTGACCATCAGAATGCAGACCCACATATTTGCACCAATGGGCACACACATGCAGATACCCTGTGGAGACTGCAGATGTGAGGTGAACAGATACCATACCATGGCAGCAATGGGACACACAATCAACAATTAGCACCAAATGAGGGCTCCCGTCCCATCAGCCTGGTCATGGAAGTGCCAACGGAATCATCAGCACAGATCCAACACACTTGTATTGCAATGTTGCACTGACAACACAGATGAGTCCTTCCCCATTGATGCCCAAACCTGCATGTTCACTGGAGATGGCCACACGGTCAGGGAAGTAGACGAATAGAACAATGGCAGGCACAACAGATGTGCAGGGGTGGAAACCACAGATGTGAAATTGCCAATCTAAATAGGAAATCCCATTGCCAAATACTGAACACATGACACCCTCAGATGCTGCTATGGATGACATGGATACACCACAGGATAGGACACATTCCCCCTGGACCACATGGGTTCCTGCACAGTAACACTTCATTATCATGAGACCAAATATCACCATCACTGCAGCAAGGGCATGGTTAGCATCATCAACATCATGTACATCAGAAGCAAAAGCACTAGAGAACAGAAAGTTGCTTTATTCAGCATATGTGGCATTAAAAGTAGAAGTCCGGTAGAACATAAACAAAGGCCAATGGCCAGTCCATCAACAAAGTCACAAGTGGGTGACAGTGGCAGATGCCACCCTACACATGCCTGCACAAAACCAGGGACAATCCACTAGGAGGGGCAACCGGGGGGTAGGCCAGGCACCGCAGGGACAGGATCAGGGCTCACCAGGAGGAAGCAGGGAAGGGGTGGTGGGTGCTGGAGAGCCACTGACAACTGCAGTGGAGGTGTCTGACATGGTGTGTGCCGGCACAACTGGGGGCATGGCTCAGATGTTGTGGGTGCCGGCACGACTGCAGTGGACCCTGCAGATGGAGTGGACAGATCCGCCACTGCAGTGCCCAAGTCAGACAGGGTGGTAGTGGACTCCACTGCAGTGCCTACCACCAGGGGAGGAGAATGGGGAACAGGCAAGGTGGGCTGGACAGAGGGGGAGGACACCCTCACCACATCAGTGGCACAGACAAGCGCAGCGGGGGTGTGGTGCCGGGAGAGCAAGTGGCAGGGGGAGAAGGCCGGAGCCTCTTGGGGATGGTATATCTGTGGGTGGGGGAACCTGGGGCAGGGTGTGGTGGGGGCACCTGTGGAGTGGGGGCCTGAGGGATGGAGGAAGGAGACCTGGTGCTTGAGCTGCAGGGCGGCGGCGGGGTCTTGCTCTTAGCACTCCGGGGGACTTGCGGGTGGGGGCCTCAGTCTGTCTGCGCCTGGGGGAGGGTGTCCGGGGGCGAGGGGCACTCTGCTCCGTGTGGGGGCTTCCTCTTCCCCCTGGATGCTGGGGCAGCTGGATCGGAGGGGAAGAGGCCGAGGTCACTGAGGAAGAGGCGCTGGGTCTTTGGGGTTGCAGGTGAGGCAAGGGAGGGTGCTTTGGAGGGAGAGGCAACTGAGGACTGTGCAGTGCCCGTGGATGCGTGTGTGTGTACCAGGGCCCCATCCCCTGTGAGTCTGGTTTCAGTCCCCTGACTGTGCGTGCGTGTGCGTTTAGTTTGTGGCGTGTGTGTCTGTGTGCTGGACGTGTGTGTGCTGGTGTGTGCCTGTGCCGGTGTGTGTGTGCTTGGGACGGGTAAGGTGCTGGGGAGTGTGGATGGAGCAGAGGCAGGAGGGGTGAGAGACTGTCTGAGGAGGGACACTGCTGCCGTCAGGGAGGAGTCCATGGACCTGTTGCCCCTCTGTAGGTCAGACATGCCCGATGAGATGCCCTCCATGAACGACACCAGCTGAGTCAACAGTGCGGTGTGCGCATGGAGGACACTCAGCATGGCTGTCTGCCCTACATAGAGCTGGCGAAGGAGGTACACAGACTCCTCACTCAGGGCAGCAGGGGACACAGGGGCAGGGGGTGCGGTGCCTGGCCCAAAGGAGACACGCTCCCGAACATGGGAGCCTCCACGGACCTGGGGAATCAATCAATCAATCATGTCACTTATAAAGCGCACTACATACCCGCGAGGGTCTCAAGGCGCTGGGGGAAGATGGGGGTGGTGCTGCTACTGATCGAAGAGCCAGGTCTTGAGGAGTCTTCTGAAGGCCAGTAGGTCTTGGGTCTGCCGAAGGTTGGTGGGGAGGGTGTTCCAGGTCTTGGCGGCGAGGTGGGAGAAGGATCTGCCACCGGCGGTCGTTTTCCGGATGCGGGGGACTGTGGTGAGGGCGAGGCTGGTGGAGCGGAGCTGGCGGGTGGGGGTGTAGAAGCTGAGTCGTCTGTTGAGGTAGGCTGGTCCGGAGTTGTGGAGTGCTTTGTGTGCGTGGGTGAGGAGCTTGAAGGTTATCCTCTTGTTGACAGGGAGCCAGTGCAGGTCTCTCAGGTGGGGTGTGATGTGGCTGCGTCGGGGGATGTCGAGGATAAGACGTGCAGAGGCGTTCTGGATGCGTTGCAGCCGTCTCAGGAGCTTAGCCGTCGTTCCTGCGTAGAGGGCGTTTCCGTAGTCCAGCCTGCTGGTGACGAGGGCCTGGGTGACTGTTTTTCTTGTTTCGGTGGGGATCCACTTGAAGATCCTGCGGAGCATTCGGAGGGTGTTGAAGCAGGATGAGGAAACGGCGTTGACCTGCTTAGTCATGGAGAGGGTGGGGTCGAGGATGACCCCTAGGTTGCGTGCGTGGTCGGTGGGTGTCGGGGCTGTTCCCAGTGATGTTGGCCACCAGGAGTCGTCCCATGCTGAAGGGTTGGAACCAAGGATGAGGACCTCCATCTTGTCCGAGTTCAGCTTCAGGCGGCTGGTACTCATCCATTCGGCGACGGCCTTCATTCCTTCATGGAGGTGGGCTTTGGCGGTGTGAGGGTCTTTGGTGAGGGAGAGGATCAGCTGGGTGTCGTCGGCGTAGGAGATGATGTTGAGGTTGTGCTGTCGGGCGACGTGGGCGAGGGGTGCCATGTAGATGTTGAACAGTGTTGGGCTGAGGGAGGAGCCTTGGGGTACGCCGCAGATGATCTTGGTGGCTTTGGATCGGAAGGGGCGAGGCGGACGCTTTGTGTTCTGCCGGAGAGGAAGGATGTGGTCCAGTCCAGGGCCTTCTCTTGGATCCCGGCGTCGTGAAGGCGTGTTCGTAGTGTGTGGTGGCAGACCGTGTCGAAGGCGGCTGATAGGTCCAGGAGGATGAGGGCTGCTGTTTCTCCGTTGTCTAGCAGGGTCCTGATGTCATCGGTGGCGGCGATGAGGGTGGTTTCGGTGCTGTGGTTGCTGCGGAAGCCGGACTGGGAAGGGTCCAGGATGTTGTTCTCCTCGAGGTAGCGGGTCAGTTGTTTGTTGACGATTTTCTCGGTGACCTTCGCGGGGAACGGGAGCAGAGAGATGGGTCGGAAGTTCTTGAGGTCCTTGGGGTCTGCCTTGGGTTTCTTGAGTAAGGCAGTGATCTCGGCGTGCTTCCAGCTTTCCGGGAAGGTTGCTGTCTCGAAGGAGATGTTGATTATTTTCCGGAGATGGGGCGCGATGGCTGTACTGGCTTTGTTGAAGACGTGGTGAGGGCACGGGTCTAGCGGTGAGCCGGAGTGGATGGTGTTCATGATCTCGCTGGTGTCCTCGTCGTTGATGTTGGTCCAGGAGAGCAGGCGGTTGGTGGTTGTGGGGGCAGTGGTCTCGGTGGTTGCCGGGGTGGTCGTGGTGTTGAAGCTGTCGTGGATGTCGGCGATTTTGCGGTGGAAGAAGGTGGCCAGTGAGTCGCACAGGTCTCGCGACGGCGGGATGTCGTTGGTGTTGGAGCTGGGGTTGGAGAGTTCCTTCACGATGTTGAAGAGCTCTTTGCTGTTGTGTGCGTTGTTGTCTAGGCGGTCTTTGAGTGAGGCCCTTTTGGCGGATCTGATGAGGTGATGGTGACTGCGGGTGGCGCTCTTGTGGGCGGCGTAGCTGTCCGCTGTCCGTTCGTGGAGCCAGATCTTCTCCAGTTTTCGGCATGTTCGTTTGGAGGCCTGGAGGTCTTCGGTGAACCAGGTGGCTTTCTTGCTGGTGTGGCTGTTGGGCGGATTCTTGAGCGGGGCGAGGGTGTTGGCGCAGTCGTCGATCCACTGTCTGAGGTTGCGGGCGGCGGTGTCGGGGTCGGAGGGTTCGGCGGGTGGGCTCAGGGCGAGGGTTGTGGTTAGCTGGTCTTCGGTGACTCTGCTCCAGCAGCGGCGAGGCATTTGTTCGGTGTGGTGGTGCGTGGTGGGCTTCCTGTAGGTGAAGTGGATGCAGTGGTGGTCAGTCCAGTGGGGTTCGGAGGTGTGGTTGAAGGAGACGTGTGGGCTTGCGGAAAAGATGGAGTCTAGCGTGTGGCCGGCGGCGTGGGTGGGTGTAGTCACGAGCTGTCTGAGTCCGAGGGTGGCGAGGTTGTTATCAGGGTGGTGGAGTTGGTGTCCTTGTTGTTCTCGAGGTGGAAGTTCAGGTCCCCGAGGAGGATGTAGTCCGTGGAGGCGATGGCGTGTGTGCTGACGAAGTCAGCGATAGAATCGCTGAACTGTGGTCGGGGTCCGGGGGTCTGTAGATGAGGGTTCCTCTGAGGGTGGTGTTGGGATCGGTGTGGATCTGGAAGTGCATGTGCTCGGCGGTGCTGAGGGTGTCGTCGGTGTTGGTTGAGACTCTGAGGGTGTTCCTGTGGACGATGGCGATGCCTCCTCCGACTCCGTTGGTGCGGTCCCGGCGGGTGATCTTGTAGCCCTCCGGGATGGCAATGGCGATGTCGGGGGCTGAAGCAAGATTCAGCCAGGTCTCCGTCAGGAATGCGACGTCTGGGGAGGTTGAGTCGAGAAGGTCCCAGAGTTCGATGGCGTGTTTGCGGGCGGAGCGGGTGTTGAGGAGGATGCATCTGAGGTAGTTGGGTTCTTTCCTGGGCGGTGGTTTGGCGGGGCGGGTGCTGGCGAAGCTGCAGTTCCGGCAGGTGAAGGGCCCTTGGGTGCGCTTCGGGGTGGCCAGGTAGCAGGCGTGATCTTTTCCGGGGTTGAGTGCGTGGAGGGTGCTGGCGTCGTATCGGCGTCTGTTGATGTGGCGGGCGCGGGGGATGCCCGGACCAGGGGTTCTGGCGCTGGGCGCAGTCCCGGCGCGGACGGGCGCAGACGGGCTTGCCTTAGGCGCGCCAGCGGCGCGCCCGCTGCGCGCGGCCGCCATAAATGGGGAGGTGGGAGGGAGGAGCAGGGAATGGGGCAGCGAATGGGCAGTGAGGGGGCGGGGCCGCAGGGGCACAGCGGCGGGAAACAGGCACAGAAAGGAAAAAAAACTAGCACAATCAGGGCAGCAAGGGGGCACAGAAAGGAAAAAAAACGAGCACAATCAGGGCAGCAAGGGGGCACAGAAAGGAAAAAAAAACGAGCACAATCAGGGCAGCAAGGGGGCACAGAAAGGAAAAAAACAAGCACAATCAGGGCAGCAAGGGGGCACAGAAAGGAAAAAACTAGCACAATCAGGGCAGCAAGGGGGCACAGAAAGGAAAAAAACGAGCACAATCAGGGCAGCAAGGGGGCACAGAAAGGAAAAAACGAGCACAATCAGGGCAGCAAGGGGGCACAGAAAGGAAAAAAAAAAAACGAGCACAATCAGGGCAGCAAGGGGGCACAGAAAGGAAAAACGAGCACAATCAGGGCAGCAAGGGGGCACAGAAAGGAAAAAAAAACGAGCACAATCAGGGCAGCAAGGGGGCACAGAAAGGAAAAAAACGAGCACAATCAGGGCAGCAAGGGGGCACAGAAAGGAAAAAACGAGCACAATCAGGGCAGCAAGGGGGCACAGAAAGGAAAAAAAAAAAATACGAGCACAATCAGGGCAGCAAGGGGGCACAGAAAGGAAAAACGAGCACAATCAGGGCAGCAAGGGGGCACAGAAAGGAAAAAAACGAGCACAATCAGGGCAGCAAGGGGGCACAGAAAGGAAAAACGAGCACAATCAGGGCAGCAAGGGGGCACAGAAAGGAAAAAAACGAGCACAATCAGGGCAGCAAGGGGGCACAGAAAGGAAAAACGAGCACAATCAGGGCAGCAAGGGGGCACAGAAAGGAGAAAAAACGAGCACAATCAGGGCAGCAAGGGGGCACAGAAAGGAAAAAACGAGCACAATCAGGGCAGCAAGGGGGCACAGAAAGGAAAAACGAGCACAATCAGGGCAGCAAGGGGGCACAGAAAGGAAAAACGAGCACAATCAGGGCAGCAAGGGGGCACAGAAAGGAAAAAAAACGAGCACAATCAGGGCAGCAAGGGGGCACAGAAAGGAAAAAAAACGAGCACAATCAGGGCAGCAAGGGGGCACAGAAAGGAAAAAAACGAGCACAATCAGGGCAGCAAGGGGGCACAGAAAGGAAAAAACGAGCACAATCAGGGCAGCAAGGGGGCACAGAAAGGAAAAAACGAGCACAATCAGGGCAGCAAGGGGGCACAGAAAGGAAAAAAACGAGCACAATCAGGGCAGCAAGGGGGCACAGAAAGGAAAAACGAGCACAATCAGGGCAGCAAGGGGGCACAGAAAGGAAAAAAAACGAGCACAATCAGGGCAGCAAGGGGGCACAGAAAGGAAAAACGAGCACAATCAGGGCAGCCAGGGGGCACAGAAAGGAAAAAACTAGTACAATCAGGGCAGCAAGGGGGCACAGAAAGGAAAAACGAGCACAATCAGGGCAGCAAGGGGGCACAGAAAGGAAAAAGAGCACAATCAGGGGCAGCAGCAGGGCACACAGACGGAGCTGTGTGGTGGGGGAGCGACCTACCAGTCAAGGTCAGGGGTCGCTCTCTTCACCACGCAGCGGCCGCCATAAATGGGGAGGTGGGAGGGAGGAGCAGGGAATGGGGCAGCGAATGGGCAGTGAGGGGCGGGGCCGCAGGCGCAGCGGCGGGAAACAGGCACAGAAAGAAAAAACGAGCACAATCAGGGCAGCAAGGGGGCACAGAAAGGAAAAAAAACGAGCACAATCAGGGCAGCAAGGGGGCACAGAAAGGAAAAAAACGAGCACAATCAGGGCAGCAAGGGGGCACAGAAAGGAAAAAAAACTAGCACAATCAGGGCAGCAAGGGGGCACAGAAAGGAAAAAAACGAGCACAATCAGGGCAGCAAGGGGGCACAGAAAGGAAAACAAAACGAGCACAATCAGGGCAGCAAGGGGGCACAGAAAGGAAAAAAAACTAGCACAATCAGGGCAGCAAGGGGGCACAGAAAGGAAAAAAAACGAGCACAATCAGGGCAGCAAGGGGGCACAGAAAGGAAAAAAACGAGCACAATCAGGGCAGCAAGGGGGCACAGAAAGGAAAAAAACGAGCACAATCAGGGCAGCAAGGGGCACAGAAAGGAAAAACTAGCACAATCAGGGCAGCAAGGGGGCACAGAAAGGAAAAAAAAACGAGCACAATCAGGGCAGCAAGGGGGCACAGAAAGGAAAAAATGAGCACAATCAGGGCAGCAAGGGGGCACAGAAAGGAAAAAAAAAAAAATGGGAATGGGAGCCGATGGGAGGGCGGTGGTGGTGCTGGTGGTGGCGGGGACAGCAACACTAGCTGGGGTGTGGTGGCTGCTGACACCCGCCTCCACAAGGGAGTCATCCTCCGAGTTGCTCTGGTCCTCAGCTGAGGTGGATGGTGCTGAGGACTCCTCGGTGTGGCTCCCCTCGCCCTCCGTGCCACTGGGTCCCTCCGACCACTCCTCGGCTGCTGACCCAGTCTGGCTCTCTGGCTCCTCCTGGTCCGTGGAGCTGTCCCCTTCCGTGGCCGTGGATGTATCTGCAAACAATGGGGAAACAGACAGACATCAGTCACCTGCACCAAACGCACACACCACTGTGAGCACAGCACATTACAGAGCAAGCCCTGGCATCATTATTTGTACATTGCTAAAAGTGCCCTAACTGAACAGGAGAAGCCAATTGCAAGTCTGATGCCAAGCATGGCACTCACATCCCACATGGCCTTGCACCCATCTGTCTGGTGTCTGTTGGATTGCAACACCCCAGTGTGGACACATGCACCAAGTACACAGTAGTTGGACAGTGCAGAGGACACGGTGTGGCATGTGGACATGCACACATCACAGCTCTTGCCACTGAGTCAGTACAGGTTTCCGGATGAAAGGGATGCCCAGAGTCAAATAGGAAATGCATGTGATGCATACCAGCGACAGACACCATGATGCACCCATGTCCTGATAGCCAGCGCCACTATGGTGTGCATGTAGCACATGTCACTCCCCTGCAGGACCACCAATAAGTTGACACATGCCATGGCAGAGGCATGACTGCTAAGTCATACATCACTGTCTCAGTGATGTATGACTTGGCAGCCAGACAACAACACTATGCACTGTGTCACAATAGTAGGTCATGGGGAATGCAAGTCCTGGAGCTGCACAAGTGCACATGTACATCCCCCACACAACACATCATCTTAACCCTCATCTGTCCAGGTCACACCTATTGGACATATGGGAGACCTGTGACACTACCCTCTGAACCTGAGCCCCTCACAATTTGCTGTGAATGGGGAACAGCTGCCTGAACTTCACATTCGCATACCCCAGTCTGTACGGGCAGCTGATCAAACACCTATGTGACACACAAGTATCGTCTCCTATGGTCACATCTCCAGGGGCATGCTGAGCCCCTACCAAGAAACACCCCAGCAGTCCTGGCAACTAATCCACAGCACACTGACACAGAGGCAGACACCTGAGGGGTCAAATCACTGTGCACAATGTGTCAGCTGATACATGGGAGGGGAGTACAGAGTGCATTGCATGGCCTGGAGTAGGCATGACTGTCCTGCTCCACATGAATGAGGGATGTGCCCTGGACAGTGGATAGCTGGCTATGTATGTGTGACACACGTAATCTGCACACTCCTGGGGCACAAACATTGTTCCCACCCACTGCATGGGCGTGTGCCACATACCCCAGGCACATGTGGTGGCTCAGCTCAGCAAGTGGACCGCATATCAAAGCAACACGCAGATCACATGTCCAAACCCAGGCGTTGTGTGAACAATGGACCCACCCATGATGCCCACAACAGAGTTAGGGAAACAGATGCTGTCCCCCACCTTTAGTGAAGCAAACTGCAAGGACACAGTCCCAAGTGACACAATTCCCTGAATGTAAGGGCCACACCTGGGTATCAGATGACCAGTGGGCAGTGCACAATAGAGGGAGATGGCTCTTGGACAACATGACTGCTGCACTGTGGCAGTTGAACCAGGCCAGAGGAGGGCACAAAGCATGTAATACAGAGTTCACAGTGCAGTCTTTGACTCACCCCCTCCTTGCTGCTGTCTGGCCTTCAGCTGCCCATCCAGGTCTGGAAAGACCACCGCCAGGATCTGGAGCATGTGGGGGGTCAGGGTCCGTGTTCCGCCCCTCCTGCGAGGAGGCGACAGCTTCAGCTGGACCCGTGCAATCCTCCGGGTCCAGCCCCGAAGGTCCTGCCACCTCTTCTGGCAGTTGCGGATCCGGCGCTTGTAGACCCCCACGGACCGGACAGCCCGGACGATGTCCTTCCAGATTTCCTGCTTCCGATGGGCATTAACCTGTCAGGATGACAAAGTGAAAAGGCCATTACCACACATGCAACATATCCGTGCATGACACAGTTGTATATACATGTCTCAATCACAGGGGCACATGATGTACACAGGCAGTGCAAAGCTGACCATGGACAGTTTGCCTGACGTCACTACATGGTATCATTGCATGGGAAGTAAAACCATGTTCAAATGCACTGTCACTGCACCATACCTGTCCAGTGCAAGTCACTACACACTATGGGGGGTGACAACTACTCAGTGAGCCTGCTAGCCAGTGGCGTGCAGACTCTCAGCCTTGCTAGTCACACAAAATGCACATTCAGAAAGGCAGTGCACAGAACACTCACCTGCTCCCCTGGTGTCCCATACAGCTTGCTGTACTGTGGAAGTAGGCTGTCCAGCAGGGCCTGGTTCTCTTCAAGGCTGAAGGCTGGGGCTCTCTCCACAGTACGTGCCATTGCAGGGTCCAGAGGGGCAGAGACAGCAGCAGTGCAGTGGCAGATGTCGTCCTGGAGCATGTAGTGCAGGCAAGTGAGCTCTCAGGGGAACAGCCAGCAATATATATGTGCTGGAGAGGCAGATACTGTCCCTTGTGTCCAAAGTGATAGGTCCAAGTCGTTTGCATCTTCTGAATCTGGCCAATCCATGGAATAGCAGCACCAAAACACGCCCACAGCATCCTTCAAATCTTCAACTTCATGACATACATGATTTTGCAACATTGTTGTGGGTGACCAACTGAATTTACAGCAACCGACTCGTTCGAAATTCGAAAACGCGTCCGTTGCCAGGCAAGCCCATTGTCAATGGATGCGCACCGATCGGTCCATTGCGGTACAACGCGCACAGGGGTACAACGCGTACCCGCACACATTGAATGCAATGGGCCGGCCGGAGGCACCGATCGGTCCATTGCAGTACAACGCATCACTGTACATGTGACTGGCATATGTCAGCATGCCTGTCTCAGATGGACATATGCCAGCCACAGATAGCTCCCAGGGAGTGATGGGCACACCTACATCACGACAGCCTGTCCAAACTTTATCATAAGGCATGTAAGGCTGCATTTCCTATTGTGTGTATGTTGGTGTACATGTTGTCCTGTGGGTGTCACCTGTGGGCAGCCACCCCCAGGCTGTGCACGTGTTCATGGGGACAGGATCCTGGGTGTTACGTGTACATGTCCACTGTGATGTGCAACTGTTCATATCTGTGCATGTGCCATGGTCACATTTCACAGTGGTGTATGTTTATGTCATGTCACATACCCCATGAGTCCCATGTGGGACGGTATGTTTGAGCCAGGGTGTCCCAGTGGCACAATAGTGATGGTCCTCCACAGTCTTTGTGCATGTAGTGTTTACAATGTCTCTGATGTCATGTGCACAATGGGAGACAGTCTCCACATCCACGTTGTGTGTGCATGGACTCTGATGTTGTGCGTGTGTGTCACAGACGTCCATGTCTGTCCTGCCGTGGCAAGTGGGGCCACTACCTGTGGGGGTCATGGTTGTTTTGCTGTGGTGTATACATGATACTCCATGTAATGCCAGTGTCCATGTGGCATTACAGGGTCCCTGGGAATGTACCTGTCGTTGAGCTGTGGTGCCTGGGGCACATCTGTCCTCACATGTCACTGTGGGGGTTATTGTGACACGGCAGCAGGAGATGGGAACTGTGACACGGCCTCATGATATCCAATGGGCCAACCTGGGACTAATTGATGCCACCTGTTGGACCGTGTTGACAGATGTTGGCCATGTATGTACCATACATGTCCTTCCGGTACTGCACACTTCATGTAGTTGTGCCTCATAATGATGTATGTTGGGATCTTGAGTGTGTTCAATGCCGCATATGTGGGGTGACTGACAATCTTGCTCACTTCTCCTCTGCACTGCAGGGCTCCTGCTGTCCATCGACCATTCCCAGACCTGGCAACGATGGTGGAACGGGACAGCATCCGACGGTACCGCTTCACCAGGCAGCTGATTGAGGATTTGGCAGTGCAGTTGTCCCCACATTTGCAGCCTGGCCGGCCGTATCCTACAGCGCTGACCCCCAAGGTGAAGGTGATGGCAGCCCTACACTTCTTTGCCACTGGTACCTTCCAACATACTGTGGCGACTGCTGGTGGGATGTCACAGACCATGTTCAGCCGTGTGCTCCGCGATGTTTTGGCGGCAATGTTGCTCATCCTGAACCGGTACATCTAATTCCCTAGACTGCGACGACTCACTGACGTGAAGAGTGACTTTTATGCCCTGGGGAGGATGCCGCATGTAATTGGCTCCATTGATGGGACACATGTGGCTTTGGTACCACCACAGGCCCAGGAGCAGGCCTACAGGAACCGCAAGCACTACCACTCGGTCAATGCACTGGTGGTGTGTCTTGCAGACATGACCATCACACACGTGTGTGCCCGTTTCCCTGGTTCAGCACACGATGCCTTTGTGATGAGGAGTAGTCGCATCCCCAGGATGATGGCACAGATGCAGAACCAGCGTGCCTGGCTTGTCGGTGTGTACTGACTTTGTGCCATTGTGTGTGATCTGATCTGTAGTATTCCGCCCACTTTTCCAAGTCAGCTAATGTGCACTTGTCTGTCCGTAGGTGACTCGGGATACCCCTACATGCCGTGGTTGCTGACACCCTCAGGAACCCTGTGACACCAGCCCAGATGCGCTACAATGAGGCACATGGTCGGACCAGGAGAGTGATTGAGCGGACCTTTGGACTCCTGAAGAGCCGCTTCCGCTGCCTGGACAAGACCGGAGGGTCCCTCCCATATGCCCCTGCGAAAGTGTGCAAGATTATCATCGTCTGCTGCATGCTCCACAACCTGGCAGTGCGGAAGGAGTTGCCTCTCATCCAGGATGACAATGACCAACATCCGCCACCTGTGGAGGATCCTGGCCTGGACCACGATGCCAGTGACGATGATGATGATGATGGTGATGGTGATGTCCGCACACAGCTCATCACCAACTTCTTTAGCTGAATGTGAGTATCCTGAGGTGTCATGTCAATGATGTGAGTTGGCATGATGTGTGGGTGGTGCTCTGGTGCTGTTGGAGTGTGTCCATGGGCTACTTGACTGGATGTGTGTTGCGATGTGTGGTGACAGGTGGGCTGTACTCCCCAACAGTGTTGACATGCTAACTTGGTTCTGGGTGGGTATCTTGTAACATGTATTGTGCATGAGTTTTGCTGTTCTGTCCTGTACTCCATTGCTTTTGACTGTGTGTCATTTCTGTCCTTCACAGGGTACTTTCAGATTCGTTTGGTCAACTGTGTCCACCGACGACGTGATTGCACATCCAGGCTGGTAGCTGTTGTGTCCCTACAGGTGATGTGCGCCACACCCATGGACTTCCTTCCGTCTACAGTTGTTGACTGTGTGCCCGCTGCCAGGTGGGATTACCTTGCATCTGTAGTGGTTACAGCATGTTGCTACTGTGTAATAAACCTGTGCTTCACTTTGTGATGTGCGTTGTCTGTGGTCACACATTTGACTGCCATTTGCTTACTGCACCTGTGGGCTACTTGACTACAACTGGGAATGGGTGTGGTGTCTGTGCATTGCACCGTCTTCCCTGGCAACATCAGTGTAGGCAATGAGTCAGATGGCCTAGGTGTGTATGTGTTGTGTAGCCCTGGTGGTGTGTCTCCCTCATGTGTGTCACGTTGCCTGTACTCACATGCCTGTGTTGTCCTTGCTGTTGCAGTTCGCATACACAGTGTAATTTTGCAGTTCATCATCCCCATAACAGCACCCACGTTGGAATCACGACAGAGGCAAGTATGGTGTATTGGTGTGTTTATTGTGATACATTTGTGTTAATAGTGCATAGGATGGGTAGTGCTGTACATAAATCTTGCAATCCCAAGTTCCTAGGTGAATTGAAAGTCCTGGTAGACAGGATCCCCAGTATCGGGCCACAGTTGTCTGACACATTGGTCCAACTTGTACTCCCCATGCAATGTGTGGGAGTAGTGTTGCCGTCAACAGGGTGAACAGTCTGTGCACAAAGGCGAACATCCAGAACAGGTTCAGGCTTCCTGGGAGTTGCGCTTGGCCATCGGCCTCTCACTTTTCCCTCCTCGGACGACCCCTCTTCTTTGGGGGGGGGCCCTCAAGTACAGGCTGCTGCGGTGTAGGGGACTCTCCGCCAGAGTCCTCCTCCCTCCCTGTGGCAGTTGCAGTTTGTTTGGCACCAGATGTTGTTGGCACACAGGGAGGTGTGGACTGGTTGCTGTTCATCTGGCGGAGGCATTGTAAAATGTCCCTGTGCACCGCCGTCATCTCATGCAGTGCATCCCACTTGGACTCCACGCGGGACATGTGTGAGTCCACACGGGACATGTGTGACTCCACGTGGGACATGTGGGAGTCCAAGCGGGCATGATGGGCAGCCTGCTGCTGTTTAATGTCTCTGAGGAGCCCCACTACCTGGCTGAGCTCTCCGGTGTGCTTACCAGTTGTGGGTCATCATGCACACCAGCAACATCTGCAAGCAGCGACCTCTGTCTCCCACCCCTCCCACCACCCCTGCTGACATGTGCAGTGTGTGCAGTGGCACGCACAGATAACCCTGGTCCACCTTGGGGGTTGGTGGTGGTGGTGGTGTCCATGGCCCCAGGTTGGTCCAGGGTCACTGTGCTGGTGTTGCTCCTTGTTCTGTCCATGTCGGCAGGGGTGGTATTCGTGGTGACAGTCGTTGGAGGGGTGGGTGCAGGGGGTGCAGCTGGTGGTCCTGCTGGTGCTGCAGCTGGTGGTCCTGCTGGTGCTGCATGTTGACTTGCACCGGATGTGCCAGGTTGTTCTTCATCGTCCGAGGAGGACAGAGGCTGTACGACGCCAGTGAGCTCGGCATCCTCTTGAGCCTGGGACTGGGACTCCTCAGCGTCTGCTGCTGTGTCCCCATCATCACCTGTTTTTGGGAGACACAAACAATGTATGTTATGTTTCTGCAGGCATCAATGGTTGACACACATGACAGTTGTGACTGTGCCTCTGGGTGCGGGCCTGTACATTGCATTGTCCTAAGTCGTCACAGTCAGGGGTTGATATTGGTGTGGCACATTGTCCTGCATTATTTGGGCATATCTATGTATTTTCTGGGGTGTGAACATGGTCTGCATTGGTTGTGTTTGGTTGACAGCCGGCCCTCCTTCCCACCCACCCACCCAGCCAGTCAGTTATCCCACCATGGAACGTGCTTGCGTTGCAGGGAGTGGAAGTTGTCTCTCAGGATGTCAGTCAGTGGTGTCCTGCTGTTTGTTGGTGCACAGTTGCCAGCAGGGCCTTGTGCTCCCCACAGCAGTAGCCAGTGTCGGCCATCTTGTGAGTCCTTCTCCACTTCCTGTGATGTGAGCATGGTTCAGGTTGGTGTTGATGGGACAGTTGTGGGGGTGACCAATATCAGTGACTACGACTCCCATCATGCCATTGCCTCCACCCCACTTCCCAGCATTCCCATACTTACTTGCTTTTGTGGGGAGTTCAGTGTGTGTGGGTGTGAGAGCAATGGCAAGATGGCTGACAGTGGTGTCCTGCTGTTGGTTGGTGTGCAGTACCCAGCATGCCCTTGTGCTCCCCACGACACAGCAACAGTGTCAGACATCTTTGATGGGCCTTTCCACTCTCTGTGGGATGTGCATGCATGAGTGTGAGCTTGCTGGGCCATGTGGTGGGGGATGTAGAGCTGTGACTACGACTCCCATCATGCTATTGCCTCCACCCCCTTCCCAGCATGCCCATGCTTCCTTCCTTTTGACTCTGCTTCCCTGTGGGGTGGGCTGGCTGTGCTGACAGGATGGCTGGGAGTGTTGTCCTGGCAGTTGTTTGGCTAGAAGTCCCAAGAGTGTCCCTGTGCTTCACACGACATAACCCAGGGTGGTGGTTCTTTGTGGGATCTTGTGTTAGGATGGGGGCATTGCATTCTACCAGGTGGGTTCTGTGGAGTTTGTGTTGGGGTGTGTGTGAGGGGAGGTGCTTGTGACTATGGTCAGTGCTGCAAGTCCCCCTTCCCACCCAGCCAGCCAGATATCCCACCATGGAACGTGCTTGCATTGCAGGGAGTGTAAGTTGTCTCTCAGAATGTCAGTCAGTGGTGTCCTGCTGTTTGTTGGTGCACAGTTGCCAGCAGGGCCTTGTGCTCCCCACAGCAGTAGCCAGTGTCAGCCATCTTGTGAGTCCTTCTCCACTCCCTGTGATGTGAGCATGGTTCAGGGTGGTGTTGATGGGACAGTTGTGGGGTGACCAATATCAGTGACTACGACTCCCATCATGCCATTGCCTCCACCCCACTTCCCAGCATTCCCATACTTACTTGCTTTTGTGGGGAGTTCAGTGTGTGTGGGTGTGTGAGCAATGGCAAGATGGCTGACAGTGGTGTCCTGCTGTTGGTTGGTGTGCAGTTCCCAGCATGCCCTTGTGCTCCCCACGACACAGCAACAGTGTCAGACATCTTTGATGGGCCTTTCCACTCTCTGTGGGATGTGCATGCGTGAGTGTGAGCTTGCTGGGCCATGTGGTGGGGGATGTAGAGCTGTGACTACGACTCCCATCATGCTATTGCCTCCACCCCCTTCCCAGCATGCCCATGCTTCCTTCCTTTTGACTCTTCTTCCCTGTGGGGTGGGCTGGCTGTGCTGACAGGATGGCTGGGAGTGTTGTCCTGGCAGTTGTTTGGCTAAAAGTCCCAAGAGTGTCCCTGTGCTTCACACAACATAACCCAGGGTGGTGGTTCTTTGTGGGATATTGAGTTAGGATGTGAGGCATTGCATTCTACCAGGTGGGTTCTGTGGAGTTTGTGTTGAGGGGGTGTGAGGGGAGGTGCTTGTGACTATGGTCAGTGCTGCAAGTCCTCCTTCCCACCCAGCCAGCCAGATATCCCACCATGGAACGTGCTTGCATTGCAGGGAGTGGAAGTTGTCTCTCAGGATGTCAGTCAGTGGTGTCCTGCTGTTTGTTGGTGCACAGTTGCCAGCAGGGCCTTGTGCTCCCCACAGCAGTTGCCAGTGTCAGCCATCTTGTGAGTCCTTCTCCACTCCCTGTGATGTGCGCATGGTTCATGGTGGTGTTGATGGGACAGTTGTGGGGGGCAATATGTGTGACTGCGACTCCCATGATGCTATTGGCTACACTGACTTGGCCAGCATACACAGAATTCCTTCCTTTGAGTGGTCTTCACTGTGTGTTGGTGTTGTTGTGGTGGCTACATGTCTGGATGTGTTTGTTAGTTCTATTTGTGCCACTGCCTAGCTGTAGTTGTAGTTGTGTTTGTACATGTGTTGGCACAGTTGGATGTGACTTTTTGATGGCATGTGTTGTGTTTTTCTGACTGACATACACATTTTGGGATGATTCTGTTCTGGTTGCTGTGTAATTGCTATGAGTGCATGGTTTGACTCTCCCTTGACAGTGATGTGTGTGTGTATTGTGGCAGAATATTGTGTACATTTGTTGTGTACTCACCAGGCTCTGGGATGTTCTCTAGTCCATATACGCTCACTGG
Source organism: Calotriton arnoldi (assembly GCA_963921515.1). Taxonomy (NCBI): domain Eukaryota; kingdom Metazoa; phylum Chordata; class Amphibia; order Caudata; family Salamandridae; genus Calotriton; species Calotriton arnoldi. The sequence goes on from CAWUFW010009126.1 coordinate 639,657, forward strand.
CGGAAGGATGGCCCGCACCTTCTCCTCCCAGGGCCTGAGGTATACTGGCTTGGCAGGAGGGCCACTGCCGGTGTATTGGCTCAGGAGGTAGTCTTTCTTGAGCAGCTCCCGGACCCTCCTGCGCACGTCATACCACCTGTTCTGGATGTCGGTCTTTGTGCGCAGACATGGTGATTGTGCGTTCACCCTGTTGATGATCCTCTCCCACATCTTGGTTTTCTGGGAGATGGGGGTCTGTTGGACCAGTGTGCCAAACAGCTGTGGCTCTACCCTGAGGATCTCGTCTACCAGGACTTCCAATTCACAATCTAGGAACTTGTGATTCTTCTTGGGGGGCATGGTGATGGGTGGTGATGGTGAGTGATGTGTGTGTAGGTGTGCAGGTGAGGGTGTGTGAGTGTGTGTTTTGCTGGGTGTATGTGAGGTAGGTGTTTGTTGGTGTGCTGATGGTGTGTGGCTTGTGTGAGGGATGAGCTGTGGGTGTGTGGTTGCTTTCTCTTGGGTGCTGGCAGTGGAATGGCATTTGCAAAGGCTCATGGTTGTGATTTGTGTCCTTTATATAGGTGGAGTTGTGGGTGTGTCTTTGTTCTCTGTCCCCACCCCCCAGTATTTATTGGCTTGGTAATTGCTTGTTTGGCCTTTTTTTGGGTGATTTTTCCTTTGTGCTGTTTGTGTATGTTGGAAACGTTCTTGTGACCGAGTCGGACCCTGCATTGGTCTCGTACGGTGTTCTCCGTTTCGTTCACGCTGTGTTTGTGCAGTTTTCTATGCTGCGTACGCTGTCGGTCGCGGTGTATTGTGTTGCTTCGGCTCGGTTTTGTATGCGTGTCGGTCGTACGGCTTGTCCTCCGTCCGACTCGCTTGTGGTTTTCGCGCCTTGCATCGTACTTTGCGGTTTGGAGTTCGCGTGTACGTTTCGGTCGGATTTGTTCCGGGTGCGTGTCGGTCGGTTGGATTCGCATGTTTTTCCGGCCGGATTGCTGTTTTCCGTGCGGCTCGGTCGGTCGACTTGGTTTCGGTACATGTCGGTCGGATTTTTCGCGCCTTGCATCGTACTTGGCGTGTCGTGCGCCACGGGTACGTGTCGGTCGGTATTATTTCCGGGTCCGAGTCGGTCGGCGATTTTTCCGGCCCGAATCGGAATCGACCCCAAAGTGTTTTTAATTAATATCAATAAATTATTATTTAATTATTTTGGTGATAATATTGTAGTTAATGTGTGAATCGATATTTTTGACATATATGTTTTTAAGGCAACAATATTTTTGTTTCATATATTTCTGTTTTCAATATAGGTAAAAATCTATATTTTTACAACGATATTTGTTTTCAATATTAGTGCTTTTACTAGTTAAGTATAGGAAGTCGATATTTTTGTTATCAATATGTAATTTCTGATATTTTTATGTTTCGATATTGCATGCATTGATGTTATCTCAGTTATCCCTATTGGACCGAAGCTAAGCACCCGTTAGACCAGTGAACAGATTCTGAGCCACTCCTCATGGACACTCAACCTCTGTTCTGGGACACTGTTGTTTCCCTTCCATCAACAGTTCTGCAGCAATGTGCAGTAGTTTATCTGGATCCTTAGTGAAGTGAAACAAAGGCAGCTCATGATAATTCAGGGTGCAGGGCCTGGGCTAAACTCAGAAAAGCACACATAACACTTGCTAAATCAATTTCTAGCCAGTGCTTTTACTTTTAAAACAAACTGTACCTTATTTCACACAAGACTAAATATAAAACTACAAATGTACAAGATGCTAGCCTGACTTATCCAGCCCCTTCTGAATGAGAGAATTGTATAAAAAGGTCTATTTGTGTTAATTAATGCCAAACTCCTTTCTGTGTTGTTTGTCATGGCAGTCACAAAACATCTGCTTCCTATCACATTTTCAACGAGTTCACAGTGTGAAGTCTCTTCCTGGTGTATCTGTCAAGGGGTTAAAGCAGGCAAAGCCAATTCTTACTGTATTTGATTTAGGATCTGTGTTAACAGTGTATCTAATCGTTATGAACAATGGAAGTACTTCACAGCTTGGCTAACGCAACTGTTGCCCAATGAAATGCAAATAATTAGGGTCAACAAAAGAGGTGCAGCCTAAAACCCCATGTCACCTAACTGCTGAAACCATACAGAGTACCAAGAAGACCGGTTTAGGAGGTGATTCTCAGGGTAATGAGGCAGAGTAGTCCAAGGCTTACTCTGGGAGGGAGTGTGGGTAAAAATTCCAACCTTTGCAAAGCACACAAAATGCTTAACAAATCAATGTTCAGCCGCTGCATTGAATTTTAAAGCGAATAAGAAATTGAATTTGCTTGCAATTAAATACTAAACGTATATTAACAAATTTACACATGTCCTCTCTAACCCGTCCGGAACTAGATATCGGTGTAAGAAGATTGTTCAGTGCTAAACTGTGTAAAGTCCCTTCCTATGGTGAGTGTCTCCAAGTTCACAATGTAAACCTTGTTCCTATTGCATTTGCACGAGGTAAGGTAAACTTTTATCGTTTAGTTAATTAAAATCATAACAATTTTGGCATAAAAGAAACAGGTTACACAAAAGCTTCAAAATTAAAAACACTTCATGAGACGTTAAATCATTATAGAAGAATAGTCAAATAATGTACAGAATTTAAAAGCGTAAAATGCATAGGGCTGGCAAGAGCTGGAAGGTGCAGACATTTGCAAGAGGGCTCACAGTGTAAAACCTCTTCTGATTGCCTTCGTCAGAGTGTTAACAATGTAAAACCGCTTTCTATGGTATTTGTTACAAGGTTACACAATGCAAAGCCCTTTCCTAGTGCATTTGACGCAGGGTCTGCATTAACAATGTGAGCAATGGAACTACTCCATAAAAAGGGCTAAAACATTTGCTGTCCATTCAAGTGCCAATAAAGAAGAAGAGCAACAAAAGAGGGGAGTAAAAGCCCTCTGGCCACCTTACTATTGGACCCACATTAAGCAATTAGTATATTCCCTTTGCACCTGACCCTCACTGTATTGTGACAGAGCAGTCGAAGACCTTCCCATGAGGGGGTGGTCTTGAAACTCATAACTATGGAATACACCTGATAAAACTTAAAGAAAAAGTGCTTTAATTCACATACAACTAAATACTAAACATATGATTACAAATGGACTCAATAAAAGCCATCCCTCTCTATCCATTCCTTGACTACAGATCTGTGTAAGACGGTTTTTCTCTGGTAAACAATGAAAACCCCTTTGCATTGTTTTTGTCAGAGAGTTCACAGTGTAAAATCCATTCCTATTGCAGTTGTCAGAGTCTGCAAAGTAAATCCCCTTCCTATTGTGTCTGTTATAGAACTGCCAAAGAAAACCAGACTACAAGAATGGTTGTCAGCTAATGACATCCTGACACCTCTACAGGCAGGTTTCAGAGAGTGCATCTGCACCATGGACCAAGTGTTCTGATTACAATTGGTGTACTGGAAGACTGTCACGCTGGGAGTATTTGTAGACCTGCACTCAGCCTTTGATCTAGTCCCAAGAGCAACCCTATGGCAGGTGCTCCTTGAAATGGGAGTGCCTAGCTATCTCCTTGACATTATAGTGAGGTTGCACCATGAAAACTATGCGCAGGTCAGGGTGGGTAGTGCATGTGAACTGACCGATTCCTCTCCCGTGACTAGAGGAGTGATGCAGGGGCACGTACTTGATCCCAAGTTGCTCTTCCTTTATATAAATGGCCTGGTTAAACAGCTGGATGAGTGTGATAATCACGCTCCCAGATTGGCAAACATGAGGGTACCGGCCCTCATGTTTGTCGATGATTCTTTACTCCTCCTTAAGGGCCTTATTTTGACTAGTCGCGGTGGCAGTCCGACAACCACCGCACTGCCGGATCACTCGCAGTATTGCAGCTGCGGCGGTTAGAGACTAGACCACCGACACCACCAGGATCAAGGATCCCGCTGGGCCTGCAGTTTTTTCCTGTGCAGAATATGCTTACAGTGCTGCAGCCAGCACCAGCGTGCATATTATGAGTTGCCTCACCGTCACCATTTTCATGGTGGTGCGACAACATGAAATGGGTGGCGGAGAGGCAACAAAGGGAGACCTACAAGTTGAAGCAAACGGTAGGAGGTATTATAAAGACATTGCTTAGCACCCAGTTTTACCCCAAAAAGCCAACCCTTCATATTTATCGCTACCAGGACCTTGGGATAGCTTCCTACAGAGCTGCACTGTGGAACCATATGGGCATGAGCTCCCTTACTAGGGGGAAGAAATCATTTCATGAGCCAGCTGGTTGGTGTACCTGCAAACACTCCTCTGTTACCACTTTAACTGGACTTTGGATTGAGACCTTTACATGATAGGATAGGACTATGCCCTCTCCTTTATTGGAGGAGGATCTGGGCTACTCCGGAGCTCCTCTGCTATCGGCAAGGGCTTAAGGAAATTTTTAGTCATGTTGGCTCAGGCAACATACCGTGGATTAAATGTCTGAGATGCACCTTAGTGGAGATAGGGTTGACAAGCCCGTGGAGCACCCCTGGTGAGGCTGGGGTCACCACCAAATCCCAACTAAAGCTGCTTTTTGGCTTCACAGAGACTCATTCCTATACTCTAAGAGGAATAGGATTTACCTTATGGACACATTTTCTATTGTTAAGGACTCCTATATCCAGGAGGATTGTCTGGATGAGATCGAGTCACCCGTAGCCACATGCCAGTGCCTGCAAATTCGGTATGGGACCTTACCCATTCTATCCTTTACTGCCAAGTGGGAACGAGGTCAGGGGACCGGATCACTGACAAAATATTGAAGGTCAAAAAATCGACCTACAAAAATATCGGAGCAAGAATATCGATGTCAACAATATCGATATCCTATCTACAACATGGTAAGTACAAAAATATCGAGAAAAAAAATATCGATGTCAAAAATATCGTTATCAAAAATATCGGTTTTTTTTGTTAAAAAAATATGTAAAATAAACTAAATAATACTTATAAATAAAATAAACATAGTTAAAAATATTTTATAATGTTTAAAATTAATAAGTAATATATATAATTTAATAAAACATTAATTAAACATATACATATAATATATAATATATATACTTACTTAATAATGAGTTTTAATAATTATTTTAATAAATTATAAATTAATAAAAAATATTATAAATTACAAATACATCTATACACAAAACAATAACATAAATAAAAATTAAATCATTATGTATAACAAATTAAAAAAATTAAATTTACTTTTAATATTTTTAAAATTAATTATATACTACATTAACTAAAATAATACAAAAAATATTAAATAGCGGAGAGAATAAAACTACTATTTCAACTCCCAAAAAAACAACAGTAAGAAAAATGTTGGATAGCGTAGAGGTTAAAATTACTATTCCCACTCTAGAGAGTGCAACAGTAGAGAAAGTATTGGATAGCGTAGGGGTAAAAATTACTATTCCCACTCCAGGTAGCGCAACAGTAGGGAAAACGTTGGATAGCGAGAGGGTAAAAATTAATATTCCCACTGCAGTGAGTGCAACCGTAGGGAAAGCGTTGGATAGCGTAAGGGTAAAAATTACTATTCCCACTCCAGTGAGTGCAACAGTAGGGAAAGTGTTGGATAGCGTAGGGGTAAAAATTATTATTCCCACTCCAGGGAGTGCAACAGTAGGGAAAGCGTTGGATAGCGGGAGGGTAAAAATGAATATTCCCACTCCAGTGAGTGCAACAGTAGGGAAAGTTTTGGATAGCGTAGGGGTAAAAATTACTATTCCAACTCCAGAGAGTGCAACAGTAGGGAAAGTGTTGGATAGCGTAGGGGTAGAAATTACTATTCCCACTCCAGGGAGTGCAACAGTAGGGAAAGCGTTGGATAGCGTGAGGGTAAAAATTACTATTCCCACTCCAGTGAGTGCAACAGTAGGGAAAGTGTTGGATAGCATAGGGGTAAAAATTACTATTCCAACTCCAGAGAGTGCAACAGTAGGGAAAGTGTTGGATAGCGTAGGGGTAAACATTACTAGTCCAACTCCAGAGAGTGCAACAGTAGGGAAAGTGTTGGATAGCGTAGAAGTTACAAATAACATACTTATAAATAAAATAATTTTTTAAATAATTAATGAATTATTAAATAACTGTCAACTATTTACCAATACCAATAAATAATTATTAAAAACATAATTACCAATAGAAAATGTATTAACAATAAACGAATAATAAATACCAATAAATAATAATTAATCAATATTAATTACTAAATAATAAATATTAAACAATAAAATATTTTTAATAACAAAAAACATATAAATTATTAAAACTTAATTACCAATTAACTAATATTGAACAATTAAATGCTTTTTTATACCAAAATAATAATAATTAAACATTAATTATCAATTAATAATTACTTCTTAATATATTAATTAAATTTATCAATAAATAATATTTAATAATTTATCCAATTGATGATAAAACAACAATAAATTAATTTTTAGAACCAAAAAATTCTAATTAAAAAAAATTACCAATTAATAATTAATGTCCAATAAATTAATTATCAATACCCAAAAATAAATTTAATAATTACTTAATTAGATTTCAATTACTTCCAAAAGTATTCCCCTATAAACGCACAACACACTCCAATAATAAAATAATACACTTAACATAATGATCAATTAATCAATTAATAAAAATTAATTACCAATTATTAATTAATTAACAATAATATAATTATCAATACCAATTAATTAAAATAAATTATAACTTAATTACAATTAAATTACATAATGATCAATTAATCAATTAATAAAAATTAATAACTAATTAATAAAAATTAATTACCAATTATTAATTAATTAACAATAATATAATTATCAATACCAATTAATTAAAATAAATTATAACTTAATTACAATTAAATTACTTCCCACCCTATTCCCCTATAAACCCACAACCCGCTACAGAACTTAAACGCAAAAAATAATTAAAATTAATTTATAATTCCTAAAAATTAATAATTAATTTAGTATAATTAAATTACTTCCCACCCTATTCCCCTATAAACCCACAACCCGCTACGGTACAAAAAAAAACCAATAACTTAAAAAAAACATTATTAACATATAAAAATTGTATACATATATTTTTAGACAAGTAGAACACTTAACAAAAACACATATAACACATACATATTAAAAACATAACAAAATACATAACAATAATACAAATATCGATATTAGTAACATCGATATTAGTAACATCGATATATTTGATTTCGATATTACTAACTTCGATATTACTTACATCGATATAAAAAAATTCGATATTACTTACCTTAGGGTCAATATTCTGTCCATCGATATTCTTAACATCGATATTCTGTCCCTTCGATATTGTGACTTCGATATTAGTGTATGTCGATATTTTATTTTCGATATTTTGACTGCTCACCCAGGGGGACCACCGTCCTGCAGTGCCCAGCCTGTGGTAATGAAACTTTGAAACATGTCATGTTAATTTACCTGGCCTACTGGTGTTGCAGGAGACGCTGGATTATTCCACTCTGCCGGAACATGGGTGTTAGGGAGCACAAAGAGGCCCTCAGGCTACTGAGGTATGGCAATTGAAAAGTGATGCTATTTGCACTAACATGATATTTTATGGGAGTGTGGAGGATCAGGGAAAAATCTTGTTTAGCTTCTGAAAATCTGATCAATGGTGCGCTATTGTATGGTTAATGCAATTCCTGGCTTGACCAGTATGTTGGGTCTGTGCTCATTTGTTACAAACAGGTTGTGATTGCCCTCCACACAGCACGTTGTTTTAGTCTCTGTACTGCTAACGAGGCCAAGGGGCATAAATAACTGCAAGAATTTTGAGATTTTGCAAACCTGAGTGTTAACTTGCTATTTATGATATAGGCACTTTTTAGATGTGTAATGTTATGTCATCAGTCTAAACTTGTTTAACTATATACCTAATGAATCTCTTTTTAGATGATGTTTTGTATACTATTTTATGATGGGTTTTTTCTCCTTTTTTAACCTTACAAGGGAATTTTCCCATTTAGGATGTGTTTCCTGATCATACATGTATATTAATTGATTGGTCATTTTGTACCATATGTAGGAAACAATATTGATGAAATGTATTTTGTTGTATGTGCTTTTATGGCATTGTGCCAAAATAAACTTTTGACTGACTGATAATCCTTTCCTATTGTAGTTGCCACATGGTTACACCAAGCAAGATCCCTAGCTACAGTTTTTGACAGGGAGTCTGTGTTAGCAATGTTTCTATCATCTAAGTGTAATGGAACTACTTCTTAGGTGGTCTCACACCACTGTTGCCCAGAGAAGATGCTGGTAGGAACATAATCAACAAAGGAGCAGAGCTACATCCTCCCTCTCTGTAGTCTATTTGAAACTCATTTGTTACACCTAAGACCTAAAGAAAACTAAACATAAAAGTAGAGATTGATACCAGAACTACCTTTTCACTGGGAGCAATTTAGGGAAGTTGTACCGCGGGTGAAGACATTTACAGTTGGCAGCAGCATTTGTGACCCTGAAGGTCCCCACTGTGTCCAGGGATGTAGCCAGCAATAGTGTAGTGGGTACAGTGGCAGCAAGGCCATGGGTGTTTGTGAAGGGCCATCTGCACCCAAAAAATCCATGACGGTTTGCACCGAAATCCTGCTTTGTTTCCAATTAGACTCTCAGCAGGCAATGTTCGCTGCTTGAGGACCTGACCTGTGGTTCTTGCCAGCCTTTACCCCTGCAAATGCTGTCCAGCAGGGATCTGATAAAGCCCTCTTCAAGCTCTCATTCTTCGACATTTCTGGGCTACTGTGTAGTATGTACTTAGTTAAGTTGTGATATCCCTTTAATGGAGAAGTTTAAGATTATTTAGAATGCCACTTGTTGCCAGGTGACATTAGAATGTTATCTTGAGTTAAGGTTTGGAGCTGATCTGGTGGAGCCGTTATATTTTCTGGCTCCACGACCATGTAGCTAAGAAATAAACCACTTCAAGTTCAACCTGCTTCCAGCATATTTACTACATAACTTTGGCGCCAATTTTGCTACATGGTGGAACCTTCCGCTTGGCGTACTACTGCTGCAACATATAAAAATTCATCGCTTCTCCATTTCTCCAAGAAATGTGACTTTGCCCATTTCCCAAGCAGACAACTGACACTATGTGCATTTTACAACGTACTATTCTATACTTATGAGGATCAAGAGTTGTTACATACTTTTGTGATTTCGCTGAGGCGCATGCTTAATTACTTTTGAACCTGCAGCTTCATACCTTGTGCTCGGGCTTCGATGTCTTAGAACCAAGTTCATTCTCGCTACGCAGCACCAACTCCTCTTGCATTCTTGCTGCCTTTTTGCATTCTGACTTACATTTGACCTTACGTCACGCTGCTTCCATGTTAACGTGCATCAGCCATTTAAGTTCATTGGGATAATACGATCCAGGAATTGGCTGACGTTGCACGCCCCACAGTACGCCGACATAGCGGCCATCTTCACGCCTTGGGATTGTTTACCTTCTTTTCCTTGGTTTTCGTGCCTTTCTTGCTGTTCAACACAGACGGTAAAAAACAACGAGCTTATCATCCAGACAAAAGAAGAGTTATCGTCAGTGCTCATCAAGCATCTAGGGCAATGCGGTGATGCGCGCACCTCAACAGTGTCCTTCTCCTTGGTTCCTTCAAGTTAGTGTGTGTCACTCGCTGATACGCATACCACATGTCAGTCATCTGGTATTTTTCACCCAGTTTCACTGCCTAGAAATCCACTAGTATGTTTAGTGTGGCACCTCTAGAAGTGTTGTATATTTGTTTTGACGTACTTTGTTTCCTCACATAATATCACTTTGTTTATTGAACACCTCATAATATGTGTACAATGCAAGCTGTAAATCTCCCACCCGCCTTCTTAGATACCCCTGGAGAACCACCAGTCAGGTGGGAGATATGGCACGACGATTTTGAAAAATACTAGGGGACAATAGATGCCTCAAGAATTAGTGCGGATAGGAAGAAATGTTTGTTATTACACTCTTTGGGGTTTGAAGGTAGATCTATCTTCCAACATTTACCAAACCTATTGCAAAAAGAGAGTGATGGAATTTATGAATATCGAGAGACAGTCCTTAAACTCAAACACAGGTTTGACAAGCAACCCAGCCTCATTGTACTAAGGCATACATTTTTTAAGAGGAAACAGAGCAAAGCGGAGGATGTTGATTCTTACATCTCTACTTTACGCAGATTAGCAACTGATTGCAGATTTGAGAACTTTACTGATCAACTGATAAGAGATCAGTTTGTATGCCATTATAAGGACAAAAACATAAGACAAAAACTTTTAGGCATGGGTGATCCATCATTGGATGAGACGATTAAGGTAGCCAAGAGCATAGAAATGTTGATGGTCTCCTTAAAGGAATTGGATGACAGGGTGATTGATTCTGTTAATGTCGTGAATGTTAGCAATGTTGGGAAGTTGCGAGCAAAATCAGGTCGTTTCTGCATCTGAAGTTGTGAGTACCAATGGCATGAGCATGTGTTTTAGGTGTGGTAATTCTCCACATTTCAAAGGAGCCAAGTGTCCGGCTGTCAATATAACGTGTAATTACGGTAAGAAAATTGGCCACTTTGCCAAAGTCTGTCTGAAAAGGAAAGCTTACAAGACACCTGTTGTATGTGTTGTTGAGTCGGATGAAGAGTCTGATGCTGAAATTATATCTGTGGTTAGAAATGATGGTGACTGTGCTGAGAATGAAAACAAGGTCAAGGTTGTCCCTGGTCAAGATCTTGTTGAAGGTGATCCTTCATCTTGCATTGATTCTATTGTGAACATTGAGCTGGGGAATAAAAGACTGTCAAACTACTTGTTGACTTGGGCCAGGATAACCATGATCACACAGAAGGTGTTTGAAGAGACCTGGAGTGGTTCTCAACTATTGTCCCTGCCTGACCGTTCTCCTGTGTCCTATGAAGGTCGCAAGATAGAATTTATGTTTTTTTTAAAGAAGAGATGAGGATTAAGGGAAGGATAATCAGGGGAAAGATTTATGTGGCAGTAAAATGGTTAAGCATCCTAGGATGGTTTCATCAGGGACTATTCGGGATGATCTTGAAGCCAGGTGCCAAGAAGCATGTTTTGGTTGTGGGCAGTGTTGACGAAGGGCACGTTTGGAAAGACAAGTTTCCATCAGGGTTTGGGAGTGATCTGGGTAAAATCCAGGGTTCAAAGCACAAAATCATTGTTAAGGGAGGGGCAATTCTGATCAGACACAAGCTCAGGGGATGCCCTATAGTGTCAGAGAGGATTTGGAGAAAGAGTTGAAAGAACTTTGTGCAAAGGGGATCATTGAGCCCACAGAATCCTCTCTGTGGCTCTCTCCTTTGGTTGTGGCCCGCAAAAGGTGTGGACAGTTTGGAATTTGTGTCAATTTGAGGTCACTCAACAAGGAGATTTGGGTAGACTCACATCCTCTACCCAAAATAAATTATTTGTTTGCGTCCATGAGGGGAGTCGGGTTTTTCTCCAAACTTGATCTGGCCAGTGCCTACCACCAGGTGGAACTGCATCCTGATTCATGCCATCTGACTGCTTTTGTATTACCTCTGGGCACTTTTCAATATCGCCGTATTCCGATCGGCTTAGCGTCAGCGGCTTCTGTGTTTCAGAGGGTCATAAACAACATTCAGAAAGGAGTGGATGGCGTCTTAGTATTCCAGGACGATGTCCTCATTTTTGCTAAGGATGCCAGTTGGATGGTGTTCTTCACACGGTGTTGAAGTTGTTTCAGGAATATGGAGTGGTTTTTGAGGCAGAGAAGTGCAAGTTCTTTTGCACAGACGTAGAATATTTGGGACACATGATTACGCAAGATGGGGTCAGTCCCAGGGCTGGTTTGCTGGTGGCCATTGTTAATGCCCCTGCACCCATGGATAAAACTGGTGTGAAATCTTTACTGGGTTTGTGTGAGCACTACTCCACATTTGTTCCCAATTTTGCAACCATAATGCGGCCCATCAGCAATATTCATAAAAGGGTGTGAGATTTGAGTGGTGCAATGATTGTGTGTCTGCTCTGGACCAAGTTAAGTTGTTGTTGGAGAAGAGTACTGCTCTCAAACCATTTGATCCCAGTCTCTCTTGTTGTGCCAGTGTGGATGCCAGTCAGGTGGGATTGGGAGCCATTTTGACGCAAGTAGAGGATGTTGTTGAAAATACTATTGGGTTTGCCTCCAGAGTGTTGAGAGCCACTGAGCTGCAGTATTCTGTGATTGAGAAAGAAATTTTGGCTTGCTGTTGGGCGATTGAAAAATTTCATCCGTATGTTTGGGGAAACGTTTTCTTCTACTGACTGATCACAAACCCCTCATTAGTATTCTTGGTGGCAGTATGAGCAAGTGCTGCACACCCAGGATATTAAGGATGGTCACTAAACTTCTACAATATCAATTTGAAGTGAGACACATTTCAGGTGGTAAAAATGGGAGTGCAGACTTTCTTTCCGGGTTTCCCATTGAGATCCATGAGGATGATGAAATCATGTTTGGGGACCTCATTGACGAAGATTGCGAGGATTGTTTGGTTGCGGCTTTGGAAATACCAGAGTTGAGATTGTGCTCTGAAGATGAGTGGAAATCTGCTTTTCGAAATGATTGTGTCTTACAGGAAGTTTGTACTCTAGTAAAGAGGGGATGGCCCAGAGAAAAAGCATTGTCTCCTCTGTTACAACCGTTTTGGAGGGTGGGGAGTGAGATCTCTCTGGAAGATGGTTTATTTTAGCGAGTTGACAAGCTTATTCCTCGGCATGTTTTCCGGAGTGGCATTATCAAGAGGGCTCACGCGGGACATCTGGGATTCACACTTACCAAACAGCATATTCGTGATACCTTTCGGTGGCCTGGGATGGACACAGAAACTGATGATATAGTTGCAAACTGTTGTGTGTGTGGTGCCTGTGACTTAAGTCTTAAGATAGCTACTCCCCCTCTACTACCTATTAAATGTCCACATGGTCCATGGGTGAAGCTTGGAATTGATATTATGGGTCCTTACGATATCTTCTCAGGGGGGGGATGCAAGTATGTCTTGGTACTCATGGATTATGCTTCTAGATGGCCAGAAGTTAAATTGGTGAGAGAACCCAATGATAATAATATTACTGAGTTCTTAAGGGAGGTTTGGTCGAGAGAAGTGTTTCATGAGGTTTTGGTGTCAGACAACAGGAAGCAGTTTCTTACTGCTGAATTACAATCCTTTCTTGATGTTGCTGGTGTAAGGCATGTGAGGAGTTCTTTGTATCATCCTCAAGCTAATGTACTTGTTGAGAAGATGAACCGAGTGGTGGGAGAATGTGTCAAGTGGGCCAGAGCAGGGAACCATGATGTGTATAAGGTTTTAAGTAGCATGATTTGGTTTTCTAGGACAACGCCTCATTCTTCAACAAAAGTTTCACTTTTCACCTTTTGAGAGGTAGGAAGGCCAACGCTAGGATCAGACCTGGATGGATGTCAAAATGGATTAAGTCAAAGTCAGATGTTTCAAAATTGATGTCTGTTGAGAGGTAAAATGTGTCCCTTACTCAAGTTAAACAAAAGGAGTGATAGGATTCCAAGAAGGTAGTCAAAATGGCTCCACTAGAAGTTGGGGACATGATCAGGATAAAAACCTCGGCCCATGTCAAGAAGGGGGAGAGTAAATTTGTCATGATTGTGAAAATTGTGGGAAATGCTGTGCAAGTTGAATGGGGTCATTGGTGGAATCTGAGTAAAGTTGTTAAAGCTCGGGCAAAGGGCTCTGTTTCTGTATAAAGACAAAGGTGCTGTTTGGAGTGACAAGGTTCCCCAACAGACCGATCTTAGGAGAAGTGCCAGAGTCATCATTAAGCCTGCTAAATACAGATTGTAATTTTTTTTTTTTTTAATTTTTTGGGGAAAAAGGGAAGATGTGTAGTATGTACTTAGTTAAGTTGTGATATCCCTTTAATGTAGAATTGTAAGAATATTTAGAATGTCACTTGTTGCCAGGTGACATTAGAATGTTATCTTGAGTTGAGGTTTGGAGCTGATCTGGTGGAGCCGTTATGTTTGCTGGCTCCATGGCCATGTAGCTAAGAAACAAACCACTTCAAGTTCAACTTGCTTCCAGCATATTTTACCCTGGAGGACCCCACTGTGTCCAGGGACGTAGCCAGAAATAGTGTAGTGGGGGCAGTGGCAGCAGGGCCAGGGGTTTTTGTGAAGGGCCATCTGCACCCAAAAAGTGAGTGACTTTTAGTATTCAATCCTGGTTGAATCCATGACAGCTTGCATCGAAATCCTGCTTTGTTTGCATTTATACTCTCAGCTGGAAATGTTCACTGCTTAAAGACCTGACCTGTGGTTCTTGCCAGCCTTTACCACCTGCAAATGCTGTCCAGCAGGAATCTGCTAAAGCCCTCTTAAAGCTCTCATTCTTTGCCATTTCGGGGCTACTGGTTTCTCACTTTAGCCTCTTTAAAGGAGAGCAGGATGTGAGAGAACTAGCCCAGACCTTTTTTCTCAGGCAGATCTTTGGTAATCAGCCTTCCGGTCTTATGACAAGTCGTGCCCTATGATTCACTGGTCTCCTCCAGACTGCACAGATGTAGCCCTTGACCCTCTCTTAACATGGTTTCTGTTGAGACTGTTGTTAGCCTCTTGGGGAGATTTTGGAGACTGGGGGCATATTTACAAGTCCTTAACGCCACAGGAGCATCACTTTTTCTGACTCTCCAGTGGGATTGCACCATTCCCCATATTTACAAGGTGGCACTAAGCCACTTAACATGGCTTAACACCACCATGTACATATGCCCCTTTCCGCCGCAGCCTGCTGCCGCAAAGTGGCATCAGTATTAAGCAATGGGGATACCCAGTATAGTGCAGAACCTGGGGACAGTCACTTGAAGCGAACAGTGGTTCTGCCTCAACACACTTTACAAAGAAAAGTAACTTCAAAGTCATATATCCCTTTTCTCCATTGGGATATCAGCAAATGTTTCTAGAGAGAATATCTAAACACATACATGCAAAATAGCACAAATCAATTGTGGCATACAGTAATGTATTTAAGTCAAAGAGAATGGTTACTCATAGAAAAACAAGTACTACACACATTAGCATCCGGTGAAGGGTGTGAGACAAAGTGAAATAACGTGTATAACGTACAAATATCACAACAAATGCATTGGATACATATATAAATAACATACAGGCACGGAGTGTAAAACAAATATATATTCTCACAGGGGCCTTAAATCAATTTGTAATGGTCACAGTGGAATGTACTACTTCTAATTATGTGTCGACGTTTCGACCCTGGTAAATCTGTGCTATAGTTGAGCATCAAATGTGGGTCTTCTTCAGGACAAGACAAAATGAATAGTGTGTAACCTATCCTGTATGATTCAACGGATTCTCAAATGTAGTTTTATCAAGGAGCTCTAACGTCGCTCATTGGGGTAAGGAAATCAATCCTGGACGGGCTCGCCATAATTTGTCTATGGTTCCTTTCACGTGGTGCCTTGGGAAGATAACAACATGGGTTATAGATTCCCACTTTATCAAGGATGCGTAAAATCACGGGGTCAATAGGATGTCTCCGTGTTTGAAGGTTCAATGTTCCTAGGCTGGCGTTAATCTTCCCAATTGGGTCATTCGAGTCATGCACAACAGTCCCGTGAGCTCTCTAGTGGCTAGCACATAGCTTAGCCATCCGGCGTTTCAAATTGCCCTGTGTTGAGATATCAGACACAGCAGAGTCCCGGTGTGGTTTCCGTGGGCTCTGGAATCGGCTCGCTGACAGCGTCACCGCGAATGCGTCCTTTCCTACCGAAGGATCGCAGGAAACTGAAGGGTTTTAGTAGTTGACGCGTATCTCGCGTCCTCGCTGACGGCAAACACGTTTGGGCAATGGGTGTTGCAGTGGGCCTTCCACCTCAGCACCCATTGCTTTTTGATGCTACTCCAGATTTACAAGGCTGGGGCAGCGCCAAAAACTAAGGCCAGGTAATACCTGGTCTAAGAATGGCGATATGTAGAGAAATTATTAATTTCTCCTTGTTTTTTGCTCTTTCTCTGTGTGCTGCATTATAGAAAAAGCAAACCGCCATTATTGATTGTTTATGTGCAGGAAGGTGTTCCTTCCTGCACATAAACAATCGCCCATGCAGTGCAGGCACCCTTGCAACATGGCAGAAGGGTGCCCTTGCTGGCGCTAGGCAGCTTTTTTATCACAACCGCTAGGGGAAACGCAAGCGTGCACCGTATGTTTGTAAATACGGCGCATCCCTGGCATTGGAAAATGTTCGGAGAGCAGCGTTGTCAAATTTGGCGTAAAACCGCACTCTGACATTTTCTTGTAAATATCCCCCTGGGTTTACAGAACTCTATACAGTGCTGCTAGTGAGAGACCTCCAATAGGGCACATACCAGTCGCTATTTAGAAACAGTTACCAGAAAGAGAGGAAAATCGGGGTAATTGAATTTCTCTATCAACTTCTATTGGAGAAGATAAAGTGCTAAGTGGGAGAAAACAAAAAGATGTTTGCCTTCAATAAAATCAAGAGTCTCCTGCCTGAATCGAAAGTATTGAAATGTACACAATATTGCAGGTGAGACCTCAGACTGATGGCAACAGAATTTGCTGTTTTCTGCAGATTAGAATTCCACTTTTGACCCATACATGTATCTGGCAGTCACCACTGTATATTATTTTTACCATCCAGCGCTTCGAGGCATGTTCCTCTGCATCGGTGCTATACAAAAGGCACATAAATTAAATTACACAAATAGCAATATAGCACATAAACAATCGCGATATCATGTATTAATAATCCAGGCCTGACACATTACTATTGGATACAAACCTATCTGGAAAAATGGCTTATAAAGGCTACACATCCTAACAGTGAGTACTCATCTCTTTATTTTTTCTCTTTCTTTTTCGATTTCTTTTCTTCACTTCTTCCCGTTCGTTTTGACCTAGATCCGCAGTACAATGTGATTTTCCGTACAGTGTGTGTGTGCGCCATGGAACAGACCCCTCTGGGATGTAAAGCACTTTGCAGTGCCGTCTGCCTCTCAACGCCTCCAGGCCTATGGATACATCAGTGAGGCGCAGGCGCTAAGCTGTACGTAACGTGCCTGGATAGGAAGCCAGGAGCAGTAAAATGCAGCATTTATCAAATCAGCCGGCGCTAATGAGAGTGTACTATTGGGTCTGTGATGTAAACGGCATTAAAATAGACTGTAAATATTGATTTTGCTGGGAACGGTCTCAAAAGGAGCTTTTTTACCTCCTGTCTTTGCTCCAGCAGATTGTATGGCATGCAGAAAATATTGATAATATGCCAGTCAGTGTAATGGACATCAGGAGGAGAGGGTCCGGTGTGAATGTCTGAGAGCATGGATGCGAAGGAGCACTCAAGGGGAGGCTTTAAATGGTGTTAAAGGGCAAAGGGCGTATTTAAAAATACATAATCAATGTTAGGAATAACCTGGAATAGAAATCGTGACCGTCAAAGGTATGCATTAGAGAACAAGTGTGCTCAAAGGTATCTCTGTGGGTTAATGCTCTTATGAAAGTGATCTGCCCGCCATCCACACGTCATCGGTTTGTTTCCCAAAGGGGAACCTCGGAATACAGTTCTGCTCTGTCATTAAAATAAGCATTTCACAGGTGTGATTCATACTCTCACATGCTACCCCAGCCCTGCCGCTGTGCATTATGTTAGGCGCAGTCAAATTGACTCACTATTCAGTTATTTAGAAGTTTAATCACATTTCAATAATATAACCAGGCATGTACTTGTCCAGCCGATAAATCCGCTGACACGTTTCATGGTGTTTCCAATCCTCAGAGAAGAGTATTCCTTCCATTTGGTGAAGTTTCCAAGCTACGTATACATTACTGCAGGGAAACACCAAATAAAGGGGGATATTAGCAACAACTTGCGATAATTATCGCAAACCGAGCTTAGCGCATTTTTTTTATTGCCGCGTATCGCTGGATATTATCGCGGAGATAACACGCTATTATCAACGTTTATCTCCAATGCGATAAAATATCCAGCAATAGCGGCGAAATGCGTGAATATCGCTGGAAATCCAGCGATATTCACGCATTAACGCCATGGGGGACTTAGCCTGACAATCCACCTCCCATACAACAAACAGGTAAGTCATGTTTTTAGCAGGTGTTAAATTCTAGCGATATTCGCGCTTAGCGCAAATTTTTTTATCGCTTCGCCTGCGTTGCTAATATGGGGAAGTTGTGTTAGCGACTGTTTTCAGTCGCTTTTAGTTGGGAACGCCTACCTTGCATGTCATTAGCGATAATTATCGCTGGCATGCAAGGCAATGGGAAAACGGGCCGCTATCGCCAGAAAGCTGTCGCTAACGCCTGTTAGCGACAGCTTGCTGATAGGGCGATAAAAAAATCACCGCTTTAGCGGCAAAAAGTGCCGCTAAAGCGGCGATAAAGCCCTTGCTAATATTCCCCAAAGTGTGGTGCATCCCGCAGACTGAGACAGGCAATGCACTTATCTCTCATTTCAGAAGGGTGGGAAACACTCTCACATGTTTCAAAAGTACTCCTCAAATGCCCAACTTACCCTGCACCTTTCTTGCCATCTGGGCAAACCCACGATTTATTTCACTTCTTCACTTCCTGAAACAAGACAGCTCAGGAAATGAAATCTACATGAAAGGGTAGATAAGCTTCATAAGAGATAGGTAATTTAATGTAATACCCACAAACCTTTGGGGGGCTTATCCCGCACCATCCCTCTGTAGGAGAGAGGCTGTATGACAATCCTAGCATGAGTTTCCCTGGCATAGATGCACTATGGTTATAGGAACTTTTCGCATTTTCCAAATCAGAAGTGGAGATGAATGCGAAACCTCTTGTTGCTAATGGTATTTTCAGGGAAGTAACAGATGGTTGTATGTGTGAACCACGCAGGCGTTATTTACTCCTGCCTTAATAACGCGGTCCAATCTACGATTGCGTCTTTACAACACACACCCCATGGTAAATGGAGTGGATCCTAAGTATGCTAGGGTTCATGTCAGCACCTAATGACCTCATTACAAGCGTGGTGTTAAACTTCGATCTCTGTGCAACAAGAAGTTTGCAGAGGGTTCAGAATCACAAGTTGTGTGATCATGTCCACACCTTTGCTGTTTTCCACCTGGTAGATTATGGCAGGTCAAACCTGTGTAAATTTATCAGTGGAAAAGGCTTGGAAAAAAAGGCAAAACATGCAGAATCTGTTGTGTTACATACTTATTCTACATTGTATGCTTCATTTTCAAGTTGAAAACTCAGAATAGGAGGAATTTACGGCACACATGGGGAATACCTTACCCCGGGGTAATGGTATTTACCAGGTGTGTTAAATATCCCATCCTCTTGCTCACAAATTGTAATGGGGGCTATAGCATTGGAACATTGTATCAAAATGACCTAAAATATATCCTTTGTGTCTGATAACAAAACATACTGAATCATTTAGCAGCGAATAAATGATCATTTTTGTTGAGGGACCACAACAAAACAGTAGGCTGAAAAAATATTTGGTATCATGAATAAACATGAGGCACATGCTGAAATTAGCCAATTCGGCAAGGGAAGTATGCAGGAGTATTAGAAATATAAATACCGAAAATATTAGAGTTGCACTCAGAATAATAGGTGGACACCCCAGAATGCTGAAAGAAAACATAATCAGTTTCAGAAATGACATGATCTACTTTTAAAATTGGAAGATAAATATTAGTGAGCTATAATCCTGAGCAGTAAAAATGTAAAATCATATTTGCATTGCAGCCCTATTTACGGGAGCCGAAATAACACAGGATGCCATAGAACCTCATCAATGACTCCTTATTAATTAAACCTTTGGATATGTATGACGATCAAAAAATATTGAGTAAACGGTACTCAAATTATAGTTTGGTATCAGGAATTTGAGTTATCATCATGTATCCCTTATGAAAAAACAAGCATCACATGGTTAGTTCATTGGTTTATCACAACAACAATAAATGGGGTGGTACAATGAACTGAGGAATGCTCTTGTATATAATTCTTGGAAAATCCCATACTCATTGCATTGAGAAAAACCTGTAAATCTAAGCACTACAGATGGTGATAGACTGTTGGGTGCTTATATGCAAGTATAGGACTCTACACAGTGAATGCAATTCAAATGATCTGGATGATAAATGTGAACTGACAGTGTACCAGACCAGGCAATTGTGAAGGTGCACAATGAAAAAAAAACAGCTCATATCTAGCCATTCTTTGGGGAAATTATAGAGTTATGTGATTATTGTGAGTGAAAGAATTGAATGCTGCCATTGTTACCAACACAATAATACAAAACTATGGGCTGTATGTATCAAACCATTTTGCATTCGCAAACGGTGCGAATCGCTAAATTTGACCGTTTGCAAATGCAAAATAGCCTTTCCGAATGTATGAAAGGCATTCGCAACCCAAAGATAGGGAATCACAAAATTAGCGATTCCCAAAAATTGTGATACCAAATATTTGCGAGTCGCAATTAGGTAATCGCAAATTCAATGTATGAACTATTCGCAAATTGCGAATGGTTGCAAAATGGGGATTTTTCATGTGCAATTTACCACCAACTCAAATCAGGTGGTAACCAGGTGCAACCTATATAAACAGGCCCAGAGTGCATCAGCATTTTCCTCAATGGCTGCTCGCTACGTCATGGCGAGGAGGATGAGGATCCTGGCAGGTTTGCAGAAAAGGAGGTGGAGACAAGAGCGCATTTTCAGAATGCGCATGACATTGTATGCCCAGACTGAGGAGGAAATCTATGAGAAGTATAGATTAAATTGTGCCATTATTTTAGACTTAATAGCTGAACTGCACCCACAACTGCAGCGTCACACTCACACGACCAGTGCTATTCCCACCAATGTGCAGGTGTTATCTTCCCTGCACCTCTTAGCCTCAGGGATCTACCTGGGGGTAAAAGCTGCAGCAGGAGGGGTGTCCCAAAGTGACCTGTCACGCTTTTTAAATTCATTTCTGGATGAAGTGCTCCAGAAAATCAGTCAATGCACCAGATTTCCTAACACACCCTAGGACTTGCAGCTCACTCAATTGAAATTTTAACAGACAGCTCAATTCCCACACATCACTGGCTGCATTGATGGGATACATGTTGCAATATGTCCTCCCTCTGTAAATGAGAATATCTTCAGAAATAGGATATGTAGCCATTCATTAAATATACAAGTGATATGCAATGCCTCAAATATCATAACTGATATAGTGGCCAGATTCCCTGGTAGTACACACAATTCCTTTAGTTTTCGCCATAGTGGAATCTACAGACAGCTAACTGGTGGTGAATTTGGAGAATTATATCTACTAGGTAAATCTCTTTTACCCTGTGTAGCACATAGTACAGAAGCAGTAACTCATGACAGTGAGTCATTATTTGCACTTGTCATTGTAGGAGACAGTGCATATCCTGTGCACTTATTCATCCTCACCCCATATCTGAATCCATTCACCCCAAGTGAGCACCGTTGCAATGCAGCGCATAAAAGCTCACGTAATGTAATAGAGAGGACCTTTGGCCTGCTCAAGAGTTGCTTCAGATGCCTACACAAGACTGGCTGTACACTACAGTACAGTCCTGAAACAGCTGTAAAATTGTGGCCACATGTGCCATGTTGCACAACATAGCTACAACAAGAGGCATACCCCTGGACAAAGACGTGCTGAAATTATGCACAATTATTTCTAAAGTAAGTAATGATGAGACAATGCATTTCATGATCTTGCTGCTAATTTTTATATTTATTTCCTTAACTTCAGGTTAAATATGTCATGACCAAAAAAGAAGTTGTGCAATAAGGCAAAATTATGCAAAATCAAATGTGTTACCACAAACAAGTCAAATGTATTGTAATGTCCTGAAAAAATCAAGCACAGATACATGTCTATATCACTTTTTCCTTCCACTCACTCCAGTAGACTCTGTACTATCTCTTGCTGAGGCCTCTGAAGCTGCACTGCGTCTTGCGTCTGCGACATCTATTTTCCATCACATGACACTACTAAGGCTGGAGAGCTCCTCACTATCCCCTACACCTAAATCAGTGTTTCCTGCAATCCTAGCAGTCTGCATGTACTCAAATGTGTTTGTAACTTGCACCAAACCTCTTTCAACATCTCCACTACAATGTGACATCTCCACTTGAATGGTTACAGCGTATTGTGACAGCAATGCACTTGCATATGTCAAGTGATGGACAGATCAGGTAAACCCATTCAATCTCTCCACCAGGATCCTACTGGAGAGCGCTACCAACTGGCTCAGTTTGTCATCATCAGCACTTTTAGATTTAAACAGGAGTTTGTACCGCCCTCTCCCAAATTTAAAGAGGTGTCCACAAGGGCACGGAATAACTTTTTAAGTAGTAGGCCCTTCACACATAGTTAAAAGCAAATTGCGTGCTCAGACCTTAATGCCATGAACAGCTGACATGTTTCAATGCCAGGAAAAAAATTATTGGCAACTTCATCAGGGCTGGGGGACCCAACTGTCACCCAACAGTACACTGTACCTGCAAGGGAGAGATGGAAACACAAAAACAAAAGGCTGCCAAACTCAAAACATAAATTATATAATATAGTCACCAAAGAAGGAGCCCACATAGGTGCATATTTACCACATCACCACTAGGTGAAGGCATGCCAGTGGTCAGTGGATTCACTTGCTGGACGGAAATGTCAGTGTCTAATCACCTACAATGTATATCAATCAATCAGGGGTTTGTTAAAGCGCGACTACTCACCTGTAAGGGTCTCAAGGCGCTAGGGGTGGGGGGGGGGTGCAGGTTCCATTCCATCAAGGAGGGGATCTGTCGAAGAGCCAGGTTTTGAGGTTTCTTGCGAAGATGGGGAGCGATGTTGTCTGTCTGAGGTGGAGCGGAAGGGCGTTCCATGCTTTGGCCGCGAGGAAGGAGAAGGAGCAGCCTCCCGATCTGGTCTTTCTGGTGCGGGGGACCACGGCGTAGGAGAGCTGGGCTGATCGTAGGGTCCTTTGGGGTGCGTGGAATTTGAGTCGGCTGTTCAGGTATGCTGGTCCGGTGCCGTGGAGGGCCTTGTGGGCGTGGGTGAGCATCTTGAAGGTGATTCTCCCCTCGACGGGGAGCCAGTGGAGTGTGCGCAGGTGCTGGGAGATGTGGCAGTATTTTGGCAGGTTGAGGACCAGTCTTGCGACGGCGTTCTGGATGTTCTGTAGCTTGCGGGTGAGGTTTTTGTTTATTCCGGCGTAGAGTGCGTTGCCGTAGTTGAGTCTGCTGGTGACCAGGGCGTGAGTGACGGACTTTCGGTGTTCGAGGGGATCCATTTGAAGGTCTTACGAAGGAGGCGGAGGGTGTGTCAACCAAAAGAATATTTGTAAAAAGTATGAATATAAACTCCTCATATACTGTCACAAAGGGGAGACAAGAGGGGCGTTATGGGGCTCACACCTTCCCTTACTAACTCGTGATACCCTCAGAGAAATGCTGTTTGCAATTCAAAGAATACCAGGGTGGGACAAGGTGGCAAATGATGAAGCACAATAATCACAAATAGGGCCGCTCCCAGCTGGATGTTTCTAGATGCTACAGTGTTTTATAATGTGAGTGAAGACATCTCACAAAAAGTGAAGGACTGGTCTCACACACCACCTGGTGTCATGCTTCATCATAGACTAGTCCTCGCTCTCTAAAAACTTGGTTTGATAGAGGGCGGGCATACACCTGACGACAGGGATGCACTTCTAAACTAAGTGGGGGCCCATATGAAACAACAAGTGAGTTAAAAGGCCATTACAGATGCCAAATTAATTTTAATGTGACTGTCATCTATATGGTGTTTAAAAATGAATGGTCGGTGCCGTAGGGATTCTATTGTCCCTCCACCGAATCTGATATGGTCGACATGTTTCTGCCTATCGGCCCTAAGGGCTCTACGGCATTCATCAGGACCTCAAAGAAAAGTTGGGGGGCTGAACTCTTACCAGATTATGGTGGAAGAGTTCCCACTATGTGAGGTGGAGAATCACACTCCACTTAAAGCGGCCTTATTCTAAAGCCTGTAAAAAAAGGGAGACAAACATACAATCAAAGAGTAGCATCTAAATACAATATGGAAACCACTGGCAGTCATCCACATGCGTCAACCAGTATCGTGGGTGACTATAAGTGCACAGAACGTGTCAATCATAAGTGCACTCAGTAATAAGTATGGAGACTACTATCTCCACCAAGTGCTTACCCTAATATATGGGACAAGGAGCCCCATAGGAGGGTAAGTGCAGCAGACCGAAAAAGTCGACCAAAGTCGAAAAAGTTTACCGTCGA
Source organism: Calotriton arnoldi (assembly GCA_963921515.1). Classification (NCBI taxonomy): domain Eukaryota; kingdom Metazoa; phylum Chordata; class Amphibia; order Caudata; family Salamandridae; genus Calotriton; species Calotriton arnoldi. Next base: position 664,125 of record CAWUFW010009126.1, read on the forward strand.
GGAGGGGAAGCAAGCACACATAGGTGATATTGCGGAGGCCACATCACGATACAGTAAGGGTGTGAATGCGTGTATGTATGACTATTGGGCATTTAGTGTTTGGCTCTTGTTGTTGCTGGCATGCGAACCCAGCGTCCTCAAGAGGTACCGCTGTACCTCTGGGCTTGAATACTTGGATTTTCTTCCGCTAAAATTTCATATGGCGCTATGTCTTCTTTTTCTCCTCTTTCACTTACAGCTCGACCGAAGGGGTCTGCTGCACTTACCCTCCTATGGGGCTCCTTGTCCCATATATTAGGGTAAGCACTTGGTGGAGATAGTAGTCTCCATACTTATTACTGAGTGCACTTATGATTGACACGTTCTGTGTACTTATAGTCACCCACGATACTGGTTGACGCATGTGGATGACTGCCAGTGGTTTCCATATTGTATTTAGATGCTACTCTTTGATTGTATGTTTGTCTCCCTTTTTTTACAGGCTTTAGAATAAGGCCGCTTTAAGTAGAGGGTGATTCTCCACCTCACATAGTGGGAACTCTTCCACCATAATCTGGTAAGAGTTCAGCCCGCCAACTTTTCTTTGAGGTCCTGATGAATGCCGTAGAGCCCTTAGGGCCGATAGGCAGAAACATGTCGACCATATCAGATTCGGTGGAGGGACAATAGAATCCCTATGGCACCGACCATTCATTTTTAAACACCATATAGATGACAGTCACATTAAAATTAATTTGGCATCTATAATGGCCTTTTAACTCACTTGTTGTTTCATATGGGCCCCCACTTAGTTTAGAAGTGCATCCCTGTCGTCAGGTGTATGCCCGCCCTCTATCAAACCAAGTTTTTAGAGGGCGAAGACTGGTCTATGATGAAGCATGACACCAGGTGGTGTGTGAGACCAGTCCTTCACTTTTTGTGAGATGTCTTCACTCACATTATAAAACACTGTAGCATCTAGAAACATCCAGCTGGGAGCGGCCCTATTTGTGATTATTAGTTTATGACGGAGGCTGCCGGCTCCTAGTACCCCGTGCCTCTGGTTCCTTTTCCCCAGATCTTTTCTGGGCCTTGTGGTTACAAAATGATGAAGCATGTCACATTACGCGAGTGAGCCCATCCTCGTCCAGTTCTTGGAATTGGCTTGAATTTAGGTAACAAACAACTAGCAGCACACAGAGAACTCATTGGGTCTCTGGTATTAACCTGCTGATTTGCTGATTAAGCAAACAGCATTTCTCTGAGGGTATTGCGCCAATTTTTGTGTTTGTATAAACTCCTCATAGCATAAAGTTGCAAAACTCCATGGTAGAGATTCAGGGCCACAATTTAATCACCTGCTAAGACCAGTGACATCATATATAATTCATGAAGTAGTTTACAAAGGAACATGAGCAGGGAGAAGAACAGGGATTCAATTAATGAAACCCCTCACCAAATAGTCGATTACACATTAAAATAAATCAAAACATCAGCTACTGTGTGGAAAACATTAATTGAATGTAAACATAATCACCTCATTAGGAGCAACCCAGTATACCCACCTGTGTTAACTGGAACCTAGAACCTATCACTCAAAGGTACATGAGTGTTGGAACAATGTCACAATTAAAGCTAATTAGCTATGGGATTCAAGAAGCACATCCTCATTGACCCAGTAATATACACAGACAGACACCACCCTGCGGTGTTTGCTGGGAAATCCAAAAGGTATTTCCAAAGGTGCTAAAAGGACAAAGGAAAAAGCCCCGGGGGTCCAAAAATAATGTATAGCAGTGTCCTAATAAAGTGGAGGGGGCATACTGAACTGTGGTACTGATCCAGCGGTATACCAACAACAGATACTCCACTACCATATACTCACCTGGGCCCATAAAAACACACACATTGAGTAAACCGCTGGAGTGGTTAAAGTTTTATATTTATACTTCACAATATTCAGGATTAGTTATTTAATTTTCTTAACTAACCTTTCACTGATCAAAAAGTTCTTTCCTCTGGTCGATGGACCATTAGTTGAACTAGTTGATGGTGATAATTAACTTAACCCTTAACTATTCTTGGTTTGACGAAAATAATCACAGACTCAGGAAGGTTTAAAAATGTTATCTAAATTAAGTGCATGTGAACCATTTAAAAAATACAGTGCAGTCACCCTCATTCTTAGGAGAGAAATTCAATTGATTAAACATCAAAACATATACTTCGGACTCATACAATAATTAATGCTCAGAAAGGGAGAGGACAGAGAGAAAAGAACATTTGCAAATAACGTGAAATTATAATTACCAAGAATGGTGTGAAAGACCAACCCCCTGGCCAAAGGGCTGTTAAGGGTCCCCAGGATAGGTCAGGAGACAAAGACTTCAGGACAGGATTCAGGACAGGATAGATGACCTCTCTAGAATACCGACGAATTGCGTCGCACCCCTCTCTGACACTCTTTTCCTCCTCGAGATTCTTCCACGATCTTCTGATCTAACCCAATTAAGTTAGGATAGAAAGTTCTTCTTCAGCGTCTGCATTCGAGTCTTCATCAGCACCTCACAGCATCTCTCCTGCAACAGCATCCCCGACTCCCAGACAGCATCTCCGTCTCTGTCTCACTAACTAACTAAAGCTACCTTAATTATACTTTCGTTTCCTCATGTTCCACCCACTAAAGTTACAATATCATAAAAATACGAAATCTAATTGGTCAGGCAGGGCGGGATGATCATCACACCATGCTTATATGTCACTATATTCTGTTAAACCATTGTTCGCAAACCCATCCTCTTAATTTTTATTCAAAACTTTATTCCCAGCCACTACATGTATCCAATTTGCAACATTAATGACACTACGAAGAATAGAACATCACATTGCTGAACTTTTCACCATCCGTTCCCAGGGCATGGCGCTCCAATTTGGCCTCCATTCAAGTGTTTCGTCATTGACCTTCATAGCTTCACTCAGTAGGCATGCGCAGGCATTGCGTCATTTCATCTAGTCCGGTTATACAAGAGAGGCCCAAATGCACACTAATAATAAAGTCAAAAGACAAATGTTATTTTCACAAAATAAATGGTCTCACTGTATACCTCCCACTTCTACTCTATTCCCGTTCTCTTATTAATACTTTCCCCGCATTAGCATTAGTAAAATAGCCCGTTTTAGTTTCAGCTAAGCAGGTGCCATGCACGCGAGGCTTCAAGACTCCATTTTAGTGTCTTCTGCTCATGCGCCAGAATTTCCCTCCAAGCGTTAGCTCGTCATATTGCGTAGATGCAGTTGACGCATGCGCACTACAGTTTCCCCGTTTAAAGCAGTATTTGTCCGTTTTCATTGTTATCCGCGTTAGTACACACATAAGCAAGCTTCACTAACCCACGTGTTCATGTAGTGCGTTTTAGTTATTCACAGATTACGTTTAATAACTTGTTAATGAGTTAAACGAGCGGATTGCCTCCGAGCAAGTCTCTGTCTTACGAGACCTTGCTCCATCAATCCCCTCTCTGATGGCATTTTGAGCCATCACAAAATTACCCATCCCTTCCCAGATGCCAACTTTAGCACATCTCAGTTTTCTCCTTTTTCTCTCCTTATTTCATCAGCTACTTCTTTTCCTTCTAAATCTTTCATCTTTTTGTATAGTTTTCCTTTCATTTCTTCTAGTTGAATTTCATCATATTCTCTCTTTTGTTTCTTTCCTCTCCCTTCACTTTCTAAATGTATTCTTCTCTTTCCTCTGCTTCTGCAACATTTACATGTGATCATTACTATCATAACTAATGTTATTATCACAACTACTGGTAAGATTATTTGACCTAGAAAACTTTTCCCAAAATCAGTAAACCAATTGCCTATTGATGTTATACTCTTTGTTAATTTTCCCCATACACTGTCAACCTCCAGTTGGGTCAAGTCATTATGCATTCTTGTAATATTTCTAATATACCCTTTAATTTCTTTACTTTTGTCCGGAATATAAGTACAGCAATGTTGAATTTTCAACATGCCACAGACTCCGCCCTCTTTTGCCAATAGAATATCAAGAGCAAGACGATTTTGTAAAACCATAGACCTTATTGCAACCATCTCTGTGTTAATCATTAAAAATCCACCTGCAGTATCTGTGGAAAGACGATCAACTATGGTTGACAATTTGCAAATTTTATGTGAATTTAGAATGACTCCAACTGAGGGTATCAATGCACTAAATATATCACCTACTATTTCAGAAAAACTAGCTCTTCTTCTCCATGTTAGTCCATTTGATTTTCCATTGATTCCATTGATTCTGTCCACATGGTAGATTTTTGGAAAAACTATTCCAAAATAACAGCTCCCGTACCATCTTGCAGGTAACCTATAATAGGCATTATTCCCACATACATAATAAATTCCTGGAAATACAGGGTCATTTCCCCCTTTTAGTCCCCACCCTCCTAGAATTAGGAAGTTGTGTTCACACTCACTGGAACCAACTAAATTGTTATTATAATCTGTCTTTAACCTATGGAGGCAGAATTTTCCCCTTTTCACAAAGTCTAGGGACATCGCAGCGCGAGCTTCGCCCTTTGCATAAATTCCCTCTTTCTCAGCCCATGGAGGTACATGGGATTTCTGTTCAGCAGCTTTCTTTGTTAAATCCTGTCTCCTTTCTTCTACTAAATTCAAAAATTCTTTTTCTTCTTCACGTAATATACATGTTAGGTTATCCTTGTGGGCTTGAACTATATCTATTGAACTCATTGTTAAAAGAATTCACCCATGAACTGTGCATTTTTACTACTAACTACTGGATTCATATTCTTTCTAATAGGCAATTCTGAAAATACTACATCTAAATTTGAATAAAAATACTGAAGTTTCCCTGTTACGTAAAATAAACTTGATAAAACACTACATGATACACCATATGTTAGAGGTATATGGTGATACGTCACCCCTTCTGACACTGATGAGGGTAACTTCATACAAACATAACAATTACTAATCTCCATCGTATTAACATACTGAAATAACAATTTAGTAAACACATTTAAAGACGAATCATTGTCTGATTCATTATGATAATTTATCTCATCTTCTACCCCTATTTCTATTTTAGTTCCCTTTATTCTATCTACCTTCTCATTAGTAATTGTACTATCCTTGTTACTTGTTTCCATCAACAAAGGTACTCCTACTGTTAGGAATAACCATACTAATACTACTAATATAATACTATATAAACAGAATCTTAAACATTTTCTTTTTAAACTTCGTTTCGGTCTATCAGTATTTTCAATTTCTGCCATCTTTAATCAGAGAAATTTCTTTTCTCTTTCTTTGTCTACATTTTCTTAAAATCCAGTCTTTTTATTTTAAGGAGGTCTTAATTTGCTTTCATCAATCTGTGCAATATGTACTCTTTCTGATTCTTCACATAAATCTAAGTTTTCAAATTCTTCAAGAATAACATAGGTCCACTCAGGGGCCTTGTATTTTCTGTTCAGAATTCTCAATCTTGGGCTTCTTCTTGTAAGTTTTTACTAATGTTTGTTTAGATTGTGTCTGACTCGTAATCTCATTTACTTGCTCTGGTTTCTTTTCTGGTCTTCTTAGATGATATTTTAGTCTCTTCACTCCTACAGGCCAATTGTCTCCTTTTCTAACTCTTTTGACCTGAACTGCACTTTCACCTTCTCCGTCTCCTTCTACAGTTCTTTTATTTTCACTTAATCTGGGCACAATCTGTTCTTGTTCCTCTTCTCTTTCTGATTGTCTTTGTTCTGTATTTTCTGTATTTGGATCTTCCTCTATTTGCACCTGTTACAAATGCCTGTGCACACGTTATTGTAAATTGCAGAAACAGTACTGCATCACATTCATGAAAGTTCAGAAAACACTCTACTATTCACACGTCAAATGAGTAAGATGACAGCAGAACACTCCGGGTGTCTCGTGTTCTTATTGTTTAATGAAGATCGATTGCCCAGCCAACACGTGTTTCGTCAGGGTATGAACCCACGACTTCTTCAGGGCTCTGTGGCAGATGAACTGAAATGGATCGATCACTCCGCCGGTTGTACTTCCGTCCCGGCTGGCGTAGGAGTGGAATAAATTTCCAGAGTAAAATCAAGTAAATAGGGACTTATCAAATCGAACGGTCCAATGTCACTTAGAGTGATATGACAAAGACTTGTGGCATGCAAACGAAAAACCGAGCCGAGTTGGACTCCGTCCAGGAAGTGATCTTCCGGTTTTCGCCGTGGGTCACAAGATTGAGCAGCGCACTCGGCTGCTGTTACACGGATTTACACGAATTTCCAGGAGAATAACAGACCCTGGACAGAGCCCAACTCGGCTCGGTTTTTCGTTTGCGTGCCACGAGTCTTTGTCATATCACTCTAAGTGACATTGGACCGTTCGATTTGATAAGTCCCTATTTACTTGATTTTACTCTGGGAATTTATTCCACTCCTACGCCAGCCAGGACGGAAGTACAACCGGCGGAGTGATCGATCCATTTCAGTTCATTTGCCCACAGAGCCCTGAAGAAGTCGTGGGTTCATACCCTGATGAAATACGTGTTGGCTGGGCAATCGATCCTCATTAAACAATAAGAACACGAGACACCCGGAGTGTTCTGCTGTCATCTTACTCATTTGACGTGTGAATAGTAGAGTGTTTTCTGAACTTTCATGAATGTGATGCAGTACTGTTTCTGCAATTTACAATAACGTGTGCACAGGCATTTGTAACATATATTTGTGGGCCTTGTGTCTGGTCGAGGGGTTCAGTGACATCCCTTCGCCTGTAGCACCGTATGACACTAATATCATATACACACAGAAGCGCACACGAGTAGGCGCCATCGTATACCGCACAAATCCAAACCCTTCCCTTGCATCCCTCTATTTGCACCTGTTCAGGTCTTATTACAGTTTGTTCGTCTTCAGCCTGAACTTGTTCTTCTAAATCTATCTGATCCTGTTCAGGTCTTATTTCAATTTGTTCTTCTTCTGCCTGAACTTGTTCTTCTAGTTCTACTTTTCCCTGCTCAGGTTTTTGAATGGCTTTGTTTATTTTTACCTGAGTGTGTTCTTCTTTCCCTGTCTTTTCCTTTCTACCTTCCTGTCTTCTTAATTCAGTTCTTCTTCTTGTTTCAACAACATCATCAGGTATTTCAATCACTGGTATCCACTCTTCCTGACTTGTTCTTGGCTGTTCGTCATATAGTTGTCTTTCAGAATCTATCACTCTAGATTCTTCAACGTCACAGCTTTCTACTTCTGACGTCTCAGCTTGTTCAGTCAGTGGCTGCTCTTGTTGTTCAGATGGGCTCGGAACTCTTCTGGTATGACTAGCATGAATCCAATTGGGTAACCTGCACACTTCACTGCTGTGGTAGTGACTAGTATGACTTGATGTGGTTTATCCCACCTGGGTGCTAGACATGACTTCCTTGCGTGTTTCTTCACTAACACCCAATCTCCAGGATTCAAATCATGCGCTTGGTCTGGCTGTCTTTCAACGGCGTCTTCTCCAACCTGATGAGAGACAGAACGCACCATTTCAGCCAATCCTTTGCAATAGTCTAATACCAGATCATCAGTTATATTCATCAATTTATTTCCAGGAATATATTCTTGTCTCATTGTCCTTCCCATGAGTACCTCGTGTGGACTCAATCCCGTTTTTCTGTCAGGAATACTTCTGAGACCCATCAGTACAAGAGGCAATGCATCTGGCCATTTCAGCATTGTGGATGCGCACACCTTCCCTAATCTTGATTTGATTGTGCCATTTAGCTATTTAGCTATTCAACTATTCCAGAAGCCTCTGGACGATAAGCACAGTGCAGTTTTTGTTCAATGTTAAATCTAGCACAGATTAATCGAATTATCTCATTATTAAAATGAGGTCCTCTATCTGATTCCAAAGTGACTGGAAAACCGAAACGAGGAACTAACTCCCTCAATAGTAGTTTAGCAGCTGTGAGACTGTCGTTTCTTCTAGTGGGGTATGCCTCTACCCATCTTGAGAACAGGCACACTATGACAAGTACATATTTCAGTCCCTTGCAAGGAGGCAACTCAATGAAATCTAACTGCAATCTGGTGAAGGGTCCTTCTGCCTTTCCAATCTTTCCCCAACTAACCACTGTCTTCGTACCTGGGATCTGCTGCTGACAGATTAAGCATCTTTGGCAAAGGCTCTCTGTGACTACCCTAAACTTTGGATTGTACCAACTTTGTCTGAATAATCTGATCATTGAATCCCTGCCAATGTGTGTTTTCCCATGGTATACTCTTGCCATTTGAGAGAGTAGACAGTCTGGCATGACTGGTCTGCCATCTAAGTACACCCACACTTCATCTTCTGTTCTTTTTGTACAACTTGATTTTATCCAAATTTCCTTTTCTTTTTCCTCAACTTCTTCCTGTAACTGTCTGACCTCATCCCATGTTTCTGGAACTGAGAAAAACATAAGTTGGCAGCCGGTTTCACCCGTTTCAATTTTTCTGTTAATTGACATTCTATTTCTTGCACAGTATCGAGCAATTTGGTCGGCATATCTATTACCGGCCGCCACATAGTCATTTCCTGACTGATGTGCAGCGCATTTAACAACTGCTACTTGTTTTGGCAATTGTAATGCTTCCAACAAATCTTTTACATTTTTACTGTTTCTGATAGGAGATCCTGAAGAAGTCAGCAATCCCCTCTGCATCCAGAGTTGGCCAAAATCATGCACAACCCCGAAACCATATTGACTGTCCGTAAATATGGTTATTCTCCAATTTTTCCCTCCTTTGCATGCCTTTGTTAAGGCCACCAATTCGGCTACTTGTGCAGATTTGACTCCCGGTAAATAGTATGTTTCAGCCACCCCCGTTATTTTACATACAGCATATGCAGCACTTAATCCTCCTCCTTCAGTTCTTAAACAAGACCCATCCACAAACAGCTCATGATCAGCTTCCTTCAATGGTGTTTCTTTTATGTCTGGGCGGGGCTTAGTACATAATTCAGTCACATCCAGACAATCATGATCAATCTCATCTTTCACTTCTTCACAACATGGATCTGGCAATAATGTGGCAGGATTCATTATCGTACATCTTATCACTGTCACATTTTCTGCTCCCAGAATCACCCTTTCATACTTAGTCAGCCGACTGGGAGTGAGATGTTGTGTTCTTGTTCTTGTCAAAAGAATCTCAACTGAGTGTGGAACGTAAACCTTTACGGGATGTCCCATCACTATGGACTCACTTTGCTCCAGACTCATACAAGTAGCAGCTACTGCTTTTAAGCAGCCAGGTAAGCCTGAAGCCACTCGATCCAAGGTGGCAGAAAAATACGCCACTGGACGTCGACTCAGTCCATGTCTCTGTGTTAAAACTGAAAGTGCACAATTTTCTCTCTCACAACAAAACAACGCAAATTCCTTTGAATAATCAGGCATGCCCAAGGCTGGGGCCTCACATAAACAATTTCGTAGTTTCACAAAGGCTTCCAAACATTCATCATTCCAATCAATTGGATCTCTCGCTCTTTTCCGAGTTAATTGTATCAATGGCTTTGCTAGCATGGAGAAACTATTGATCCACTGCCTACAGTACCCAACCACTCCCAGAAACATTCTCATCTCCTTCTGTGTCTGAGGTAGCTGCATTTCTTTGATTATTTTTATTCTTTCCGGTGTCACTTTTCTAACTCCTCTTTCTATTTTATGCCCTAAATATCTAACTTCTTGTTGACAGAACTGCAATTTTTCTGGAGACACCTTGTGTCCTCCTTCGGCCAAATGGTTCAGTAATGCAATTGTGTCAGTGACACAATCTTCTCGTGCCTTTGATGCCACCAAAAGGTCATCAATATACTGAACCAGAACTGATTTCCCGGGCATAATCAATGACTCCAGACACTTCTTCAGTATCTGATTAAAAATTGAGGGACTCTCTGTGTACCCTTGAGGAACTCGGCACCATGCCAAAATATGATCCTCAAACCGGAAAGCGAAAAGATACTGGCTGTCTGGGTGCAAAGGAATAGAAAAGAACGCTTGGCACAAATCAATTACTGTAAACCAACCTGCGTTCCAGGGTATCTGATAAAGGATCACCGCTGGATTTGGCACTACTGGGCAACAAGGCACTATAATTTTATTTATTTTTCGCAAATCTTGATCTATCCTGAATTTACCACTAGGCTTTTTAAGTCCCATGATTGGTGAGTTACAAGGACTACTCATTATCTCTTTTAAAATGCCTTGTTTAATCATTCAGTCAATTTCTGGGGCAATTCCTGCTTTCACTTCTGGACTCATTTTGTACTGTTGTGTGTTTGGGTAAGCTGCACCTTCTTTCACCGTCACTTTAACTGGATCTACATTTGACATTAGCCCAATATCCTTTCCTGTAAAATCCCACACTTCTGGATTTACTGTGGTTCTCAACTCTTCAGGCAATTCACTCTCAGTTATTAATGAAAACATCTTGTCTACTTCTGTACCTTGCTTAGCTAACATCATTTTGTATATGACATCTTCATCAGGGGTTTGGAAAGCAACACTATCTGGTGTACAATAGATCGTGCAGTTCATCTTGCACAATAGATCTCTTCCCAACAGATTTACTGGACTGGAATTGCAAACTACAAACCAATGCATATCTTTAAAATTTCCGATATGTACCTCCATTGGTTTTGTGATTGGGGTTCTAATCTGTTGATTTGACACTCCTACAACTTGTATAGATTCTCCCGAGAGGGGTAGGTTTGGGATGTCTGCTGTTCTCACAGTAGACCGGGTAGCTCCAGTATCCAATAGAAAAGTGATATCATTACCCTCCACTTTCCCATCAATAAATGGACCTGTCTGATCTACCGGCAAGGATGCGCCAAGCACGCACTCATCTTCCTCCCCCCTCAGGCACCGTCATTGCACATAGTCTGAATTTTCTTCATCATTCTGCAAAAAATATTGTGTAACCACTCTGTTATTCTTACCACTTTCTCCATAAAATCCGGTGTTCGCACTGTATTTTTGAGGACTCACAAAGTTTGGCATAGGAGCTGGTGGCACCTGATACTGTGGAGTAACTACCTGCTGCGGCTGACTCATAAGTACTTCATTCTGCATCTGTGGAATGAAATTTTGATTTGGCCCATTATTATTCTGAATACTCTTACACTCGTTCTTCCAATGTCCAAGCTTTCCGCACGCATGACAAGGAAACTTCTTCTTCGCTTCCTCTCTATTCATTCGTCCTCTTAATTTACCACCATTCGCCGCTTGATCATTCTGACTCTGCTCTTTTATCTGATTATCAGTCTGGGTATTTACTTTATTCTCCTGCTGTTCTGCCAATTTTACTTCTGCCCACATCATTTTCTCTTTTAGCTGCCTACGCCTTGCCTCAATATCATCGCCACAATACTTTGCATATTTCAGAATTTCATCAATCAACTTACTCTGCCAGCACAACATGTGCTGTTGAATCATCTGACTAATCTCCGGTTTCAGACCATACACAAACCAATACACAAAATGTCCCATATCGTTATCACCAATGTTCTCAAAACCACTATACTGCTTAAACACTTGTAGTAACCATTCATAATATGCATGTACGGACTCATTTGGCTCTTGGGTTGTTCTATCTATTTTCACCAAATCTGTTTCTTTAGGAGGGATTTTCCCTTTCAGGTAAGTAATTACTTGGTGATATTTCTTCATCACCTCTTCTGAGGGTGCTCCTGTCTTCGCGTCTCTAGCATACTCCTCACTTGGCCAATCAACTGTGATCTTACACTCTGTCCACAAATCAGCAGGTACTACAATATCAAATAATCCATCCAGATCCTTCAACAAAACCTTTGAAACCTTCACAAATCTTTCCACCTGTTTATACCATTCAACTGGCTTTTCTCTCAACCTGGGAAAATCATTCGTAAATGACAAAATATCCTGTTTACTCCAGGGGACATGAACATATCTACCACCAGGAACTTCTCTCATTGGACACAATTTCTCAACCTTATCTGATTCTCTCACTGGAAATGCAGATGATGCTTCTCTTGCATGTACTTCCTCTTTCTTTCTTATCCACCTAATTCTCCATTTGTCAATGTCTCCCCATTTTCGCAAAATATTCATCAACTCTTTTATCTGTAGTCTCTTACCAGAAGCATTTACACTTTCTAAATCTTTGTCAGTAAAATCCACTCGATATGGTTTCTGCAACAGTTTCGATTTCCCTATATCTATTCCAATCTCTGAGGCAACCTCTGTTAATTTCTCATGAAATACTCTTGCTCTTCTAGTTATACTTTTACATAAGAATAATAACTCCTCATCATTGTAAACATTCAATCTTTCTATGCTCACATTGCCAGTTATAATTTCTTCCAACTCTACTTTCAATTTACTGATATCTAGAATCTTTGGTTGTGGATTTCGATTGTCTATTTCCTGTGCCCATCTCTCTATATCTTCAGGGGTAACTACTGTTGAACTTCCAGTTCCTATAGGAACCAGAGATCTCTTTTCTCTCAAATTTGCAGGTATAATTCTCTTCGGAGTTTCAGTTAAAGGTTCTACATTCGGGAGATCCATTAATGAAATAACTGATTCACTCTCACTAGTCTGATCATCCGTAATTATTACTTCTCTTCTGGGACTTGTTAACGGAATTGTCACAGTTTGAGGTTTCTGGCAAGTCTTTTTATCTCCATATAATGGGATTACAGGACCAATAGTCACTGGTACTGTCAAAGCTTCAGCATTTAAATTCAATTGGCTTACTTTTTGAACTAATTCTTCTCTAGTTTTATTTAAAGCTTCTCTCTCATTATCCTGCAACACTCTATTAAGTGATACAACATGTAAGATTTGTGGGGTTAAAGGCACTCCTATCACTGGTGCACTTGGGGTAACCTTACTAGGTGCTTCTTGGTACGGTGTAGGGTTTTTAATCAAAATATCCTCTAACAGCTCATCATCTGATTCACCATAACCTGTCGTATTCATGTGTTTTGTTTTTTCTTTACATTTTCCTCCTAACTGTTCTTCAGCCATTAATACTGGATATAAACCCTCGGTCACCACAGCTCTCCTCCAATGCTTTATTTGATCTCCACTTGACTCATACGGATATCTAGGTAAAAATCCTCTAAATCTCCAACCACTTCTGTATTTTTCACGCTCAAATGCCTCAATTTCCCATTCTTCCAAAGCTTCATACTGTGTCATTCTAGGTTTAGGTTCTAACATATTCATTCTATCTCTCAAATTCTGAAGCACCTTCAAATTATAAGTACCATGCTCTGGAAAAGCCAAAACACCATCACTTTTAGTATATTCCACCCAATTCTCCAACCATACACACGTGTGATATCCTTTCTCCATCATCATAAATGAAGCAGGTGTTTTGGGTGGCGGAATAGGAATTCCCTCTCTAGTCATTACAGGCTTGTCTTTCTTAAAGAAATTTTTAATTTTCTTCATTAATGTCATTTTCTTTGGTCTTCCGAACATTTCAGAGGTTCGATATAGGAAGGAGTCTTCCGTATATCTTCTAGCTCTATTACCTATGTCGCGTCCTATGTCAGCACGACTCACACCCGCAGTCAAATCAGGACTCAACATACAATTCTTTTCTGACAAATCCTAGCGCGACTTCTATCTATCAACCAATCAGACTCAGGCTCACGCTCGTAATATGACCAATGCCAGCTCGGCCTTTTGTGACGTCAGTATTGCTTCTTACTACTGACCCCTCCTTTACAATCTGCTTCTGTCACATGCCCGCTGTTACGACCAATCCCAGGGCGATTCTCTGTGATGTCAGTACAACTCCTGCGACTGACCCTCCCTTCACAAGGTAATACGATAACTTATTTCTTAATACTTTTTATTAAATTCTTCGTTAATAACAACATAAAAACATTCGCTACTCTGTCTGTTCCACTAAACAAAAGAATAGATTTCAATTTATTCTTGAGTTTCAGAAATTACTCTTCTTCTACTGCGAGTAAAACCCCTGTTTACTCTTCATTCAAGCTCAGGAGAATCTGTTACTTCTCCAGTGTCACCCGTATTAGGAAATGAGACCAAAGTTTCACCAGCGAACCCCTTTCGCTATCATCCGCACTCTACTTTTATACAAAATAGTCCCTAGTTTAATATTGTCAGCCCTGCGTAGCTTCTCAGTATTATTCCAACAGACGAGTAACCTCACTGCAGTGTGGCTTCTGTCACCACCCGCTATTCATTTTCCCGGGATTCTGGACAACATAAAACAAGACGCTAACTCTTTTGTTAAACATAAATCAATAATCAATATTTATCACCAAAATAATCAATAATAACCATAGCTCTGCTACCAGAAAACTGATCCAGCGGTATACCAACAACAGATACTCCACTACCATATACTCACTTGGGCCCATAAAACACACACATTGAGTAAACCACTGCAGTGGTTAAAGTTTTATAATTATACTTCACAATATTCAGGATTAGTTATTTAATTTTCTTAACTAACCTTTCACTGATCAAAAAGTTCTTTCCTCTGGTCGATGGAGCATTAGTTGAACTAGTTGATGGTGATAATTAACTTAACCCTTAACTATTCTTGGTTTGACGAAAATAATCACAGACTCATGAAGGTTTAAAATCTTTATCTAAATTAAGTGCATGTGAACCATTTCAAAAATACAGTGCAGTCACCCTCATTCTTAGGAGAGAAATTCAATTGATTAAACATCAAAACATATACTTCGGACTCATACAATAATTAATGCTCAGAAAGGGAGAGGACAGAGAGAAAAGAACATTTGCAAATAACGTGAAATTATAATTACCAAGAATGGTGTGAAAGACCAACCCCCTGGCCAAAGGGCTGGTAAGGGTCCCCAGGATAGGTCAGGAGACAAAGACATCAGGACAGGATTCAGGACAGGATAGATGACCTCTCTAGAATACCGACGAATTGCGTTGCACCCCTCTCTGACACTCTCTTCCTCCTCGAGATTCTTCCGCGATCTTCTGATCTAACCCAATTAAGTTAGGATAGAAAGTTCTTCTTCAGCGTCTGCATTCGAGTCTTCATCAGCACCTCACAGCATCTCTCCAGCAACAGCATCCTCGACTCCCAGACAGCATCTCCGTCTCTGTCTCACTAACTAACTAAAGCTACCTTAATTATACCTTCGTTTCCTCATGTTCCACCCACTAAAGTTACAATATCATAAAAATATGAAATCTAATTGGTCAGGCAGGGGGGATGATCATCACACCATGCTTACATGTCACTATATTCTGTTAAACCATTGTTCGCAAACCCATCCCCTTAATTTTTATTCAAAACTTTATTCCCATCCACTACATGTATCCGATTTGCAACATTAATGACACTACGAAGAATAGAACATCACATTGCTGAACTTTTCACCATCCGTTCCCAGGGCATGGCGCTCCAATTTGGCCTCCATTCAAGTGTTTCGTCATTGACCTTCATAGCTTCACTCAGTAGGCATGCGCAGGCATTGCGTCATTTCATCTAGTCCGGTTATACAAGAGAGGCCCAAATGCACACTAATAATAAAGTCAAAAGACAAATGTTATTTTCACAAAATAAATGGTCTCACTGTATACCTCCCACCTTTACTCTATTCCTGTTCTCTTATTAATACTTTCCCCGCATTAGCATTAGTAAAATAGCCTGTTTTAGTTTCAGCTAAGCAGGTGCCATGCACGCGAGTCTTCAAGACTCCATATTAGTGTCTTCTGCTCATGCGCCAGAATTTCCCTCCAAGCGTTAGCTCGTCATATTGCGTAGATGCAGGTGACGCATGCGCACTACAGTTTCCCCGTTTAAAGCGGTATTTGTCCATTTTCATTGTTATCCGCGTTAGTACACACATAAGCAAGCTTCACTAACCCGCGTGTTCATGTGGTGCGTATTAGTTATTCACAGATTACGTTTAATAACTTGTTAATGAGTTAAACGAGCGGATTGCCTCCGAGCAAGTCTCTTTCTTACGAGACCTTGCTCCATCAGTACCAGCACCCTATTACTGTATAAGAGACGCCACATGTCACAATACCGCAGCATACAACAGGAAAAAGGAAAGCCCTTCTCCCACACGTCTGGGGGAGGCGAGAATAACAAACACCCATGGTGCCATCTTGGAAGTATGTTAAAACCATGATGGCCACCCACGATGTCCAGATTTACAAAAGCCTCTCTTTTTAAAAGGAATCTTTAACAGTAAACATCAGCAGCATCATCTTTGAGGTATGTGTAAACCAAGATGGTCGCCAACCAAGTAAAGTATTATATAATGAGAAAGAACGAGCCCATCTCATACACTCGCCCAATAAAGAAGGGAGGAGAGGATTTTGTTAAAAGATGGCTTACAGAAAGGAGAAGAATGTTACATCTGATGGAAAGAGACACCTCCTATACCCTGTGTCACTCATAAGGGAGAGTAAATACATAATCCGTCAAGTACATCCACTGCAATTTCTGAAGTGGCGAGAGTACACACATAGAGTCCCAATTTAAATTACGTAACCTATGCCACTCCACTAACTCTTTGTCTGTTAAGAGAAAATCCATTGTGCTTCTTTGTTGAATAAAGCCTCCTCATCTTCCCCAGAGCCTCTGGTCCAAACGCTCCAAAAGAGTCCATTAAAAATCTATAGGACCATGTCATATATCTTTGAAATGTTGTACCAGTCTTGTTGTCAATTTTCCCGTTCTAAAAGTGCTGATGTATTTTTGCATCCTCGTTTTCACCTTTGTTAAGTCTATGTAAAACAAGCCACCGGGGCACCATAATCAATAGATCAAACAATAAGATATACACATGGAGGGGCACACTTTCGGGGGGGCTTCTTATTTGGCTGAAATTATCCAAGCGAAGATTAAAATGGGATAAAGTAGTAAATAATGCAGGCTCTAGAACACTTATGACTGAGGCCCTAGGAGATGCTGTACTAGACCTAGAAGACGTGGCCTTAGCTGAGCTTAGTAATGATCTCTGGCAGCTTGAGATAACACGGATTAACAAGGGCCTTTTTAAGCTGCTTAGCGACTGTTTTGTATGCTTTGCCAGTCCAAGCCATCCATCAGCAAAGGCAGAATACAGCTGGTATAATAAAGCATGCAGCAACAAGAAAAAGGACTTGTCCTGACCAAGGGTGATTCCAATTTGATTCGTGTTAAACGTCTAGCATACAAACAAATCCAGATCAAAGTATGAAGGGAGTGGGACTCAAAAATATGGGCGAATCTATATGAGGCGGCTGCCTGTAAGGATAGTAGGATGCTTTGGAAGATAGCAGCCTATGGCAACTGCCAACCATCTAATTGCTTGGCTAATTGTATTCCGCCTGAAGTATGGTATTCCCACTTCTATGATCTTTATAAATAGTATTCGATCAATGGTAGGCTTTCTGATTTTGGTATAAATGATCTGGCTCCTTTAGGCCTCCTCAAATTTTAAGTGAGTGAAACAGTCTCTGCAATCTAGAATATTGCGAGGGGTAAGGCACCAGGGCCCGATGGTATCCCAGGTGACCTTTTCTTAACAGATGTTGATGGCTGGGCTGTTTATTTTAACAAGCTATTCAATTCCATTCTTCAAGGGAATGAGATTCCATGCAGTTGGAAGGCTGCTGAAATTGTCCCAATTTATAAGAAAAGTACACAGGTCTCTCCTTTTAACTACAGGCCGAACAACATTATTGATGTGGCCCAAAAGGTTTTTATCAGACAGGTTTTAGGGACCCTTGAAGAATATATAGAGGTACACCAGGCTCTTTCTCCTCTACAGGCAGACTTTCGCAAAGGGGTTAGCACAATTTATCAGGTTTTTAGATTTTTATTAATATACTGGAAGGCTGCCCTTCTCCAAAACGCACATCTTTACTTGGTTTTTGTAGACCTTAAGTCTGCATTTGACCTTGCACCATGTGGGAAGCTTTGGGAGGTGCTAAAAAACAATGGAGTCTCTCATGATCTTCTGACGGTTTTGGTTCACCTCCATGAAAATACACACACCTCAGATAGATGGGGAAGGGGTGGGGAACTCACAGATCAGATACCCATTCATAATGGAGTCCGTCAGTGATGTTTCCTTGCCCCGACCCTATTCTCTCTCCACTTAAACGATGTGGCATTTAACCTTGAAGATGATATGAATGATGCACCCCGATTAGCGGGCTCTAAGGTTCCCCATCTGCTATTTGCAGCTAATACCCTATTACAATCAAAAGCCCTGAGTTGTCTGCAATGCTTAGTGGACAAATTCTCTGCTTTTTGCAGTGATCGTGGACTAGTGATCAATCATACAAAGACTAAATTTATGGCCATCAGCCCACATAAGTCTTTTAGAAGTTCTATTTTTCTGGAGGACAGACCACTAGATAGGGTCAGCGAGTTCACTTACCTGAGGATCAGTCTCCCTAAATCAATGTCCTGGGCGTTGCAGGTTGAGAGAAGTAGCCTGAATCTTACCCCGCATGCAGCAGCCATCTTAAAAATGCATCAGGCCTCTCAAAATGCTCAGATATCTCCTGCGCTGAAAGTATATAGAGCCAAGGCACAGGGCAGTGCATTGTATGGGGCTGAAATGTGGGGCAATGCTGATCTTACCACATTGAGGGTGTCTGAGAATACCTTTATATGAGCCCTCACGCATCTGCCAAAAAACACCCCATTGATACCCCCTCAGACGCGGCCTGAGCCTCAAGCTGATTTGCTATAAAGCCCAACTTAGACCATTGCAATTTTGGCGAAGGCTTAAATATACTGCAATGTTGGAGGGCTATTACCTTTCTTTCCAGGATGTAACTTCTCACAATAAGGCTAGCAATATCAAATGCCTCTCTTTTGTCAAAAATATGCGGAATAAGATAGGCCTGGGTGAATTTTGGTCTTCATGCCCTGTTTCAAAGCACTTATCAAAGACATTCCTCAAAAAGACCTTTTGGAAATATATATGGGCCCAAGAACTCAGACACATCTCTGAGTGATCCCTTGCGGACAAATTTATAGATTTCAAGAATGATATAGCCTTTGAGCCTCTCCTAGATTATATAACCCCGATAGCTGCTAAGAGCATACACCTTAAATTTCGATATGGCACTCTGCCGCTACAGATGCTCCGAGCAAAATGGAACCTAGGTGGTGCTGTCACTACTACATGTCTATCATGTCAGAAGGAAGAGGAATCTCTAGCACATTTTATATTCTTTTGCCCATCGTATGTGCGCCCTAGAAAATCCTGTATTATCCCACTATGCGGACACCTCGAACGTCGGCAGCATCAGGATGCTCTACAGTTGCTGTGCACTAAATCCAATCAGGCTATTGTCTGTGCAGTTTCAAAATATTTATACTGGAGCTGGTGCATTTCAATTAAAGCATTGGTCTAAACTTCTGGATAGCATAGAGGCCAGTGTTTTTATCTAACAATGTAATTAATTTTGCCTGCCTTTTTAGACCCTTTTTCTTTATCAATTTTGGTTATAACGATCTTACGTTTTAATAGGGGTCTTTTTTAGAGATGATAATATGATTGGATTTTAAGGCTAGTATTCCTTTTTAAATGTATATCTCTTTTTTAACTTTTATAAGTGATGGACTTTTTATTCTTCCGAGGGCCATTTTCTGCTTTGAACTGTGACATGTTTTATAAGGCCTGATGGTGCTACCTATTTTTTAATTTTGTTGTATGTATTTTTGTCTTATTTGTTGTGTACTTTTATGGTTGTAAAATACTGAATAAAGTATTTGATGATGATGATGATATACAGTTACTCATCTTTTTCTAGCACCACGTCCAACCACTAGCTAGTGTTACACTGTGTGATAGAGACCTGTACTTGCTCACATTGCATTTGCCACATGGGTAATGCCCCTTTAGAGATATACTACTACCCACAGGTGAACTTTTCTGTCTTTCATGGATCAACTTGTCTTTAAGGCTGGATGCACAAAGCCGAAAAGCAAAGCGTGGTTGCGACGTCAAAACAAACCCTACATTTTTTTCGCATGATCTGTTGGATCGAAGTAGAAAGTGGGTCAAATGTCATAACAACAGGGATAGATTGTGGGGCCGATTCCGATTCGGGCCGGAAATCTCTCCGACCGAGCCGGACTCGGAGAGATTTCCGACCGAATCGGACCCTAGCAGCTCGACCGAACGAGTACGATGCGCACGTATGCTATCGGACTCGATTCGGTCGGACTCCCATTGAAGTCAATGGGAGGCTGTCGTACAACGCGTACGCGGGCTCCCATTGACTCAATGGGTGCGAGAGCGAACAGGGCGCCCCCTACAGCGTGTACGCGGCGAGCGACTCGCGCCGTACACGCACAGGTAGGGGAGACCCATGGGTCCCCCTGTGTGCGACTCGCGCAGCTACGCGTACAGGGGGGTCCGACACGGACCCCCAAAGTACGGCTCCGACTGCTCCTTCGAGCCGGACGGCGCGAGTCGGACGAACTGCTCGCGGCGCGCATCGTACTTGCCCGGCCGGGGAACGTCTCCATTGCGCGGTGCGAGGCATGTCCGAGCGAGTCGGTCGGAGCGGTCGGCTTTCGTGTACGAGTCGGTCGGTGCGGTTGGGTCTCGCGAACGAGTCGGTCGGAGTTTTCGCATCGTACTCGCTCGCCCGGACGCACGTACGAATTGGTCGGGAAACAGGGCTCCGAATCGGAACCGGTAAAGCCGAATCCGATTCGGAGCCCTACCGGCCGAGATCGGAATCGGCCCCTCAGTGTTTACTTTTGAGAACCTCTCTAGCAAAGCCGATAGTAGTGCATTTAATGCTCTTTTATGCACTCTATTAATGATTTTTCTTGGGTATGCCCTGTGTACTGAGCGTTCTTCCAAATTAGTAACTTGTTCCAAAAAAGTGTGAATTTCAGTGCAGGTCCTCCTGCATCTGAAAAACTGGCCCATAGGAAGATTATCACTCAGAGCCCTAGGGTGGTACGAAGTGTAATGCAGCAGCGGGTTCCTATCAGTAGGCTACTGATGTAGCCTTGTCATTAGGAGTGAATCAATGGCTGTGATATTCAGATCAAGATATAACGTAGAGTCCTGGATAATGTTTCACTTAAAATGGAGACAAGGATCAGGGCCATTTAGCCAATGCAGGAAAGATAGCAGCTCACTTTCGAGTCCCAAACAGTTGCACATCACATCATCTATATATTGCTTCCACAAGACCACACTGGGACAATAGGGGTTTGAGTCTTGATAAATGAAGTTGGCCTCAAACATTCCAACATAAATGCAGGCCAGACTTGGTACAAAAGTTGAACCTACCGATGTCCCTGAGACCTGCAAGTACATCTAGCCCTTAAAAGCAAAAAAGGTTTTTGTTAATGCCAATTCAATTCATTTGAGGACAAATGATTGTGGGGTGTCATAAAACTACTGATGCCAAAGCCCTGGATGCCGCTACTAGTGTTGCCCTCTGAGGTATAGTAGTACACAAAGATTTGATGTCCAAAGTCACCAAAAATTGTGCAGAAGGATCATACTTAAATTCCTGGAAGAGATTCAGTACATCTAATGTGTCTCTCAAGTATGTTGGTTTATTGATCACACGCTCTCTGAGAATAAATCAACAAACTGGGTGAGCAGTTCCAATATGAATTGGATACAGGAGACAATAGGTCTCCTTGGAGGTGGGCGTTGGGGTTTATGGATTTTCTGCAGAATATAAAACACTGAAACCCGGCGATCCGGATTTATCAGGAACTCTTCCCTCCTTTTTGGTAATCCAGTGTTTTTCCACAGCTTCTTCCATGATCTTCTGTATAGTCTTTTTCAGCTCAGGAGTCAGATCCCTAAGTAAGGGGATATAGTTACATCAAGCTCCTAGCAGGAGGTTTTTTTCAGCCTCATAGTCATGGACATAATGCAGTGTTTTTTCACAGCTTACTCCACGGTCTTCTGTATAGTCTTTTAGCTCTCGGGTCAGATCTCTTCATAAGGGGAAATAATTACAACAAGCTCCTAGAAAGAGGTTCATTTCGGCTTCATAGTCATGCATATTCAACACAATTATTTCTCCACCCTTGTCCGCAGGCTTGATCACAATCCTGGGATTTTGCTGCGAGGATTTGATAGCCATACTTTCCTCTTTTGTAATATTCTTGAAGACGTGTGAGGCTGACTGTTCAGTGCAGAAATCTGTACCAGAACCAGCTATTCAAAAATACCTACCTCCGAACCCACTGCAGAGGGAGGTGGACAAAATGCAGATGGTCTCAGAAGATCAGTGGAACACAAAGATGGTGGTTCTCTAGGTTTATCACAAAATAATTTGTGCAATCTGATTCTCTGCATGTAGGATTTGGAATAAAGCCCTGACCCTTGTTAAGGACTTGTACTTCCATGGCAGTGAGGACATAGTCAGAAATATTGATTATGTTTGATAGAACTGCTGCTGACCCAGACCTCTGCTCCCGTCATTTGTGGGCAGTACTCTCAACATTGTTGATCCTGGTAATCGCTTCCTTGGCCTTTTATATGACCCCCTCGTCTGTTGCCTCTCTGATCCTGGCCTGAAAAAGACCTAGATAAATTTCCAAGATCTTCAGAGCAGCAAACTAGACCTGCGGTGCGGTTAAGGTGGAAGGTTGTTGCCTCAAGAATCGTCCTCACTGCTTGCATTATCAAATGTACAGTTCTGTGGTGTGCATCCTTTGCTATTCTTAGAAGCTGTATTTTTTGTGTATGGCTGATCTCCCATTTGCTCAGTTTGATAGCACTTGTCTGCGAAGTAGGGAAAAGCCTATTCATGGGAAAACCTATCCAAATTCTTATGAAAACCTTGAATCTTCTGATTTACAGTTAATGTCTTGTAGTCAGCAATATCTGATTGCATCCGAGAATGGATTCCTTGGCATCAGTAATAGTCGGGTCCTATTTAAGAACTTCCTCCTGGTCAAGGATCTCCTTCAATAACTCATCACTAAGGAGGTCATTACGATGGCGGACGGAAAAAACACCGACCGCCATGGTAGCGGAAAAATACCGCCCGCCGCTACCGCGGGAAAACCGACGGCTAGATTAGGATCCCCAGCGGTAAAACCACAACCGCGGCGGAAAGAAGACACGAAAATCCGCCGTACGCCTGCGAAAAGGGCACAAAACCGTCCACGGCGGTCGGTGTCGCAGCGGAAACAGGCCAAACGCCCGCAACCACAGCGGAGACACCGCCATCAAAATTATGATATCCCCGACACCCCCGCGGTGCAGTGCGCTGCTACCGACCGCCGCGGTCGACAACAGTGAAGAATCAGTGAGACGGCGGAAGCGCCATAGCCGAGCCACCACTGCGGACGCTCCGCAAAAAAATGGCGGTCGCCAGAAAAACACACAACATGGCCACAAAGTGCACCAACCACACAAGGCATGCACCCAAAATTAGCCAACACAGCCCAAAGACACACCCCCATGGGAAACACAAAAACTACAAATCCCAGGTACACACACACACCACACCTGCAACCAACACCCCATCCTGACACACCCACAGACACCAGTATAAATCCAGCACCCAACAGACCACAATCCTTTGCAAAACTCCACAACTGAGGGGACATCCACCACAGATGACAGGAGAGGCAAATCTGCACAACACACACACATCACCACCACCACCACTTCCACACCTGCACCTCTAACACCTTTGCACAGCACACACCATACACATCACAACCACCACTACCACTCCCAAACCTGCACCCTAAACACCTTGACACATCACACACCATGTCATCACAGAGAATGCCCAAATTCACTGAGAACGAGTTGAGGGTCATGGTCGATGAGATAATCAGGGTAGAACCACAATTGTTTGGTAACCAGGTCCAACAGACACCACTGGCAACAAGGACGCAAATGTGGAGAAGGATAGTAGAGAAGGTCAATGCAGTAGGGACCGTGCCATGCAATAGAGATGAAATCATGAAGAGGTGGCACGATCTGAAGGCAGTGGTCAAAAGAGGAGAGCCAAGAACCATGAGCTGGCTCAGAGGACAGGCAGTGGCCCTCCCGTTCCACTCAAAACATTCACTGAATGGGAGGAGAAGGTGCTTGGCATTCTACATCCAGAGAGTCTCTCAGGAATACCCGGGGAGTGGAGGCTGGTAAGTACAAACAAATGCCTAACATCACACAAATGGACTGTCTTGCCCAATCACAAAATAATACCTCCTAGGTACAAATTCATGCATGTGCACAACACTCCTCCCAACACATCTCTCACAGATACAACAGACACTCCCCCTGAAGCCCCCCAAAGGTAGTAAGCAACATCACCATGGGTACAGGTGTACATGCTGCCAGCACTACAACTCCCACAAGGCCCCCTTGTCCCACAGGTGAGCAGGATGTAGCCCTCCCCCACCCGGAAGCAAGCCTCAGCCATTGTGTGCTACACCCTCACCTAACAGGTAGGTAGCCATCTTCACAGGGAGGTGGGTGTGTGTGTGGGAGGCCTGCACTACAACTCCCACCAGGCCCCCTTGTCCCACAGCTGAGCAGGATGTAGCCCTCCCCCACCCAGAAGCAAGCCTCAACCATTGTGTGCTACACCCTCACCTAACAGGTAGGTAGCCATCTTCACAGGGAGGTGGGTGTGTGTGTGGAGGCCTGCACTACGACTCCCACCAGGCACACCCTGCCCCATCACTCAGCAGGATGGAGCACCCCCTCCCCCAGAACCATGTGGCAGCCATTGTGTTCTTCACCCTCACCTAACAGGTAGGTAGCCATCATCACAGGGAGGTGGGTGGGTGTTTGGGAGGCCTGCACTACAACTCCCACCAGGCCCCCTTGTCCCACAGCTGAGCAGGATGTAGCCCTCCCCCCACCCAGAAGCAAGCCTCAGCCATTGTGTGCTACACCCTCACCTAACAGGTAGGTAGCCATCTTCACAGGGAGGTGGGTGTGTGTGTGGGAGGCCTGCACTACGACTCCCACCAGGCACACCCTGCCCCATCACTCAGCAGGATGGAGCACCCCCTCCCCCAGAACCATGTGGCAGCCATTGTGTTCTTCACCCTCACCTAACAGGTAGGTAGCCATCATCACAGGGAGGTGGGTGGGTGTTTGGGAGGCCTGCACTACAACTCCCACCAGGCCCCCTTGTCCCACAGCTGAGCAGGATGTAGCCCTCCCCCACCCAGAAGCAAGCCTCAGCCATTGTGTGCTACACCCTCACCTAACAGGTAGGTAGCCATCTTCACAGGGAGGTGGGTGTGTGTGTGGGAGGCCTGCACTACAACTCCCACCAGGCCCCCTTGTCCCACAGCTGAGCAGGATGTAGCCCTCCCCCACCCAGAAGCAAGCCTCACCCATTGTGTGCTACACTCTCACCTAACAGGTAGGTAGCCATCTTCACAGGGAGGTGGGTGTGTGTGTGGGAGGCCTGCACTACAACTCCCACCAGGCCCCCTTGTCCCACAGCTGAGCAGGATGTAGCCCTCTCCCCACCCAGAAGCAAGCCTCAGCCATTGTGTGCTACACTCTCACCTAACAGGTAGGTAGCCATCTTCACAGGGAGGTGGGTGTGTGTGTGGGAGGCCTGCACTACAACTCCCACCAGGCACACCCTGCCCCATCACTCAGCAGGATGGAGCACCCCCTCCCCCAGAACCATGTGGTAGCCATTGTGTTCTTCACCCTCACCTAACAGGTAGGTAGCCATCATCACAGGGAGGTGGGTGGGTGTTTGGGAGGCCTGCACTACAACACCCACCAGGCCCCTTGTCCCACAGCTGAGCAGGATGTAGCCCTCCCCCACCCAGAAGCAAGCCTCAGCCATTGTGTGCTACACTCTCACCTAACAGGTAGGTAGCCATCTTCACAGGGAGGTGGGTGTGTGTGTGGGAGGCCTGCACTACGACTCCCACCAGGCACACCCTGCCCCATCACTCAGCAGGATGGAGCAACCCCTCCCTCCCAGAACCATGTGGCAGCCATTGTGTCCTTCACCCTCACCTAACAGGTAGGTAGCCATCATCACAGGGAGGTGGGTGGGTGTTTGGGAGGCCTGCACTACAACTCCCACCAGGCCCCCTTGTCCCACAGCTGAGCAGGATGTAGCCCTCCCCCCACCCAGAAGCAAGCCTCAGCCATTGTGTGCTACACTCTCACCTAACAGGTAGGTAGCCATCTTCACAGGGAGGTGGGTGTGTGTGTGGGAGGCCTGCACTACGACTCCCACCAGGCACACCCTTCCCCATCACTCAGCAGGATGGAGCACCCCCTCCCCCAGAACCATGTGGCAGCCATTGTGTCCTTCACCCTCACCTAACAGGTAGGTAGCCATCATCACAGGGAGGTGGGTGGGTGTTTGGGAGGCCTGCACTACAACTCCCACCAGGCCCCCTTGTCCCACAGCTGAGCAGGATGTAGCCCTCCCCCACCCAGAAGCAAGCCTCAGCCATTGTGTGCTATACTCTCACCTAACAGGTAGGTAGCCATCTTCACAGGGAGGTGGGTGTGTGTGTGGGAGGCCTGCACTACGACTCCCACCAGGCCCCCTTGTCCCACAGCTGAGCAGGAAGTAGCCCTCTCCCCACCCAGAAGCAAGCCTCAGCCATTGTGTGCTACACCCTCACCTAACAGGTGGGTAGCCATCTCCACAGGGAGACGGTGCAGTGTGTTTGGCTATCCGTCCCACAAAATGCTACATGCATGCTGTCCCACCACTATGGAGGATGTGACACTACACCCCCAATAAGAAGCATGTGGCAGGCAATGTATGCTACCCACCCAACTCACAGGTAGGTAACCGCATCTCACAGGTCGGGGTGTGTGGGGCTGGAAAGCTTGCACAACAACTCACACTGGCCCACCTGACCGGCAGCACACAAGACCCATTACTCCCTGGCACCAACATGCATGTGTCAGTCATTGCAATGTACACTTCAAAAGAACTTGCATGTGGACATATCATGCTGACCTGTCCCACACTGGACCAAGATGGAAGCCATCATCATACACACACAGAGAGGTCTCACAAATACAAGGAAAACACAGCAAACACAACATATCCACAGCCACAACATAAAGCCAGATATGCATTTAATAAAACATGTCGGCATAGGACACCAGGCCTCTCAATTCACAACTGCACACCCAGATAGCATTGGCAACTATAGTGTGCACACACCTAAGAAAATGAAACTGTGACAGCGACCAAAGTGTGAATGACTGAAACACATGTCGAGGGATCTCCGAGCACAACCATGCACACCACTACATGCCATCTGACAGTAGCAGTGGACCAGACCACCTAGGATCTACTGAAAGCAAACTTAAGCATGTCTGGAATTGCAAATACAGATATCTACACCACAATGATAAGGTATGCATGAAACTACAATGATCACTCACTGTGCAGAGAGAACCGCTACAAGGGCTCAACACGTGACACATACGCGTAAATGGATGACATATGATTGATCAATAACTGTATGCCAACATGAGACTGTCAATGTCATAAAACATATATTGTGCATGTCATGTCTTGAGAACTCCCAATATGGACAAGTAATGCATGTACCACAACAGCTTGTAATGCATCACTGGATGTCGGTCAATGCAAATTTGTACAGTGAACAACTGCTGGATGTACAAACAGTTGATGTAACACTGCTAACACTAACTTTGCTGGGTGCAACACAATGACCATTTCTCATCTGACCCACAGGTGACCAAGAACTCACTGCAGAGGATGACACCACCCTGCAGAGCCAGTCCCCCCCGGAACAGAGACAACTGGATGAGGACTCCCTGGATTCCTTGGATGAGGAGCTCCACGCTGGCCCATCTGGTGTGGCAGGCCGCAACCAGTCCCAGGCACCCATTGTCCCCCAACCACATCAGCTGCAGCCCCTGACCATCCTCTGACAGCTGCTGTCACGGCCTGTGTGTCAACCACTACCACCACCACCACCACCACAGCTGGCCGCAACACCCTCCCTGCCCCAGGGGTTGAGCAGCCCACTACATCGACTGCGGAGGCCGGGGAGAGGATGCAGCGGGCCAATGTGAGGACCGGACAGGACCGTGGCAGCAGTGCAGGTGGTCGGGACAGGGTCATGCAGAGGGGGACTGATCCTGCGACGGAAGCCCTGGGCCACATCGACAGAGTCCTTGGGGCCTACCAACAGGCCCAGGGACGAATGGGCCGGTTAGAGGAAGAATCTCGGGAGCACCTCTTGCTGCTGAGGTCCATGGACACACGCATGGGACAGATTGTGGACCTCTTGGGGCAGCTAGTGGCGGTTCTGAGGGACAGGCCAGCACAACATTCTACCCCTCCGCCTCCCCTGTTGGGCAGCAGGATGACACTTCATCATCCTCCCCTGCGTCCACAGAGGGGGTGAGTCCTCAGACACCACTGTCCCTGCAGCAGTGGCCCCTCCAGTCAAGCGCAAAAGGGGCCGTCCAAGGAAAGGCCAGGGGGACCCACGTGCCAAAGCACCTGCCAAACGCTAGTCCCCGAGCCAGCTATGATGGCAGACCACTGCACCACTGCATTGACCTTTTGGACTATCCTTCACCACACTGCCATGTGAATGGCATCCATCTGTTGGACTGGGTCTCCACATCATTGTGGGGACTACTCAAGTATCTCATTTACCTTGACTGTCAACTCACTTCTTCAATTACCCCCTTCACTTTCCTCCACCCTTGCATGTCACAGTTGTTAATAAATACACCTTACACACATGTTGTTGTGTCTGCTCCATCTTTAATACAGGATGTGTAACCTTCACCGTGTAGGACATGGTCCAAGGGAATGGAATGTAGGTAACAAGTGAGATGCTGAAGGGACCTACGGAAAACAGCAGAACAAGAGTCACTTGTATGGGTGTGGCATTGCACACATCACACGACACTTGTCAACAAGGTACTCAGATCTACAAACTTTACACAGAGCAACAGTCACCATAGAGACAATCTGTTCCACACTAACCAATCACACATACATTGGCAGGCAGCAATGAGTCAACACCAAGCTGCAGTCAGCAAGCTCACATACACCCACACAGCAACAGCAACACCATCAGACCATTTTGTCCCTTCTACATCGTCACTCACCTTCAAGTGAAGTAGCGGGTGATGAGCTGACGACGCATGTCGACCCCTTCCTCCTCTCCACTGCCCTCGTCACTGGATCCGGCTTGATTTGCAGGCGGCGGCCTTGGCTGCTCATCATCGTCATCCAGGATCAGGGGTATTGCCTTGCGAATGGCGAGGTTGTGGAGCATGCAGCATGCCACCACTATCTGACACACCTTCCCTGGCGAGTACATAAGGGCCCCCCCAGTACGGTCCAGGCACCAAAATCTTGATTTTAGGAGACCAAATGTCCGTTCTATCACACGCCGTGTCCTCCCATGGGCATCATTGTATCGCACATCAGCTGGCGTGACGGGGTTCCGCAATGGGCTCAGCAACCATGGGCGGTTTGGATATGCCGAGTCACCTGTGTGTGAGAGACACAGATTAACCTTTCAGTCCCAAAATGCTACACAACAGCATGTCACACACACACACCACTCTAATCCACTATACATACTCACCCACAAGCCATGCATGCTCAGGAAGCAGATTGGCCATCAACTGAGGAACGATGCTGCTGCGCAAGATGTGGGCATCATGGGCTGAGCCGGGAAACTTGGCGCACACGTGTGAGATGATCATGTCCGCCAGGCACACCACTTGAACATTTACCGAGTGTGAATGCTTCCTATTGCGGTAAACCTGTTCACGTGCCTGTGGTGGCACAAGCCCAACATGTGTGCAATCAATTGCACCAATGACATGTGGGATATGTCCAAGGGCATAGAAATCGCCCTTCACAG
Source organism: Calotriton arnoldi (assembly GCA_963921515.1). NCBI lineage: Eukaryota > Metazoa > Chordata > Amphibia > Caudata > Salamandridae > Calotriton > Calotriton arnoldi. The sequence goes on from CAWUFW010009126.1 coordinate 694,025, forward strand.
CCACCAACTCAGGCCCCCTGGGAAAATGGATATATCTGTCTTTGTACAGCATCATGGCCGACAGGACATCCCTCAGCACCATGCTGAACATCGGCTGTGACATCCCGCCTGCACTTGCGACCGTGTGCTGGAATGAGCCCGTTGCAAAGAAATGCAGGCATGCCATCACCTTAGCTGTTGCGGTGAAAGCTGTTGGATATGTCCGACGTGGCTGCAGGTGGGGCTCCAACATGGCACATAGGTTCTGCAGGGTTTGTCGGTCCAGCCTGAATTTGCGGATTATTTCCTCATTCTCCATGTCTGCCAGGACTGTGAACGGACGATGGATATTGTGCCTCCTCCTCCTCCTAGGACAGATCACAGTGCACAGATGTCAATGCAGAAGACCATGAAATGTGCATCACATCAATTACTTCTACAGACACATTCCCAAGTCTTACAACATGCACCATCAACCGACAGGGCACTTCACAACTAGGTTCACATCAGGCACACTACTCGTACACCTGTCCCCTTACCAGCAGCAATTATCTGTGCACCCCTCCGGCTCATTCGCATGCACAGTGTGATATACTAACAGATATGTGTGCATACCTGTGAGTCTGACCCCCAGCATATGTTGATAATTGCAATACTAGCCGAACACACCATGTTGCTGGCCCTGATACACCTCCCAACACAGGTTGCACATGGCACACATCAACTACACACTCACCACCGGCTGAGCATGGGGGACACGTGTGTGCATGTGCATTGGACAATGTGCCAGTTGCTGATGCCCCTAGTCCAGTCAATGAGACGACATTGTGCGTTACATTGCACACACAGACATTGACCATTATCTCCATATGCTATGCAACACAGTAACTGGACAGTCTACATTTCATTACACAGCACATGTGACATGTGCGAGTGTATGTGCCCATGCAATGTATTGGCGACCCATATATGGTATGTGTTGGTGACGTGGAGTGACATGTCCCTTTTGTGCATTTGCCCTCATGAGGACCCTTCAATTGTTGAGACCCTGGGCACTGTATATGTTGCCTATGCAGAGAGCTGGAGGACACGTTAGGTGCAGCACAGCTACTCCACAACTCCATTAATGCTCACTCCAGGCACTGTCTGCCAGACATGTGGCGGTGCCTACCGCCTGGCCACTGAGGTGCGGCACCGCACATAACCCATGCACGATCGCGGGAGACACCGCCAGTTATGTATGTGACAATTGCGGTCACCATGCACCGCTACCCAAATCACGGTCACTCCAGGCACTGTCTGCCAGACATGTGGCGGTGCCTACTGCCTGGCCACTGAGGTGCGGCACCGCACATAACCCATGCACGATCGCGGGAGACACCGCCAGTTATGTATGTGACAATTGCGGTCACCATGCACCGCTACCCAAATCACGGTCACTCCAGGCACTGTCTGCCAGACATGTGGCGGTGCCTACCCCCTGGCCACTGAGGTGCGGCACCGCACATAACCCATGCACGATCGCGGGAGACACCGCCAGTTATGTATGTGACATCACCATGCACCGCTACCCAAATCACGGTCACTCCAGGCACTGTCTGCCAGACATGTGGCAGTGCCTACCGCCTGGCCACTGAGGTGCGGCACCGCACATAACCCATGCACGATCGCGGGAGACACCGCCAGTTATGTATGTGACAATTGCGGTCACCATGCACCGCTACCCAAATCACGGTCACTCCAGGCACTGTCTGCCAGACATATGGCGGTGCCTACCGCCTGGGCCCTGTGGTGTGTCACCTGCATGGACCATGCCCCTGCAGCCAATGGGAAGCAGCCTCACGGTAGCCTGATGCGAGTTTGAAAATCGCGGTGGGCGTGCACCACCCCCGCGGAGGCGGACATTGGATGTATTTGAATGAGGCAGACCTCGTACACCAATTGCAGCACCCAGGGACCACTGACACAGCCCCAGGGGCCTATATATGTGTGGGAGGGCGCACCACATTCCCACAGCTACCAGGGACTGCTGACTGACACCCCTGCACCTGCTGCTGCTGCCTCAAGGGACTGCTGGCTGCCACCCTGCACCTGCTGCTGCTGCCTCAAGGGACTGCTGGCTGCCACCCTGCACCTGCTGCCCCAAGGGACTGCTGGCTGCCACCCTGCACCTGCTGCCTCAAGGGACTGCTGACTGCCACCCTCAACGTGCTGCTGCTGCCACATGTCCATGGTGATGTCGAGGACTCAGAAGATCCGTGCCAGTCCCTTCACCAGTGAGGAGCTTGGGGTCCTGGTAGACGGGGTGCTTGCACAGTACCCAAGGCTTTATGGCGGACCTAATGTCGTGGTAAGTTTCCCAGACTGTGAGTGAGAGTGCAGGGTGTGCACACGTGGGGTGGAGGTGCTTCGGTATGTGTCAGTGGTTGTGGGGCTCTGACATGCACTGCCCATCATGTTTGCTACTGCGGGAAGGGCTTGGTGGGCTCTTTCACACGTTACCCTGCATGCCTATCCAGAGTAGAGGGACATGTCCTGTAGTGTCAGCCATACAGTGCAGCTGCATTTTGGTGATGCAGGAGTCTGGCCAGTTTGCGTTTGTGTGCATGGCTGTGTTGCTCCCAATTGACCCACTCAGTGTCAGTCGACCTGCCCTGCACAGTCCCCACCGAATGCCACATGTCAACATCACTGCATGTACAGTGTGTACCATGTGTGTTTGTCTCACGCCTCTTCAGCTAAGTCCCATCTCTGCCATGTAGATTGCACAGGAGCAGGCGTGGGAGAAGGGTGTGTGTATGACAGTCGTTGTCACTCTATGTGAGTCCCAAGACACAGTGAGGCTTTCACAGGTCTAGGACACTTAGGTCTGCGCAGTGTTGGACACAGTGAGTCCAACAACATGACACATGTTTTGCTATCTTCTGTATGTGTAGTTGTAGGTAACTGCAGACAGTAGCTGCAGGCAGACTACACGTTGCTTGGTGTGTTGGTATCCTGCATGTGAATGGGGTGTGGAGGTACTGTGTCCACCATCGAACATGCATGCCTGTACGTCTGATTGACCAATGACATTGCATCATGTTCAGAGCAATTGTTGGCTATGTGACGGTTGTAGCTTGAGTTTTGGATGAGTCACTGTCGTGCTACTGCATTTTCGTTGTGTTGTTATTGTGCACTGTGTCACTGGCACATCACCCCTCTTGTCTCCCATGCCTGCAGCTGAAGGTCCACCAGCGTAAAGCCGTGTGGAGGGCCATTGCCTCCAGAGTCCGGGATCTGGGTGTGTCAAACCGAAGGCGCACTCACTGTCATAAAAGGTGGGACGACATCTGCCGGCTGAGCAAGAACGTGGCCGAGATGACGCTGGGGCTGCTCCCTCGGACTGGCAGGTTGGCTAGGCGCAGCATGACACCACTAATGGCCCGCATCCTGGCCGTCACACAACCTGAGCTGGACAGACGACTGAGGGAGCCTCAGCAGCGAGACAGGGGTGAGTATGTGTTGCAGGCTGCCTTTGGCTGGGAGTGGGTGCATGTGTCTACAGAGTGTGCAAATTGTCAGCTGTGTGACGTTGGTTCTGTGGTGCAATGTTTTGTGAGTGGCCTCTGTGCTGGGTGTATTTGCCATGCTTTTGCCCAAACGGCGCTTCATGAAGTGAGTTTTAGCACTGTGCATCTCTCTTACATTTGGAGTTGTGGCCTTCAGGTACCTTCTGCTGTGGGGTAGTGTGTGAATTCTGATGGATGGTAATGCCAGTGTGCCAACTGTGAATGCGTTTCAATGAATGTGTGCAATTCCAGACCTCAGATGTCTGCCAGTCAGACATCTGAGGCCAATGTGCAACAGTAAATGTGCCCATGGCCTCGATATGGTGGATGGCATGTGTGCAGGGTCATTGTGGGCTGGTATGTTGCAGTCTGTGTGGTCCCCTACTGCTCCACACATGTAGGTGATGTGCACCATGTCGTGGTGTTCATCCTTGCCAACATCAGGACAGTGTGTGTGCACAGGGCATTTTGGGGCTGTGTCTGATGTGAGCCAACTGCAGGATGGAGTGCTGTATGAATCACCTGGGTCACTTATGGCAGGACGTGTGGCGGACATGCACCGTTGTGTCGAAATTTTGGGTGTCAAGATATATGTGTGCACAGGGTGGCATGCAATGTGCTGCACTCCTCTTTCTAGGATGCAGATGTATTGGCACATGTTAGTTCTGTTGATGCCACTCATCTCACAGTACTTCTCTCTCCTGTGCAGCAGCTCCCGTATGTGCAGAGGGAGAGGGGACGGACACCAGTGGTGAGGCTTCCACTGCTACAGCCGCACCGGAGCTGACTGACACAGATGTGACCAGCGCCGAGGAGGGGGACAGGAGTCTGCTAGAGGACTCACAGCTGGAGACACAAAGCTCTACCTCATCTGACGCCAGCGGTGACACATCCATGTTGGGGGTACAGGGAACGGGGAATCTGCCTCCTCTTCCGCCACACAGCATCCAGTGCCCTGCCTCCCTTCAACCTCCACTGGTGCTGCCCGTGTCCGCACAAGTAGGAAGGGTAGAGTCACCTTCACCCCAGGCACAGCTGCCCCAGCCCATGTCAGCCCTGCTGCCCTCAGTGCAGAAGCAGTCGAGCTATTGCGCCAGATGTGTGTGGGGCAGACAGCACTTCTCAATGCCTTCCAAGAGCACGACAAAAAGTTGGGGCAGGTTATAGCTTTCATGGAGGGCTTACATTCCGACGTTGGTGGGCTACACCGCACTGTGCAGTCCTTGTCATCAACTGTGACAGCAGCCCTGCAACAGGCACATAGTCAGGGAGCGACTCCCAGCACTCGGTCCGGCCCCGTGTCACTGTGCACCTCTGACGACAGTGACAATGCCCAACGGACCCCAAAGTCCCGATACAGAACCCGCATCACACAGGAGCAGCAGCAACCCAAGCGTACTAGGGCACAGACACCATCCCCACATAAGAGTAAGGCCACCCCAGAGCGCAGAGAGAAAAGCCCATCAGGCGACAGCAAGGGCCACAAAGCAAAGAAACAAGCATCAGGGTCACAGGCCTCACCTTCCTCCCCTGCCAAAGACTCCCCTGTCCCAAAGACATCTCGCAGAGGCAAAAAGACAGTTTCCTCACCCACTGAGAAGGTGTTGCCTGCAAACATTACACAGGATGAGGGCCCCATGGATAATCCATCCTTGACCTCCACTCCCATCCCAAGCCCTGTGAAGCCAGCACGGGAGGACACTGTAGGGGGCAAAGCTGGTGGACAGAGGGAGGCAGGGCGGCGGCAAACACCAGGCAAGCGCACAGCGGGTTCCAGCATGTCCCCAGAGGGGGTCACCATCCACACCAGAATCAGCTTTGGTGTTGGGGTCACCTGTTGTGTCTGCCCCAGTTCCCCTCAATCCCCTGACAGGGAAGCCTTTCAGGATCCCCAAGAAGTGGAGAGGCACCCCTCCACATTCTCCGGCACACACTGTGTCTCACCAGGGCATGAGTCCACCTCCCCGGGCCACCACCCCACCTGGTCCAAGCAGCCCCCAGCTACCACATGCACAGTTGGCTCTTCCACAGTTGTTACTCCCACTGCCCAGGGTAGTCCGCCAACAGACCCCAACACACAGTCAGCACCAAGTCCGACAGACAGCCCCATCTGAGTGGTGGTCACCCTCACACACCTGTCTGTCCACAGGGGTGCGTGTGATGCCCATTGTCAGACCCATTACTCTGTTGCTGGGCATGGCATGGTAGAGTTGCATACATTCCCTGTGTAGCTTCTGATGTGACTACTCTGCACGTTGTACTTGCCTTGTGTTTCACTGCTGTGTGCCCCCTGCCTGTGCAGCTTCTCATGGACTCACTCTGCACTTTGTCCTGCCCACTGGCCTTGTTGTTCACTGCTGTGTGCCCCCTGCTTGTGCAGCTTCTCATGTACCTCACCTGCACTGTGTCCTGGCCACTGGCCTTGTTGTTCACTGCTGTTTGCCCCTTGCCTGTGCAGCTTCTCATGTACCTCACCTGCACCGTGTCCTGGCCACTGGCCTTGCTGTTCACTGCTGTTTGCCCCCTGCCTGTGCAGCTTCTCATGTACCTCACCTGCACTTTGGACTGGCCACTGGCCTTGCTGTTCACTGCTGTTTGCCCCCTGCCTGTGCAGCTTCTCATGTACCTCACCTGCACTTTGGACTGGCCACTGGCCTTGCTGTTCACTGCTGTTTGCCCCCTGCCTGTGCAGCTTCTCATGTACCTCACCTGCACTGTGTCCTGGCCACTGGCCTTGTTGTTCACTGCTGTGTGCCACCTGCCTGTGCAGGATCTCATGGACTTAACCTGCACTGTGTCCTGGCCACTGGCCTTGTTGTTCACTGCTGTGTGCCCCCTGCCTGTGCAGGATCTCATGGACTTAACCTGCACTGTGTCCTGGCCACTGGCCTTGTTGTTCACTGCTGTGTGCCCCCTGCCTTTGCAGGATCTCATGGACTTAACCTGCACTGTGTCCTGGCCACTGGCCTTGTTGTTCACTGCTGTTTGCCCCTTGCCTCTGCAGGATCTCATGTACCTCACCTGCACTTTGGACTGGCCACTGGCCTTGTTGTCGACTGATGTCCTAGACTTGCCTCTGCAGGATCTCATGTACCTCACCTGCACTTTGTCCTGCCCACTGGCCTTGTTGTTCACTGCTGTGTGCCCCCTGCCTGTGCAGGATCTCATGGACTTAACCTGCACTGTGTCCTGGCCACTGGCCTTGTCGTTCACTGCTGTTTGCCCCCTGCCTGTGCAGCTTCTCATGTACCTCACCTGCACTGTGTCCTGGCCACTGGCCTTGTCGTTCACTGCTGTTTGCCCCCTGCCTGTGCAGCTTCTCATGTACCTCACCTGCACTTTGGACTGGCCACTGGCTTTGCTGTTCACTGCTGTTTGCCCCCTGCCTGTGCAGCTTCTCATGTAAATACTGTGCATATTGAAATGCCCACTGGCTTTGCTGTTGCCCAGATTTGTTGGCTCTATTTGCAAATTGTGAATAAACACAGTTGGTCCTGCAGTGAGGTGTGTCAGTGTCCTTCCTGAATAATGTTGTTTCTGTGTGTGCATGGTTAACTGTGTCACAGGCTCAGTATGCCACTTCGACATTGCCAATGGGTTGTGTCACATTTCATTTTTTTGCAGGGGTGGGAGGCACTTCATTTCTACATGACTGTGATACTTATGGGTGCAGTGCAGGTGGTTGGCAATGAAGTCTTGTAGTCATCTTCCTTCTTGGCTCATGCTATCTATGGTGGACACATGTCAGGTTTGTGGGCAATGGCAGCACAGGGTGGGAGTTTGGGCACAGGCTTACAGGCAGGCAGGCCAGGGTCATGGGGTCTGTGTGAGCTTCCTTTCTGTGTGCCAATCAGTGTCGGTGTATGGACATCTTGTGGTGATGAGTTATCCAGGTCCCATGGCTTACTTCCAATGTGTGCACTTGGGTGGTGGAGAAGTGTGTGGTGTGAAGGGGGTGACTTTGTTGTGACTGTGGATGTGTGTGCACATGCATTGTCAACTACTGCCATGTGTGACCCTGGAGTGGTGTGCCTGTATGTGTACTTGTTTAGCCCTGTGGTTGTGTTTTGTGCACATGGCAGTATTGTGTGTTGCTGTTGTGGGAGGAGGTATGTGTGCCATATCCTTCTTGTGCTTGGCTGTCATGTAGTGTGTCACTGGGCCCTGTGTGTTGTGCAGCAGACGTTGTCTTGTCCAGTATTTGGATGCCTATGTGTGGCTGGTCAGTGTTTGTGTTCAGGGCCTTCCTTACATCCCTGTGCCTATACATGGGTGTCCTTGCTGTCTCCAGGAGTTGTGGCATTGGGGTGACCGTGGTTTGTGTTGACTGACTGTGTCAGCCATGTGTGCTGTGATGGGCTGTGTGTGTTCTCACATGTGTCTTGTCTTGCATGTGCATCACACATGCTTGATGGTTTAGTCACTGCCCTTCCATTTGTGGGCACCTCACTTTGGCTTTCCTATATGTTGTCCTCCATTACTGCTGGCATGTGGTGTGTGTATGTAGCTGTGACTCTGGGTGGTGTGTGTGTGTGACTTGTCAGGTGGTGTGTGAAGTGAAGTGTTTGGTCCTCATCTGTGTGTGTGTGTACATTTTGTGCCTGGCCTCAGTGTTCTTGGCTTGTGTGTGATGTTGTTGTGGTGTGTGTGTTGGCTGGGGCCTGGCCTTCTGTGCTATGTGTTCCTTTGCATAGGGTCCTGCTGTGGCTGTATATGCAGTTGTTGGGACGTGGGGCATGGTGTGGCTGTAGTTGTGTTGTTGTTGTGCAGGAGTGGCACTTGTGAGACACATGTTGTGTCCCTTCAGGGCGGTTGCTGGTGTGTTGTGGATGTAGTTGTGGCTCTGTGCTATTTGTACGTTGCCCTTGGTATGCGCTGGCCCTGTCTCTGCGTTGTGTGCATGTTTTCATGCACACTGACCGCGGCGGTGACGTGACCGGGACATTTGTACATGAATGCGGTACATGGGTGGGCAGTTTGTGGCACGACGTTTTTGTGACAGGTGGGACATGTGTGTGTGCAGTGCTGGCTGTGTGCCTGTCCCCACAGGGGTGTGTGGTGTTCCCATGCGATGTTTTTCCCCCCTGGAGCTGTGTATTGTGTTACTTGCACTGTTGTGTCTGTACGTACCTGCGGAGGCGTCTGTGGCGGTGGATGACTTGCAGGTAGTGGATCATGTACAGCACCGGGAGTGCGTGTAGGGCAGGATCCATCGCGGTGTGTCCCGAGTGTTATTTTTTCTGTCTCCGCTGTGATGTCTCCGCCGTCTTTCGCTGTGCGGTTTCTCCGTCGCGGTGCGCTGCCCTGTTTCCGGCATCGTGATATCCTCGGCGTACGGGACGTCATTCCGCACGGCGGTGTGTGGTGATTGGCTCACTCCGCCGCGGTGGCGGGCGCTGTTCGATGGCGGTCGGCGTCACTCCGCGGCGGACGGTGAATGCCTATGTTTTCCCATCCTAATATGGCGGGCGTGAAGACCGCGGCTGGCGTGCGGTAAAAGGCATTTTACCGCACCGCCGCGGTCGTGCTTCCGCCCGACATCGTAATGGGCCCCTAAGTCGCTTCGCAGTAATGATAATCTTAATGCATTTGTTGGCTATATAACTTCAATCTAACCGGATCTGTTTGTCTTCCAGGAAGATTTTTGGCTTAATTTGGACCAAAAGACTACCAGGGCAGCTTTAGCCTGTAAATACTCTGTCATCAAAACCCATGAAAGGCTGCCTGAATCTGCAGCTTCTTACAGCTCAATAGTTTTTCCCACTCATCTCTAGCAGGTATTGCTGTGAGAAGGGCAGTATCTGGAAGCAAAGGAGGGGTAGCCAATATTTGTGCACTCTGTTTGTGATAAAATGCTAAAGAGTTCTTCTCCATACTCAAGAAACCACTATACAGATCCAAAAACCGTCATGTATTATTATTATTAAAGTCCTTGTTCGGTTTTAAAATAAACCACAAAAGAACAGATCAAATAGATACAAACAGTTAATGTACATGTGCATATTAACTTGAATAAGAATCACATTCCTGATCAATGGCCATGTTAGCCATGAGTCATAATCTAGAAATAGTATCATACTGTAATTAATAAGAATAATACAAAATAATCTATGCTTGATAAAAAATTAAATCAGAGAAATCCATGTGCAACAATATTCCAATAGGCAGTATAGACTAAGACTCGGTGCAGGAACAACTCAATTGCCAACTAACCATTCATAGCTCTGATCAAAATCAAGGTCAAAAACTCATTGGCTTGAATTTATTGTAGGATAATCGTACGTGAGAGGGGGTTCGATCAGGGCTAATTAAAGTGCTTTTATGATAAATAATAAAAACCAATGCTAATTGTGTCTGGTACACCAACCTCCAGTTATTTTCTAAAAACAGCAAGCAGTAGAAAAAGACATACTAATATATTCCTCCTGAGGTTATCGTTGATCCTGGGCACAAAAGGGATGGCAAATCTGCGTTATTCAATGTGCTTGTGCAATGAAGATATAAAATGTTCCTATTTATACCTAAACACAATGCTCGTAAAAACTAGACCAAGCTAAAAATGCCCAGACAAGAATGCAGTTAATACATTCATCCTACATCTAATGTTATTCTTGGGCCCAGAAAGAAATGGTCAATGATCATTGTTCAAAGTGCTTGTGCAATGAAGGTATAGCTCAATCCTATTTACACCTAAAACCGTACTCATTAAAAATTGAGCCAACTGGCACTTGTGCAATAAATATTAAGATCAAACCTATCTGAACCTACAACAGTAATCATAAAGTGTTTAAAATGCAGTAAACAATAAAATGACGTTTATTGCACTTCTCTGGAGCACTGGTCATGCTTTCAAATTTTACATCTCAATTGTCATGTGTTGAGTAAGTATCTAGACAACGCGAATACTAGCCATTCTGTATTATCACTTTTTAGTATTCTAATGGCATCTGTTAAGTGTGCTATAAATAGGTTGCTACAAGTGGGATAAGCCAGATCTTCCTCAATTTGGTGTAAGAGGGACAGAACTTAAAGTGTTCCTCTGACTAAATGCATTCTTCGCATGAAGGACAGGAAGATTGACCATAAAACCATTCCATCTACTTCGGTACTTGTTTACAGTTGATCCAGCACCAACAATCTTATCATTTGTTATCCGATAGACCTTTTTTTTCGCCGACTGAGAGGTAAATGGAGTTATCATTTAAACAAACAATCTCATTAACAGTGCAACCCATTTGGCTACCCAATTAGGGCGAGGAATCAGTGACTACAAGTTTATTACAAGTTAGCAGTCGGATTAAGGTAAATAAAACTCAATACCAATGCTGTAAAGATACATAATAACAACTGGATAACCCAATCTGCTAAAGAAGTTCAGCCATACCAGCAGGGCCGTTTCTAGGTGTTTTGCCGCCCTAGGCGAGAATTGAAAAATGCCGCCCCCTCCCTTTTACTACCATGGCCTCTCCATGATACCAGGCTTGCATGCCTCAATCACAGATCAAAATGGAACGCTAAACCCAAAGAACACCTCCCCAGTGTATAGCTGGCGATACGCCACATTATTTCAACTTTGTGTCCCATTACTATTTAGCAGTTTTTTGTAACACGTATGAGGCCAGCAAGGGTCAGAACGCTTTACATATATCAACAAGATGTGACAAAAATAAAAGCAACAGCATATAACAAACATTATGGATAATAAGGAAAAGGTAAACAACTCGTCCGATCGGGTACAATAAGAAAATAAGGAGTATAGAAGTGCTTAAGTAAGTCTTAATTCGCAGAATCTGTTAATTATATTTCTAAACATATCCCTCACTTAATAGCATAAGATAGCCCTGATGGACCGAATTTTTTTCTGAGCCAGAAAACACTCTTTAATAGTGATATGGAATTTGGAAACCGAAAAATGTTGCCAAGTTTGGTTGGAAATTGACCTTCAGTTTTAGACAGAGTAAAATCCACAGTGCGTACTTCAAAAGAAGATATTCAAGGACAGAAGTGGCGAACTTCGTACTGTTATGTTTGTTTGACATATTTTCTTTGCTCCATTTATAACACTGTATGCACGTTTGAGATATTTGCTTTGCTCCGTTTATACCCTTAATTTTACCCAAAGAATTTGAAATGAAAACTAAGGCTCCACACATTTCGATTAAAAAAAACGAACGGCGCCGCCGCCGCTTATAGTGCCATGTATACACTCACTTTACAGTAAAAACAATGAGATTCTCAAATGCCTTGCAAAGGCAGTCAAAGCTCCACGCCCACTTACACAATTAGTTGATAATATGAAAATAATTGGATTTTTTCTCTAGGCACCTGCTGCGCGTCATTCAGAGACGAACAGGCGACAAATTAAACCCTCGAATCTATACTGGCATTTTTCACTTTACTCTGCACGTTACAAATACCTGTTACCGGTGTTGTCAGAATAATTCCAAGTTTCGCAAGTAACAACCCTGCCGCAGCAGGTGCGGTGCGATGTCCTCAAAAGCTGTTCTTACCTCTCGTCGACCGATAAAGAGCATCTTAAAAATCCGACAACAGGTACACCTTGCTTACGACTCTGACCCACTTCGATATACGAAGAACTTTAACCGACTTTAAATAAGTGAAGACAGGTAGAGGAAATCGGAGAGCTAGTTTATACTGATTGACAGGGCAGGGGTGGTACTAGGAGGGAATGGGAGGTTGCACTGCCCCATAAAATTGTGCGATTGGTTAGCAAAAAAAGGCACACCCCGGAAAAGACGGCCCACAGACCAACGAAGAAACCACCCGCTGCTGCCCCGGAAGCGATTGCTCAGTAGAGCCCAGCCCGGACCGTCGGTGCTTGCTTTTGTTGTATTTTATTAAATTGTAATGTTTATGTCGGCTTTCTACTGCCAGGAGGGCACTGAAACCCACGCTTACGTGAGCTGTAGGCTACAGCGTGTAGGCTGTGTGGTTGGGAGTGCGCGGCTTTTATTCTGTACAGTCTGTTGTACAGGTTTTGTATTTGGGCGCTAAAGTCTTTGTGAAGGCTGCATTTGGACAAGTGGTCCGAATTCTGTCCACCAGCTTAAAAGACGAGAGTAGCTTTTCCCACAGTTCGAGGCAGGTATTGGGGTCAGTAAAAAGCATGATATAGCGCTCACAAAAGAGGGTGAAGGGAGGACCCGCTGCCGCATGTCTTGAGATGCATGTGAGCAGTGCTTTAAATGGAAAGTACAGGAACTCATTAAAATGACTCATTCCGAATCCCAAGCTCATGTTTTTTGCCGCCCTCCCCCTTTTGCCGCCCTAGGCGGCTGCCTAGTCTTGCCTAATGGTAGAAACGGCCCTGCATACCAGAATAAGGGAGACAAGAAGTTCAGTCACAGCAGCACAAAAGATCAATAACATAATTTGATGCTCAGGGAAGAGTTTCTGGTTCTCTCTTCTATTCATGGGTGAAGTAAAATCACCTAATTAAGTCCAAACTAAAGAGGATGGTTTGAATCCTAAAAGGATCTAAAAAATATGAGAAATGCAGAAAAATAGGAAAATATGGGGAAGTACGGGAAGATGCTGAAAGGTGTCAGAATTTCAGAAGCTTGGCCAAGAGTCTTCTTTGGACAGGAAAATTAGTGTTAGCCTAAGCCACAGTCATCAAGAGACAAAGGGATAAGCAGATAGTTCTAAACCTCTCAAAGTCCAAAGGAAAAGTGGCATAACCTCATACGGTGTGAACGACGCCAGTTATTCCTGCGAAAGTCTCCAAAGCAACACCCTTCTGTTCACATCAGTAGGGGTCCATTGTCCTTTGCATTCTCACGATGTGAGAGGAAACATTCACTAAATATCCCAGGCCCAACCTGGGAATGGTATTGTCCTTGATTACCTGCATCTCCTCAAAACATTAATAAATGGTAACTTTCAGTTAACGCTCTGGCTTTCCATGTCCTTTGTCAAGGTCTTCTTTTCAGGCTCTCTATCGCTAATACAGTGTTACCACTATTCTCAACTACCAAACCATATTAATGTAACTGCAAGGAAAAGACATGCAAGCAGAAAATGGAAAACAGCATCTCATGTAGAAAGAAATACGGGCCTTGCCATGGCAAGTTAACGTATTAAATCAATGGTGCATATTTAATATATGTGTACACATGCAACCACAAATGAATGGAAAATGTCAGTACACTAGATTCACTTTACACGCTGCATACGGATGAAATAACTTGCATGTATATAAATGTGACTAAGAAATACATTATAAATGAAAATATGAAACATCAGTGCACACATTACATAGGTATTTCTCGTTTCTAAAGTAAATATATTTTTAATAGTGGGAGGACGGTTTTCATCAGATTTCTAAGAAGTACATATAACATTTAATACAGTTTAAGGCACACAGTGTATATATGAGTCTCTAATCCTACAGTGAATGCATTTCAATAGTGATGTCAAGTTCAACACTTTACATTAATATTATTAGGACACACAAAGTACATGAACTAAGTGCACATATATATTGCACATTTATGACGTGTAAGGATGGAACCTAAATCAGGCTGCTCCAATCTCCCCTCTGATGGCTTATCAAACCATCATATCAAGATAAGTATCTTTTATCAGATGGACAGATCACAATCTAGTTTTTTTCATCATCTTTCTTCTGAATTCCTCCAAAACCTTTATATCATCATAGTATTTACTCTGCCTGTCTTCTAATTCTATGTCTGCTCTTTTTCTCTTGTTTCCCCTCCTTCATTCAGGGGCAGCTCCTCCGTAATGGCGGAGGAGCGTCGCCCCACTCGTCAGTCAGTCACACAAAAATAAAATGATAATAAATCAATATAATTTTATTTTTCTGTGACTGGCTCTGGCATATGTGTGTGTAGGGCGGGTAGTGCCGGGCCATGAAATGGAGGAGTAGTGGGCACTTAGAAGTGCACATGTCAATTTGGCTAACCATCGTAGGCAGGCCAAACAGACATGCTGACTTCTATTTCTCCAACCCAGCTGTGTGCACAGCCGGGTTGGAGAAAAGCTGCAGGCTCCCAGGCACTGTCTGAGCGGCAGACCAGGCTGCTCAGACCAATCCTGGTCCTGCTCTCACAGCATGAGATCAGCATCTAGATTGGCCCGGGAGACTGTTCTTTCCCAGTGACTGCTGGAAGAGAAGCACCGAGGCGGAAGTCGGCGTCGGCGCAGCGACAAATACATTTTAAAAAAGTATTATTGTACTCTAAATTCCCCGTCCCCCCTACCCCTTGCCATCCTACTTTCATTTTGCGATGGCCGCCACTGCCTTCATTTTTGCACATTTGTAACATTTGTATCCCTCATAGACTGCACACAGGAAAAATCAGCCGCGGCCGCTGCAGGTAAGAGCGGTGGGTCCGGCTTGGGGGGATTTCGAGAGACGACCACAAGGGAAAAGTAAATAAATAATTAATTTTCCCTCGTGGTCATCTCTCAAAATCCCCCCCCAGCTGGCCCCACCGCTCTTACCTGCAGCGGCCATGGCTGGGAAAAATCCTCTAGTAGAAAAAATCAGTAGGGGTTTCAAGTTGCTTCCAACAATTCCACTCCCTGAGTTTCCAAACCATCTGCCTACAGCACAAAGTCCATTCCCTATTGCTTCCCAAGCACCTGTTGCTTTCAACCCTTTCAAACCTCTCTTTAGGTCAGTAATGTTCTTAATATATCTCTTTAAATCCTTACTCTTGTTAGGAATGCAAGTACAACATTGTTGAACTTTTAACATCCGACAGACTCTACCCTCCTTTGCA
This sequence comes from Calotriton arnoldi, assembly GCA_963921515.1. Classification (NCBI taxonomy): domain Eukaryota; kingdom Metazoa; phylum Chordata; class Amphibia; order Caudata; family Salamandridae; genus Calotriton; species Calotriton arnoldi. The sequence goes on from CAWUFW010009126.1 coordinate 709,323, forward strand.
AGGATAACTTCTAATGTTAGTCTTTCTGCAAAATCATTGATCTGATAGCAACCATCTCAGTATCTACAACTAAAAATCCTCCAGCCGTAGAAGTAGACAACTTATCAACTACAGTAGACAGATTTCTAATATTATGCGTACTCAGTATTACTCCTACAGATGGTATTATGGCACCAAAAATATCTCCCACAATTTCACTAGCACTGGCACCTCTCTTAGTTCTCACATGTTCTTTTCTTGTTGGGTCATCAATATGTCCCACATGATATTTTTTGGGAAAGACTATCCCCATGTAACATGTTCCATACCATCTCCTGGGTAGTCTATAATAAGTATTCTTCCCACAAAAATAGTAGACTCCTGGAATAACAGAATCTGCTCAATCTAAATATAATACCCAACTCCCACGGGTTCAAAAGTGTGATCACATTCACTCTTACCTGTGAGATACGCATCTGAATTAGATTTCCTAGTATATACACACAGTTTCCCATGATGTTGCCAATCTAATGCTAATGTGGCTACATTTCCAGCTACCTTATGCTCAAGCTCTTCTTTAGCCCATGTTGGTGCATTTGTATGATTCACTGCTCTAGCCATAATAATGCTTCTCCTATCTTCTACTGAGTCTATAAATTTATTTTCAGCATCCGTCAATATACAAGTCAAATTGTGTCTATAGGCATAAGCTATATCTAATGTTATGGTGGGTTTAAAGAAATTTCCAATTGTATCCATTTATCTAGCATCAGGCTGACAATTCAAATATTTCAGCAAGGGAATTTCTGAAAAGACTAAGTCAGAATTTGAATAATAATATTGAAGATGTCCCTTTCCATAGAAAGACTCATAGACAAACTACAAGACACATCATAAGTCAGAGGAATATGATGATATGTAATGCCCTCTGCTGTAGAGGAAGGCAATTGCATGAACACATAACAGTACCTGGCATCCATAGTGTCAACATATTCATAAACCAATTTGGAATAACCATTCAATGTATAGCCTCCTCTAGATGTATCTACATGTAAGTCTTTCTCATCTATTGAAGGTAAACTACTGTCAGAAGGAAGTGGTATTTGAGGGGCACTTGTAGACCTAAACTTCCCTACTTGAGTAGGAGCTGGCAAGCTCCACATTACAAAGAGATCAATCAATATTAATGTCACAATAACAAATACTTCCGGACACAAACATCTACGTCTACCAGTATTAGTACTAAGCTCCATGATTCCTCTGAAGTCAGACTGTTTGGGTGGAAGATAGCAGCATATTCTTCTGGGTCGATTTCCACCTGTGCAGAAAGTTAAACAAAGTTCAAGTGCCTTTTCAGCAAAATATGTACAAAGGATCTTCGTGAGAGTTCTTTAGCCCTACTCCGTATTCTTTTAAATGACAACCTTACGCTCCTTCAGCAGACTGGGGCATCAGTCTTAGTAGTTTGGGCAAAATCTATTAAGTTCTTTCTAAAAAATGTGCAGTTCAAATTCACTAATGATCACATCTAGGAAAAAGTGGCTCAGTCTGTGTTGTGGCAATGCGATTTCAGAGCTCAGTTCAGCCACGATCTTCAATTCAAGGAGGCTCAATTGAATATGAATTGTTATAGCAAAATGTCCAAAATACTCTCTCCCAGTCATTGGCAGCCAAATATCTCCATTCAGGTGAAAAGTACCTTCAACGGGGTACTTTAGCTCTCTTTGATCTCCTTACTGCTGACCCTTCCTCATCATTGTCACTTGGGTCAGATCGTTCAGTATCTTTTGGGATTGTACAGCTGGAGGATTTTTAGTTGTAGATACTGAGTTTATGGTGCATGCACTTCAGGCAAACTGTGTCTCCCTCTCACTTGCCCTCTTGGCCACTGGTCTCCAGGCACTACTTGCATTACTGCTGCACTAGGCCCTTTGCAAGGGTCTGGATCTGGCACAGTCAACATTACAGGATGAGACACTCCGATACCATCTTCCACTGTTGACTCTCTCAGATCCCCCTCAGGCTGAACAAGTGTTGTACCAGCTCCTTGCTGGTCCCCAACAGCTTGAATACCCTGCTCCCTCAGTCTCACTGTAACCACCAGCACTTCAGCAACAGGTACTGTTATATCATCAAGGGGACAAGGGACTCTGTGAGTATGGGCAGTGTGCAACCAGTTCGGGAGGCCTCCACATTTCACAGTTGTTGTAGTGACCAAGATGAATTGGTAAAGGCCTCGCCACCGAGGTTCCAAGCATGACTTGCAAACATGCTTGTTTACCATAACCCAGTCACCAGGACTGAGGTCATGGCACTGCTCCTGTTGAGGCGGGGCTATAGCCTCTCTAACCTGATGAGACACAGAATGGCATAACATTAGCGAGTTCTTTGCAGTAATCAAGAATCATGTCATCTGTAATGTTCACAAGCGCATTCGCAGGCACAGCTGGCAGCCTCATGGCTTTGCCCAAGATCTTTGCATCGGGAGACAATCCTGTCCTTCTATCCGGAGTACTGTGTAGGCTCATCAACACAAGAGGCAAAGCATCAGGCCACTTCAAAGATGTCGAGGCATAAACTTTAGCCAACCTGGATTTCAAAGTCCCATTGCCCTGTTCCACAATATCGGAAGCCACCTATTGATAACTGCAATGTAGCCTCTGTTCAACTTGTAATGCAGCACACAACATCTTCAAGACCTCATTATTAAAATGAGTTTCTTGGTCGGACTCCAGAGAAGTCGGGAACCCGAAACGTGGTATTACTTCTCTCAACAACAACTTAGCCACTGTGAGATTATCACTTCTCCTAGTCGGGTAAGCTTCAACCCAGCGTGAGAAGATGCACACAATCACCAAGATATATCTCAACCCATTATGCACAGGCATCTCTATAAAGTCCATGTGCATCCTGTTGAAGTAACCACCTGATCTCCCTATGTGACTCAGTGTTACTGCTGTTCTCCTGCCCACATTCTGCTGCTGACATACAACACATCTGTGACACAACTCTTCAGCCACCAATGTAAACCTGGGGTTAAACCAAGTTTGCCTAAACAAGCACACCATGGCGTCTCTACTGACATGTGCAGGTCCTTGATAATGTCTTGCCATTGGAGGCAACAAACTGTGTGTAAACACAGGTCTTCCATCTCCTGAAACCCACATTTTGTCTTCATCTCTTTTGACACAACCTGCTCTAACCCAGCCTTGCTGTTCTGCTTTTGACACTTCCTCCTGTAGCCTCTTAACTTCCTCCCTTGTATCAACTGTGGTTAACAACAGATTGTAATTTGACTCATCTGTTCTTTCATTTTGGTCATTCCCATTGAAGGTACAAGCATTTAAGGCACAATATCTGGCAGTTTCATCCACATACCTGCTGCCCAGTTACATAATCAGTTCCGTTGTGGTGTGCAGAACACTTTACGACAGCAATCTAGGCAGGTAGCTGTGAAGCCTTCAAAAAATTATGCACACTCTCCCCCATTATGTATTGGTGATCCCGAAGAGGTCATGAATCTACATTGTGACCACAACTGTCCAAAGTCGTGAACAACACCAAAGCCATACTGACTATCAGTGAAAATGGTCACTCTCAGTTGGTCTGAAAGACAGCATGCTCTGGTAAGAGCACTCAATTCGGCCATTTGTGTAGAAAATACTCCTCGAAGCCTGGAGGCTTCGACCAAGCCTGAGAAAGTACAAATTGCACAGGCAGCTCTCAGGCTTCCTGCATGTTCTCGTAAACAGAAGTCATCAACAAATATTGCATAATCTGATTTAAGCAGTGGCACATCTTGTATATCAGGTCTCGGCTTGGTGCATAGTTCAGTAACATCAAGATAGTCATGCTCAACTTCACCTTCAACTACATCATTTCCAGGTACAGGTAAAAGGGTAGCAGGATTAAGGGTAGTATATTGCTTCAATGTTTAATTCTCTGCCGCAAGTATGACTTGTTTATACTCAGTCAGGTGGCTATTGGTGAGGTTACTGCGTCCTAGTGCAAGTTAACAGAACTTCTACAGAATGGGGAATAATATCAGTTGGAGGATGATCCATAACAATGTCTCACACTGCTCAGTGCTGACACCTGTGGAAGCCCCAGCTTTGAGACACCCAGGCAAAGCAACAGCTACTGAGTCAAGTGTAGCCCGAAAATAAGCAACAGGTCGGTGAGCATTCCCGTGCATCTGGGTTAGCACTGAGAGAAGGCAGCCCTCCCTCTCACTGCAAAACAAAGCAAAACATTTATTGTAATCAGACAGTCTCAGTGCTGGGGCCTGACAGTGAGTTTCTCTCAGCTCCGAGCATGCAGATATCATCCCATGGTAATGGATTTGACACATATCTGTGTGTCAGCCTCTGTAAAGGCTTAGCCACAAGGGAAAAGTTGGGATTCCACTGTCAGCAGTAGCCCACCATTCCAAGAACATCTTGACTTCTTTCTGGGTAGTTGGTAGATTCATTATCAGAATCGCTCAGATTCTCTCTTGTGACACTTTCCTCGCTCCTTTCTCAATGTGATGTCCTAGGTACAAGACCTCTTTCTTACAGTACTGCAGTTTGGTCGGGTACACTTTATGTCCAGTCTCAGCTAAGTGGTTCAACAGAGCATTGGTCTCACGTCTACAATCCTCCTGTGTATTTGATGTCACCAATAGGTTGTCAATGTACTGAACCAGGACTGAGTGATAGTGCATTACTAGGGACTCCAGATTCTTTTTGAGGATCTGATTAAAGATGGACGGACTCTCCGTAATCCCTTGTGGGACTCGGCACCATGCCAAAACAGGGCTGCCAAACTGAAATGCAAATAGGAACTGACTGTGATCATGCATGGTATGGAAAAGAAGGTTTGGCACAAATAAACGGCAGAGAATCACTCGGTCTCACATGGAATCTGAAATAAATTCACAGCTGGGTTTGGTACCACAAGACAATAAGGGACTACTATGGTGTTATACTTCGGGGTATGAAAGAGTCAATGTAAAGTCCGGGGGGGAGCCCTTTGGTCGCTCCTAGCTGCAAGGTGTTTGCAAAGTCTGGAGGAAGCCATGTGGGCACTTCTGTCCCCAAAGTGTTCATAGTTCATGTTGGAAAAGTCTGTGATGGTGACTCCTTTGGTGGTGGTGGTAGCAACTCAAGACCTGGCTGTTCGAACAGTAGCGGACCCCCCTCCCCCAAGCGCCTTGAGACCCTCTGGGTGAGTAGCGCGCTATACAAATGACAAATGATGATGATGATGATGGGTCCAAGCAAATGTCGGACAGGTGGATTCATGACCCTTTCCCTTCGACTTTGACAGCAGTAGGAATTGCAAAGATTACTTTGAAGGACCCTTCAAACTTGTTGTCTCTCCACTGGTGATGGAAGTGCACCGCCTTCCTTTGGGTAACCTGTTTAGAGAGGAATCTGTAAGCTTTGGTCAATTCAGAGAGGTATGTATATATACATTTCATTACCTAGGGCCTTGGAGCTTGACTCTGTGCTTAGTTTGGTTCTGCTCTGAAGTGTTGGCATCTGAATTGACCTACAAATTACAAGCTGATGGGAGGGGTCAAGTGGTGGTCTCTGCTTGGGGTGTTCCTTCTGTAAACACTATTTCCTTTAATAAATTTCTCTTACTGCAGGCACGACATGCTTTCCTGCAACATTCAGTGCGCCATGCGCGATTTCACTTTTAAAGCAGCCCGGGGACAATGGCGGCCACTTCTTTGAAGTGTAATAGGTCTCGCATTTACAAGAGTTTGAGCTATTGGCATTGTATAATGACAATGCCTTTTATTTATGTGTTAATCATCAAAACATATATACGTAAAAGGCATTGTCATTTACAATGTCAATAGCTTAAACTCTCGCAAATGCGAGACCTATTGCATTGCAAATGCTTGTTTAATTTCTGCTGTACCAACTTGGCTGTGTCCCTCTTTACTTGGTCCTGCCTATCTTTGCCATTTTCTATTATCTTCTTGTAATAATGTATGATATGGGCCTGTATCACTGCCCACGGTTTTGTGTCCAACCCAACTATGTTGTCTAGTCCGTTTTGTACTTCGGTGGGCAGTCCCTTTTTAGGGATATTGAAGAAAAAGGTGAGCTGCAGGCCTGCATTAACCGATGGCTGTCCTGTCTCCTGGCCCCATCTTTCCTTCTTTCTTCTGAGGCAATCGTTTATCCCTTCATCAAACTAAATAGTCTCACCTATCACTCCCCCTATGTCTGGGCAGTGAGGAACATTTCTCTCAGGGCTGTCCATATCTGATGTCTATATGTATTGTATTGTATTGTATTGTAATTGCATTTGTATAGCGCTTACTACCCCTGACGAGGCGTCGAAACGCTTTTTCGGCGAGTAGCACGCTACTCCGGGACCCATAGAGGATTAGTGTTGAATTAGTATAGTGAAACATGCAAGTAAATTTTAAGTGGTGGATATGTTAGTCAGTTATTTGGATTCAGAAGGATAGCGGAGGGATAGAAGAGGGAAAAAGGTTTGCATATATATAGCGCTTCTAACCCCTGATGGGGTGTTGAATTGCTTTTTTTTTTTTTTTAGGCGAGTAGCACGCTACTCCGGAAACCCATAAAGGATTAGTGGTGAATTAGTATGGTGAAATATGAAAGTAATTTGAGTGGTGGATATTAGTCAGTTATTTGGAGTGAGAAGGATAGTGGAGGGATAGAAGGGAAAGAAAGGTTTGCATTCATATAGCGCCTGTTACCCCTGGTGGGTGTTGAAGCGCTTTGTTGGCGAGTAGCACGCTACTCTGGAACCCATAAAGGATTAGTGGTGAATTAGTATAGTGGAATATGGAATTAGTGAAGTGAACATGCTAGTCTGTTATTTTGATTGAAAAGGATAGTTGTGGGATAGAAGAGTGAAGGATTTCTTTTTGTAGGTCATAGCAGTAGGAGGAGGCTTTTTGATGAGTAAAAGGGTTTTTGGAGGGGAAGAGTCAGAGGGAAGAGTTTAGAAAGGTTTGTCTTGGGAATTGGTACAGTAAAGGAGGTGTCAGAAGATACAAGGAGGGGTAGAGTAGGAGAGAGTCAAGAAAGGGTTATTTTGGGGAACATAGTAGTGGTATGGCGTTTGCGATAAATGAGAGAGTGGGTGTAGAGGATATAGTGATAGATGTATAGGGTGAGATAGGGTAGTGAATTGGAAAAAGTAGTAGAAAGAAGTTTGAGATGAGTCAAAAAGTTGGGCTGGAAGATATATTGAGGGAAGTATAGGCTGAGAAATAGGGTAGTGCATTGGAAATGCTAAATTAGAAGAAAGTGATAAATATATAGATCCATAAGTACATTGAGAGTATATAGATGCATAAAGGAGGTAAGTATATGCAGATTAAAAATATTGATAGAGGTAGCGGATGTGAAATAGGGTAGTGCATTAGATATGCTTTTTCAGGAGAAAAGTAATAGACACATTAATTAATGGGAAGATGGGCAGCATTCCTGGCCCTGGCCCGTCTCGAACAGGCTCAAACAGGCACTCACCCTTGTCCTCTCTGCCCTTAACAGACTCAAACAGGCACTCACCCTTGTCCTCTCTGCCCTTAACAGACTCAAACAGGCACTCACCCTTGTCCTCTCTGCCCTTAGCCTCGACGCCCGGGCTGAGACGCCCTAACCCTGGCCTTTGATACCCCTAGTAATCAGGTGACCCCGTCAGCCAATGGGAACCCTAGCCCTAATACTATCCAATCACAACACTAGCCCTAAAAGCTAGAACCAATAGGAGATCAGGACCTTACAGCCAATCTTAGCCCTACTCCAAGCATCCAATCAGTTCAAAAACCCCGATCTCTATGTCCAATAGAGGCCCTAGCCCTACCAGTAGTCCCAACCCTAGTCCAAGCAACCAATGGGACGGGAAGCCCTAGTCACTACTTCCAATAGAAAGCCTAACCCTACTCTTAGTCCCACACCTAGTCCAGCAACCAATAACACCAGAAGCCCTAATCGCTACTTCCAATTAAAGGCCTAACCCTAGTCCTAGTTCCACCTTAGTCCCAACAACCAATAAAACAGGAAGCCCTAGTCCCTGCTTCCAATAGAAATCATAACCCTAGCCCTAGTCCCAACCCTACATTGATTGAATCACAGATCCAGAAACCAATCAGAACCCTCAAATACCCAACCAATGAGGACACTAACTCAAACCAATAGAAACATCAGATACAACCACCAATCAGTGTATACATGTAGCAGCCACTAGCAGACTATATAAGGTCCCAGCAACCTCAGACAAGGTTTGCTGCCCAGGGAGTTGGAAGCTGCTTCTCCTGTCCAGAATCTCCTAGGAGACAGACAGGCTCAATCCACACTTTGGATTTCTGCAGGTAAAGGCCTCACAAACTTGAAATCTAACAATACTCTTTGAATACAACTTTACTCCCTCTCCTGGCCAAAAAACGAAGTGCACAGTCCCTATTAAACACAGTTTAAACAGCTCACAGAAGCACCCTCTGATGTAGAAAATCCCTGTTGCTGGAGGGGAGGCAGGGGGGCTGGTTTCACTGGCTTGATAACACAAAATGGTGGCTGGGGGTGCACTGTTTAACATACAGGTCTTAGCACAGAGCAAAGGAGAAATTTGGAGGGAAAACTCAATAGTCACCAGGAATGAGAGCGACAAACTACAGAGTTTGGACTGCAAATCCCACAATTCAACACGTTAAATGGAAGCAATCATGGGCAGGAAAACCACAAGTTTAACACACAAAACAGGTGATAAAATATACAATCACAGGCAGGTTAAAACTACATTTTTAAACTGTAACAACCACAGGCAAAGACAGTAATCACAGAAAGGGAAAATCGTTTTTTAAAAACTTTTGGAGGAGGGAAGAGACAGCACTAGTCTGCCTCCTTACCACTTGCTGGACTCTGCTCACTGCAATCTGGGGCACAGGTAGGCTGCAACTCACAAGATGGAGGAGAATGATTTGGGGTGCACCCAGCAAAGCCTTAAGGGACCTGGGCAGGTGTGAGGGGAGGGCTCAGAGTTGCCTGGGAGCTGAATAGCCAATCCCCAGTCCTAGGCCTGCTGACCTGGGGGTGGGGGTGGGGGCTGCTTCTCCTGTCCAGAATCTCCTAGGAGACAGACAGGCTCAATCCACACTTTGGATTTCTGCAGGTAAAGGCCTCACAAACTTGAAATCTAACAATACTGTTTGAATACAACTTTACTCCCTCTCCTGGCCAAAAAACGAAGTGCACAGTCCCTATTAAACACAGTTTAAACAGCTCACAGAAGCACCCTCTGATGTAGAAAATCCCTGTTGCTGGAGGGGGAGGCAGGGGGGCTGGTTTCACTGGCTTGATAACACAAAATGGTGGCTGGGGGTGCACTGTTTAACATACAGGTCTTAGCACAGAGCAAAGGAGAAATTTGGAGGGAAAACTGAATAGTCACCAGGAATGAGAGCGACAAACTACAGAGTTTGGACTGCAAATCCCACAATTCAACACGTTAAATGGAAGCAATCATGGGCAGGAAAACCACAAGTTTAACACACAAAACAGGTGATAAAATATACAATCACAGGCAGGTTAAAACTACATTTTTAAACTGTAACAACCACAGGCAAAGACAGTAATCACAGAAAGGGAAAATCGTTTTTTTAAAACTTTTTGGAGGAGGGAAGAGACAGCACTAGTCTGCCTCCTTACCACTTGCTGGACTCTGCTCACTGCAATCTGGGGCACAGGTAGGCTGCAACTCACAAGATGGAGGAGAATGATTTGGGGTGCACCCAGCAAAGCCTTAAGGGACCTGGGCAGGTGTGAGGGGAGGGCTCAGAGTTGCCTGGGAGCTGAATAGCCAATCCCCAGTCCTAGGCCTGCTGGCCTGGGGGTGGGGGTGGGGGCTGCTTCTCCTGTCCAGAATCTCCTAGGAGACAGACAGGCTCAATCCACACTTTGGATTTCTGCAGGTAAAGGCCTCACAAACTTGAAATCTAACAATACTGTTTGAATACAACTTTACTCCCTCTCCTGGCCAAAAACGAAGTGCACAGTCCCTATTAAACACAGTTTAAACAGCTCACAGAAGCACCCTTTGATGTAGAAAATCCCTGTTGCTGGAGGGGAGGCAGGGGGGCTGGTTTCACTGGCTTGATAACACAAAATGGTGGCTGGGGGTGCACTGTTTAACATACAGGTCTTAGCACAGAGCAAAGGAGAAATTTGGAGGGAAAACTGAATAGTCACCAGTGTTAAACACTGCCCCATCGTGTTGGGTATTGGTCAGAGTTATTGCAAGTATGCGAGCTAGGGTGAACACGGCATTAGTCTGTTCACCTGTCAGGCTACTTAGTAGGCTGTTAATGTCCCCTCTAGCGAGTATGATGCCTGCTGTGTTCTTTTCAAAGCAGGTTATCCACTTTCCCACTCCCTCCAATAGGGAGAGAAGCTTAGCCCTAATTCCTTCCTTGTCCATTTGGGCCCAAGGGACATAATTAATCCCTGCCCCCCCCCACCCCCCTGCTGAAGCAAGGGAAATTCCCTTGCTGCTGAAGGGGTGGTGGGCTTGTCCTCAACGTATTTTCCCCACTTTACAAGACATTGCTGCAAATAGAGGAAGTCTAAGTCTAGGTTTCCCCACCATGCCAAATGCAATCCTCTGCCATGGCCATGTCTTCTTTCTCAAAAGACCCTTCTTGTGGTCAGGGCCTAGTGGCCCTCTCTCCTTGTCCATTGGGATAGCAAACTACAAAAATGGTTCACGAAAAATTTCCCTTCCCTCTGTGCCTATTATCTCCTTTGGGGTGTGGTTACACTTCCTAAGTGCCCATGTCCTGCCATTGGTGGCTGTTTCTGGAGAGTATCTACGTTTCTGTGCTATCAGTACCTTATTTTTGGAGCATCGAGGTTCAGTGAGGATCAGATGACCTTGCCTCCTGATCTCTTTATCTTCCCTATATCTCATGGATTTGGACATGGGTGGTGGACCACTGCGCTGTGACCCTAAACTGGCAAATAGCCTCTCATCATCCAATTTCTGCTCCCTTTGCTTTCTGTGCCTGGCCAAACTTCTCTCTTCCTCTTCTTCTTCCAGTGCGCTGGTAGTTCTTCTCTCCTCTCTTAGTCTCCTAGCTACATCCCTGCATTTGGATCTGCCTATCGTTGTCCTGGACCTTCCTGTGCTGCCCCCACTGGGTGTCTTCTGTCACTCTTATGCCCCCTGCAGCTCCACCTACGCTTTCTGACTCTGGGAAGCTAGGGCTTCCTTTGTCACCCGAACTTGCGGGATCGCTATCTAGGACAGCTAAGAATTGCCCAGATAGCCACACTGCCTTATCTGACCCTGGAGGGGCTGAGGTCTGGCCCCACTGTGGTGCACTGCAACTGAGTGGGGTGTCCTTGGTCTGGGGCAGGCCTAGGCTACGTGGCGTGGTTAGGGTGATTGGGATCACCCTCTGTCTGTGGCAACTCCCCTTGCACAGGATCCCTTTTTTGTGGGTGGCTCCTCTGCTTCTACTATGGGGGATTATAGTACCCGAAGGCTGGTGTTGCGGGTGTCACCGCACAAATACCGATGTATGGAGGGACGGTGCTGAAGCCTTGACAGTGGACTAAGCTTCGGGTCCTTTTATTGCCCTTTCTTCTAACAGAAACCAGAGGTGAAGGGTTGCCTCCCTCTTTTCCCTCTTATGTGATATATGTTTAGTAATTATGTGTGTTTTGGTATGCTCAATTATTTTGGGATCAAACGTTCCCTCCTTAGGCCATGGCTGCTTTGGTTTGCAAGTGTCACTCTTGGCAATGTTTATTAATTTTTGTCCTTTCATTGGGGAAGGCTGCCTGCATGTGCTCCAGAGGAGTGCACACTTTTGTAATTTGAGCGGCCATGGAGGGGCGTGGGTTTGACCCTGGTTGGTGATGGTGGGGGTTCACTGGTGCCCTGGCGCTCTGAATGGATAGGGCTGGGAGTAGGCAGGTCCACTGGGGTGTGTTTTGTTGGGAGCTAGCAGCTAAAACTTGTGTGAAAAAAGACAGTTCACTTTTCAACCTGAGGCAATACAATGGCAATCAAAAAGTACCTTTTACATGCATAAATACATGAACATTTCAAAGACAATAAAACATTTCTTTGCTTTATATTTGTAATAATGGGCAGAGGCTGATGACAGGACAGAGAAGCAGGGGATATAACGAGAGAAGGTGCGCACGAGAACACAGAGTTCCCAGAAATAGAGAGTTCGCGTATGACCAGAATCCACATATGAAGCACCCCCAAAGAACAATGCACACACAAGAAAATGCCTATTTTGAAAGCGGGGTGAACTGTGGAACAGCAATCAAATTATGAACAAGTAGTCAGTACACGCAAGAAAACAGAGAGTGTGCTTATGACATGAAAGCACCCCAAAGAATAACGTGCACATAAGAACCGTGGATTGACAATCAAATTATGAGCAAGTAGTCAATCTGCGCAGGAAAACAGAGAGTGCACGTATGACCAGAATTCACATATGAAGCACCCCCAAAGAATAATGTGCACACAAGAAACTGTGCGCTTTGAAAGCGGGGTGTACAGTGGAATAACAATCAAATAATGAGCAAGTAGTCAATATGCGCAGGAAAACAGATAGTGCGCGTATGACCAAAATTCACATGTGAATCGGGCACACACAGAAAAGTAAGCAGTTGACCAAGATATCATTTAAAAGTGAGGCATAACGACAATGCAATCCTGTTAAGCAGGCTCTTCTTGACCACAGACAATGATAATGCAAAGAGTGAGGCTGCGCTTCGGCAGTGCAGGCTTCTCTCACTCAGACAACAACAATGCAAACAATATAAATGCGTTTCTGCAGTTCAGGCTTTTCTCATTCAGGCAACACCCATCCATCGTTCATACAACATTTATGTAAATAATTTCCTTAACTCAAGGGCACAATTGTTGTACAGCGCCTCCTGGGCTCTGTTACAGTTAGGCCTAGTCTCCTGGGTACACTGTTCCCGGTCCGAATTGAAAGCACTCCTTTCAGATACAGGGGGTGTTAAGAAACCCTCCTGCACTAAGCTTGAGGTTAACTAAAAAAATATGAGGTTGAGGCTAACGTACCTCCAGGCCATTCTGATCAGGAGTGCTGGGTAAAACATTTTTTACGCTTAGAGTACCCACAGGACACTCTGATCAGGAGTGCTGGGTGAACTATTTTTACGCTTGAGAATACCTCCAGGCCACTCTGATCAGGAGTGCTGGGTGAAACCCTTTTTATGCTTAGAGTACCTCCAGGCCACTCTGATCAGGAGTGCTGGGTGAAACAATTTTTACGCTTAAGAATACCTCCAGGCTACTCTGATCAGGAGCGCAGGGTGACTAGTCCACAATAAATAATAATACAAAAAAGGTACCTCCAGGCCATAACTATGAGTGCTGGGTGAATCTATTTCTACGCTTACTGCTTCTGTTTACCATGCTAATCTGTTCATATCATTTAGGAAAGAAAAAGCTAATCGCTGTGTCTTACCCTTCTCTACGACTGCCAGTGGACAGATCCAGCCTGCTACGGACTGGCGGACTTGCAGCAATGAGAGGTGCCTGTCACACCTCTTTCTTCCGAAATGCTCGCACAGTTGGCTCAGGCGGTTGGATTCTCCTGTCCCCAGGCTGCAGTCTGCTTATCCGCCATAATCAGCTCTTATGCTGGCTCGCCAAATTTTGAAGCAGCTACTGACTATCAAAAAGGAGAACAGCGAGGCTTGGCAATCAGGAACAGTTTAAGTTCAATTAAACAGTAATGGCCCAGAATAGCAGCCACATCTCTTACAGTGGAATGCTGGCATTCAACTTGCATTATGTATATGTAGGCTTTCCTGTTTTCAGTTTCTATTTTTGGTAAATTCTGGTGGGGTTTTTTCAGTTTTTTCAATACCATAAAAAAACAGTGGTTATCAGTGGATACACATTTTCGCGCCATTAAAAACAACAGAAACAGTGTTTTTCCGGTGTTTATGGAATGTTTTGCTTTTAATTATTGCTTGCTTTCTGCACTGATAGTGCATGTGTATAGATAGCATGTGTACTGGGTATATGAGGTCCAAATACATTTTTGCAAATCAAACTTATTGTAATACACCATACAATACTTCTTTAGTGAGTCTTTGGTCATGCGCGCTCGCTCTTTCCTTCCTATGTAAATGTTATCTGTGAAAAGGCCCTCTCAACATTGCCACTTGAGACGGGCAATGCCAAAACAGCCAGTACACAATTTGCTAACTCTGGCCAATGACATAGTTTTCCATGCCAATACTGGTGCACCTGAAGATTGTGATTGTCTAGGACATGTTCTGCAACATATGCGTTGAATTGGGCACATATGCCCTCAGTTATTGAAGCGGTCAAAAATGAAGCAGTTCTTTTCAAAGTCTGGAGAAAATTCAGAAGGGATCTAGCACTTGTGCAGAGTACCTCAGTGAGGCTTCATTAACATCAAATGCCATTGTTGGTGAAGGGACATTTCTATGCATCATTGCAAGCCATTTCCCATAGACTGTAAAATAAAATTTCCTGAATTGCTTCTCAGCATTTCTTTGCTTACCAAGTGGCGAGAATTCTAACATGGAGCATGTTGCAGTGCCAAAGTCACTAAAAGTGATGCCCAGCCTACTCTCAAGCAGATGTTTCACATCTACACCAATTACTCTGAACACTTGGTAGACAAGGGTGTTTTCAGGCTCTAGTATTTTCATTGAGTCCACTACAGCAGCCATGTTTTCCTGTAAAAACCTAAGTATGCAGTAGACTGTACTTTTTTCACATCACTATCAATATGTGACCAAAGAACATCACATTTCTTGCCTTTGGCATCATCACTAAGCAGAAATTCTGTAAACAGTCGCCACATGGATAATATGGCATTCACAGCCTCTAGGACTGAGAACCACGGGCTAAATAACACAGTTAGGATGACTCTTTCTTTGATGCCACACAAAGCACAAAATGAGAAATATTTGCATTTTAGTTCCTGGGCATAACGAAACAGTGTACCAGAATAGACTACAAAGTCAATAGCATTCTTCATTAACTCTGAAGAGTGTAAAGATGCTTTCAGCATACCATCTAGCAAGTGACAAGGATCTCTTACGGGGAAGCACTTCAGCTCAGGTAGCGATTTTGACAGGTCATCATACAGCTTTTTCATATACGTAGCTGAATTACTGCAAATACAAACAATATCACTCCAATCTTTATTGAACTTGGTAAGAACTTTTTCCAGCAACATTCAAAGTGACACTGTGTTCCATGTTTACCAACGTCTGGTGTCATGTTTTCACTACTATCTCAGATGCTTGGTGACAACATTCTTTTCGCATATACCTGTCACTTCACCTTGCATTGAATGTTTAAAGCCTGGGGTGTTTGGCAATTCACCTACAATCAATACTGACTCGCTAGAAAAGGGGGCTGATGTATCAAAGGATTTCACCCATATTCTGTCTGTGGGTAAATGTGATGGTACATATTGGGAAAGATTCTTATGAACTCAGCCATTTTACCTATCAGTGAAATCAAAGGTAGCCAAAATATCAAATATGATTTTGATATTTCCTGATTCTCTACAGTTTTTAAAATAACTAAATAAGACCTAAAACATGCTTCGAAACACTGCATCTTTAGACCAAAGACCACAAAACTGAAAAAAGCAGAAGGAAGAAGAGACAATATTTTAGTGACATCCCTAAACAACAAAAGTCAAGCAGCTTAATGTTAGCCCAGTATTTCTTGCTGCTGCCTTGTATAACAAAGTTGCATTGTATTGGCCCCTTCAGGAAGAAATAAAAATGACTCTTTCACTCATCTTTTCCTTTCCTTGAATGGCACTTAGTTTGGGGTTGCGAAGGTGTTTTTTCAGTGTTTATATGTTTACACCGGTGATGGCTATTTTCTTTTCGGTGGGGTTTTATCAGTTATTATAGGTTTAAACCTAAAACCAGATAGCCTATGTATATGGCATGCTTTATAATTGTTAGATTTGGGGGTCTCTAGTTGGCAATGGTTTGCACCTTTGTCCAAATAGGGACCCTTGCGTCTAGCCAGGGTAAGGGGCTACACTCCTAAAATAACCCCTGCTCACCCCCTTGGGAGCTTGGCAAGAGCAGGCAGGCTTATCTCAGAGGCAGCGTGTAAAGCATTTGTGAACACATACAGTAATACAGTGAAAACACTACAAATGGACACTACACCAGTTTAGAAAAAAAAGTAATCTTTACTAGACTTAACACAAGGTCAAACGACAAAAATCCACAATACTGTAATCAAAAATGAGTCTTTAAAATGGTAGAAATAGCTTAGTTCAATGTAGATGATGAATGCGACACTTTACTCTCAAAGTACCTTGGATGCGTCACGCAATACAAACAAAAGGGTCGCAAGGAAGGTGATGCGTTGTTCCTTACACTCAGGGGAGTGGATGCGTCGGTTCCTTACTGCTGCGCAGGTGAGTTGACGCTCGCTTCCTTACTGTGTGGGGAGTTGATGCGTCGGTTTCTTACTGTGATCCGGTGCGATGCCACAAGATGGCGCCTCGATGCAATGACGATCCGGTGCAATGCGACAAAATGGCGTCTTGGTTACGGTGCGACAACGTAGATGCGATGCGTGCACGCCCGACGGCTGTGCGGCGACTCGGTGAACTTCTGAGCCGCGACAGGCCCTGCGGCAGGCTTCTCCGGTGATGCGATGGTGACCTCTGCGGCGGCAACACGCTTCTCCGGTGATGCGACACGCTTCGTCGGTGATGCGCCGGCAAACAGCGGCGGCGGCACGCTTCTTCGGCAATGCGACTGCAACTGCTGCAGCGGCGACATGCTTCTCCTTGTTGCGTCGCGCTTCCAGCTCCCAGCGACACGCAGTCTTCAAAAGGGCCCAACACAACAGCTGGCACCTCTTTGCAGGTAGAATTCCCAGCAAGAGAATTCAGGGGAGCTGGTTGGTGAAGTTTTGTATCCCTGAGACTTCAGGCAGGAGGCAGGCTCAATCTTCAAGCCCTTGTAGATCTTCTTCTAGATGATGAAAGTACACACAAAGTTCCTTTCTCCTTTCTTTGGCAATAAAGTAACCACTGCAGGCCAACCCCAACAGCACACAGCACAGGGGTAGTCTCCTCCTTCAGTTTCCTGGTTCTTCTCCTCAGCAAAGGTTCGTCTTGGTTCCCAGAAGTGATCTAAAGTTCTGGGGTCTGGGCCCCAATATTTATACTCAGAAAGTCTTTGTTCTCTGGAGGCAGAGAGTGTCTGTGCCTGACCAAAACCAGTTCTGTTCAGCTTCCTGGCAGGAGGTGAAGACAGCATTGTTTGAGAGCAGACCTGGCCCAGGTAGCTGAAAGGAAATCTCCTCCCCCTACTCTCTATTCTATGAGGCCTCAGGGGAGTGAAAGGAAATCCCCGCCCCCTACTCTCTATTCTCTGAGGGCTCAGGTCAGTGAAAGGAAGTCTCCTCCCCCCTACTCTCTATTCTATGTGGGTCCTATTCAGCCCAGCCCTGACCCATCAGACTACTGGAGCCAAGACCCTCTCCAGTCCCCTGTCACTCACAAATCAGACAGTGAATACACAACCTTAGCAGAGGCACACTGGAAGGTTAGGCAAGAAAATACCTACTTTCTAAAAGTGGTATTTTCAAACACAGAATGTAAAAATCACCCACACTAAAAGATGTATTTTAACATTCTGAGTTCAGGCATACTAAATTCGTTTTTCAATCTTGTTCCTGGGGTCAGTTAAGGATTATAAGATGTTATAACCAAACTGCCCATTCTGGCCTATGGGAACAGATAGCCTTGCAATAGTGAAAAACGAAATTGGCTGTAATTCACTATTAGGACATGCCACACACATCAGGGCATGTCCTACCTTTTACATACAATGCACCCTGCCCTTGGGCCTACCTTAGGGGTGACTAACATGTAGAAAAGGGAAGGTTGAGGGACTGGCAAGTGGGTGCACTTGCCACGTCAGTATGGCAGTCCCAGACTGCACACAGGCTCTGCAATGGCAGGCTTGAGTCACACTTTACAGGCTGCTTCTGTGGGTGGCACAACCAGTGCTGCAAGCCCACCAGCAGCATTTGATTTACAGGCCCTGGGCACACACGGTGCACTGTACTAGGGTCTGACAAGTAAATCAAATAATCCAATCATGGAATCACTAATCCATACAACAATTTACCATAGGGAGCACTTGCACTTTGGCACTGAATAGCAGTGGCAAAGTGCCCAAAGCATCTAGACCAGCAAAAACATAGCAAAACACAGGAGGCAACAGCAAAAATGGAAGGGAGACCCACGCCAAGGATGCCAGGTCTAACACGTGTCCCCTCCAGCTGAAATGTGGGGAGAACTACCCTACCTCTTGGGAGTTCTCTTCACTAAGGCGGAAAAATCTGGACAGACCATCAGCATTGGCGTGTTCTGTACCAGGGCGGTGTTCCACCGTGAAGTCCATCCCCTGTAGGGAAATGGACCACCTCAACAGCTTTGGAATCTCACCCCCTCATCTGCATCAACCATCTGAGGGGCCTGTGGTCTGTCTGAACCCGGAAGTGAGTCCCAAACAAGTATGGTCTCAACTTCTTCAGTGCCCAGACCACAGCAAATGCCTCACGCTCAATCGCACTCCACCTCTGTTCCCGTGGAAGTAACCTCCTACTGATGAAGGCTACAGGTTGGTCTAGGCCCTCCTCATTCATCTGTGCAAGAACAGCCCCTACACCATGCTCCGAAGCGTCTGTTTGAACAATGAACTCTTTTGAGAAGTTGGGTGCCAGGAGCACGGGCGCCGTGCACATGGCCGTCTTCAGGGCATCAAAAGCTTTGTGACAGGTGTAAGTCCAGTTCACTTTCTTTGGCTGCTTCCTGGAAGTCAGCTCTGTCAAGGGTGCAACTATGCTGCCATACCCCTTGACAAACCTCCTGTAATATCCAGTGAGTCCTAAAAAGGCTCTCACCTCTGTCTGGGTCTTGGGGGATTCCCAAGCCAGGATGGTATCAATTTTGGGCTGTAGGGGCGCCACCTGGCCGCTCCCAACCTGGTGCCCCAAATACACCACGGAACCCTGCCCGATCTGGCACTTACTCGCCTTGATCGTGAGGTCTGCCCTCCGCAGCACCATCAACACTTCCCAGAGGTGGCGCAGATGTTCTTCCCAACTGGCACTGAACACTGCAATGTCACCAGGTAGGCGGCACTGAAATCCTCCAGTCCAGCCAACACCTGGTTGACCAACCTCTGAAAGGTGGCAGGGGCATTCTTCATCCCAAAGGGCATAACCCGGAATTGGTAGTGCCCATCTGGTGTGGAGAATGCTGATCTCTCTTTTGCCCCATCAGTTAAGGTGATCTGCCAGTACCCAGACGTTAAATCAAACGAGCTGAGGTACCGGGCAGCCCCTAATCGATCAATGAGCTCATCAGCTCTGGGGATGGGGTGCGCGTCAGTCCTGGTGACTGAATTGAGTCCTCGGTAGTCCACACAGAACCTGAATTCGGGTGTGGCACCAGGCGAAGTAGCCTTTGGGACCAAGACCACTGGGCTGGCCCAAGGGCTGTTAGAAGACTCAATCACCCCCAATGCGAACATCTTGGAGACCTCCTCCTTGATGTAAGCTCTCACCCTGTCAGTCACTCTGTAAGTCTTGTTCTTCACAGGAGGACTGTCCCCAGTGTCCACATCATGGACGCACCACTCAGTGACACTAGGGGTCAGGGAGAACAGGTCAGGAAACTGTCCCAACAGTTGGAGACAGTCATCCTGCTGCTCAGGAGTCAGGGTGGAAGAGAGGTTTACACCATCCACTGACCCATCTTGCTCTGTCGCAGACAGGAGGTCAGGAAGAGGCTCAGTCTTCTCCTCCATTCCATCATCTGTCGCTAGGAGCATGCCCACTTCGGACCTCTCTAAGTGGGGCTTCAGGCGGTTGACATGCAGGACCGTCAAGGGGTTCCTAGGAGACCGCAAGTTCACCAAGTAGGTGACATCACTCTTGTGCTCCACCACCTCAAATGGTCCGGTCCACTTATCCTGGAGCACGCAGGGCTCCACTGGGGCCATGACCCACACTTTCTGATCAGGCTGAAGCTCAATCAGAGTGGCATTCTGATCGTACCACCGCTTCATCTCCTCCTGGCTGGCTTCCAGATTCACCTGAGCGAGTTGCCTGAAACGCCGGGTTTGGTTTCTGAAGGCCAGCATGTAGCTATATACATCCTGGGGAGGTTTCCTGGGAGCTTTCTCCCAGCCTTCCTTTACCAAACTCAGAGGTCCTCTTACCGGGTGACCATACAGCAGTTCAAAGGGGCTGAACCCTAAGGACTTCTGTGGCACCTCTCGGTAAGCAAAGAGAAGGCATAGCAAGAGGACGTCCCACTTACGCCTCATGGGTTCTTCCAGACCCATAATCATGCCTTTTAGGGTCCGGTTGAATCTCTCAACCAGCCCATTACCTTGGGGGTGGTAAGGAGTGGTGAACTTGTATGTCACACCGCACTCCTGCCACAGGGACTTCATATACTTGGAAATTAAGTTCGTACCACGGTCTGACACCACCTCTCTGGGGAACCCCACATGGGAGAAAATCCCCCTCAACGCACGTCCCACCATGGGGGCCGTCACAGTCCGGAGAGGGATGGCTTCCAGGTACCGGGTGGCATGGTCCACCAAGACCAGGATGAACCTGTTGCCCATGGCTGTCTTGGGATCCAGAGGCCCCACAATGTCAATGCCCACCCTTTCAAAGGTGGTGCTGACCACAGGGAATGGCTGGAGAGGAGCCTTGTGCTTCCTCCCACTCTTTCCACTTGCCTGGCAAGTCTGGCATGTCCTGCAATGAGTTTCCGAACTCTTGCGCATCTGGGGCCAATAAAAGTGGGTGACAAGCCTCTCAAAGGTCTTGTCCTGCCCCAGATGTCCTGCTAAAGGTACATCATGAGCCAAACCCAGTAGGAAGGCTCTGAAGCGCTGGGGTACTACCAGCACATGGGCTGACCCAGGCTCAGCAACCTTAGGCTCGCTATACAGGAGACCATTCTCCCAGTAGATCCAATGGGATCCAGACTGATCACCTGCTGCCTGGTTTGTGGCCTGTTGCCGCAAACCCACAAGAGAAGGGCACTTGTTCTGCTCCTCGCAGAACTGTTCCCTGGAGGGGCCTCCTTCTTGCTGCCAATGGGTCAGCTCAGGCAGGTCCCCCAGTTCAGCCACTTGTTCCCCTGTAGGTTCCAGGGCATCCCCCTCAAGGTCTGCCTCCTCCTGGACCGTGGGAACCACGGGGGCAGGTTTCCCGCGCCCCCTGCCTCTTCTCTTTAAGGCAGGCACCTGGGCCACTGTTTCAGGCTCCAGGTCCTCTTGAACACCCTTACTGGCTGCCATAGACCGGGTGGTCACACACGCCCAATCCGGCAAGCCCAACATCTCCAAATGTGCATTACGCTCCACCTTAGCCCAAGGGGAGCTCTCCAAATCATTGCCCAACAGACAGTCAACAGGCATGGCAGGCCTCACAGCTACTTGAAGAGTACCTGAGACCCCCCCACTCAAAGGGAACCTGAGCCACCTTGCAGTGGCTCTCTGTGTTGTCAGCGGCAACAACTGGGTAAAATGCATTGGGGATTACCTGCTCTACCAGCTGACAACTGACAGCTGTCACACTGGCTCCGGTGTCTCTCAGAGCCTCCACCCTTTGGCCATTGATGGTCACCCACTGCCTGTACTTCTTAGTGTTATCAGGCAGCTGGGTCCTGGGGACCACCTCACAGTCTCCTAAAGAGACTAGGGACATCTCTGCGGGACCCCACCCACCTGGGGCACACAACTCCTCCCCCAGGGCTACACTAGCGATCTGCTGGGGTGGTGCACCAGTGGGTGCTGTTTTCCCATACATGGGACATCTTGAATCATAGGAGCAGTGGCCCACTTGACCACACTTGAAACAGGTCTTGGGCTCCCTGTGAACAGGCTTATCTGTCGGGGCCCCTGACTTCTTTTCAGGAGGAGGCTGGGAACCCTTCCCTTGGTTTCCTTGGGGATTACTTTGCGGCCCTTTGTGGAACTCCCTCTGTTTACCCTTAGCCCCCCCACTCCTCTGCTGGGGATCCTGCCCACCTTTGGCGAAGTCTCCCACATGACCCTTGTGGACCCGGGTGCTCACCCAGCGGTCCGCCTCCTCAGAAAGCTTCCTAGGGATAGTCAGCTTACTATCAATCAGGTGCTGGCACAGCTCTGAAAAACAATTACTGGACAAGTGCTCCCACGCAATCAAATCATAGAGCGCCTGAAAATCATTATTCACTTTGCTACCCTTCACCCAACCATCCAATGCTCTGCCAAAAAAAGACACATATTCTACCCAAGTGCTTGACTCCAGTCTCTTGCAATTCCTAAACCTCTGTCTATACATTTCAGGAGTCAACCCATACCTACTCATCAAGGCTTCTTTCATGTGCTCATAAGAATTGGGGACTTCAGAGGGCAAGTCTAACAAGGTATCCCGCCCCTCACTGAGGAACCGCCCCCACAACCCCGCTCCCCAATCTTTCTCAGGGACCCGGTGGGAGGTCATAGCTACCTCATAGGCCTTGAACCACTGACCAATATCATCATTTCTGTAATATTCTTTGACCACCTCCTTGGGTATATATACTCGTGCCTCACTAGGCATGGACGGTGTGCTGCCACCAGAGGGAGTAATCTCTAAGCTTCTTGCTTTCATACTTCCGCCCAACAGCCACACCAGCAAGAAAGCCACCTGGTTCACCGAAGACCTCCAGGCCTCCAAACGAACATGCCGAAAACTGGAGAAGATCTGGCTCCACGAACGGACAGCGGACAGCTACGCCGCCCACAAGAGCGCCACCCGCAATCACCATCACCTCATCAGATCCGCCAAAAGGGCCTCACTCAAAGACCGCCTAGACAACAACGCACACAACAGCAAAGAGCTCTTCAACATCGTGAAGGAACTCTCCAACCCCAGCTCCAACACCAACGACATCCAGCCGTCGCAAGACCTGTGCGACTCACTGGCCACCTCCTTCCACCGCAAAATCGCCGACATCCACGACAGCTTCAACACCACGACCGCCCCGGCAACCACCGAGACCACTGCCCCCACAACCACCAACCGCCTGCTCTCCTGGACCAACATCAACGACGAGGACACCAGCGAGATCATGAACACCATCCACTCCGGTTCACCGCTAGACCTGTGCCCTCACCACATCTTCAACAAAGCCAGTACAGCCATCGCGCCCCATCTCCGGAAAATAATCAACATCTCCTTCGAGACAGCAACCTTCCCGGAAAGCTGGAAGCACGCCGAGATCACCGCCTTACTCAAGAAACCCAAGGCAGACCCCAAGGACCTCAAGAACTTCCGACCCATCTCTCTGCTCCCGTTCCCCGCGAAGGTCACCGAGAAAATCGTCAACAAACAACTGACCCGCTACCTCGAGGAGAACAACATCCTGGACCCTTCCCAGTCCGGCTTCGCAGCAACCACAGCACCGAAACCGCCCTCATCGCCGCCACCGATGACATCAGGACCCTGCTAGACAACGGAGAAACAGCAGCCCTCATCCTCCTGGACCTATCAGCCGCCTTCGACACGGTCTGCCACCACACACTACGAACACGCCTTCACGACGCCGGGATCCAAGAGAAGGCCCTGGACTGGACCACATCCTTCCTTTCCGGCAGAACACAAAGCGTCCGCCTCGCCCCTTCCGATCCAAGGCCACCAAGATCATCTGCGGCGTACCCAAAGGCTCCTCCCTCAGCCCAACGCTGTTCAACATCTACATGGCACCCCTCGCCCACGTCGCCCGACAGCACAACCTCAACATCATCTCCTACGCCGACGACACCCAGCTGATCCTCTCCCTCACCAAAGACCCTCACACCGCCAAAGCCCACCTCCACGAAGGAATGAAGGCCGTCGCCGAATGGATGAGGACCAGCCGCCTGAAGCTGAACTCGGACAAGACGGAGGTCCTCATCCTTGGTTCCAACCCTTCAGCCTGGGACGACTCCTGGTGGCCAACATCACTGGGAACAGCCCCGCCACCCACCGACCACGTACGCAACCTAGGGGTCATCCTCGACCCCACCCTCTCCATGACTAAGCAGGTCAACGCCATTTCCTCATCCTGCTTCAACATCCTCCGAATGCTCCGCAGGATCTTCAAGTGGATCCCCACCGAAACAAGAAAAACAGTCACCCAGGCCCTCGTCACCAGCAGGCTGGACTACGGAAACGCCCTCTATGCAGGAACGATGGCTAAGCTCCTGAGACGGCTGCAACGCATCCAGAACGCCTCTGCACGTCTTATCCTCGACATCCCCCGACGCAGCCACATCACACCCCACCTGAGAGACCTGCACTGGCTCTCTGTCAACAAGAGGATAACCTTCAAGCTCCTCACCCACGCACACAAAGCACTCCACAACTCCGGACCAGCCTACCTCAACAGACGACTCAGCTTCTACACCCCCACCCGCCAGCTCCGCTCGACCAGCCTCGCCCTCGCCACAGTCCCCCGCATCCGGAAAACGACCGCCGGCGGCAGATCCTTCTCCCACCTCGCCGCCAAGACCTGGAACACCCTCCCCACCAACCTCCGACAGACCCAAGACCTACTGGCCTTCAGAAGACTCCTCAAGACCTGGCTCTTTGATCAGTAGCAGCACCACCCCCCTCTTCCCCCAGCGCCTTGAGACCCTCGCGGGTATGTAGTGCGCTTTATAAGTGACATGATTGATTGATTGATTGAATTCCAACTCCCTCAAACTTCTCTCATGCTCCAATTGCATCCTCTTTTCCTCTAGGGCCAATTTCTTATTCTCTAATTCTAACTGCCCACCCATTTTGAGCTTGGCTAGCTCCATCTCATGCACCCTACTTCTCTCCCTGTCCCCCAGCTCTCCTGGGGACAGGCCTTTGGAAGAAACACTGCTGCCTGCCCTGGAAGGTACTTTCCTTCCCACTGGACCCAAGGGCCCCCCTTGCTGCTCCTCTAAATCCTCCACCTGATCCTCAGGGTGCTCACTGGCACTCCTTGCTTCCAACCAGGCCCTGAGCGCCTTTTGGTATTCCTCTTTTCTCTTGAGGCCTTTCAGGGAGACTTTAAATTTCTTGCAAGCAGATTTGAGCTGGGGCACAGTGTATGCATCCAACATTTCTTCTTCAAATTCAAACTCTTCAGGTGCAATGGATGCTGGTCTACTCATCGTAACAACTACTGGCAGTTCTTAGCAAAAATAGAAATCCCAAGGAAACAATTCTACCAATAAGTATGTGGTTGCGTTTGATCTGCACTCACTAGTAGTGTACACCAATCACTGTATATGAATCACAAATGCAAGTCCAAATCCTCACCGCTGACCACCAATGTTAGATTTGGGGGTCTCTAGTTGGCAATGGTTTGCACCTTTGTCCAAATAGGGACCCTTGCGTCTAGTCAGGGTAAGGGGCTACACTCCTAAAATAACCCCATCTCACCCCCTTGGTAGCTTGGCACGAGCAGGCAGGCTTATCTCAGAGGCAGTGTGTAAAGCATTTGTGAACACATACAGTAATACAGTGAAAACACTACAAATGGACACTACACCAGTTTAGAAAAATTAGTAATCTTTACTAGACTTAACACAAGGTCAAACGACAAAAATCCACAATACTTTAATCAAATATGAGTCTTTAAAATGGTAGAAATAGCTTAGTTCAATGTAGATGATGAATGCGACCCTTTACTCTCAAAGTACCTTGGATGTGTCACGCAATACAAACAAAAGGGTCGCAAGGAAGGTGATGCGTTGTTCCTTACACTCAGGGGAGTGGATGCGTCGGTTCCTTACTGCTGCGCAGGGGAGTTGAGGCTCGCTTCCTTACTGTGTGGGGAGTTGATGCGTCGGTTTCTTACTGTGATCCGGTGCGATGCCACAAGATGGCGCCTCAATGCGTTGACGATCCGGTGCGATGCGACAAAATGGCGACTTGGTTACGGTGCGACAACGTAGATGCGATGCGTGCACGCCAGACGGCCGTGCGGCGACTCGGTGAACTTCTGAGCCGCGACAGGCCCTGCGGCACGCTTCTCCGGTGATGCGACGGCGACCTCTGCGGCGGCGACACGCTTCTCCGGTGATGCGACACGCTTCGTCGGTGATGCGCCGGCGAACAGCGGCGGCGGCACGCTTCTTCGGCAATGCGACGGCAACTGCTGCGGCGGTGACACGCTTCTCCTTGTTGCGTCGCGCTTCCAGCTCCCAGCGACACGCAGTCTTCAAAAGGGCCCAACACAACAGCTGGCACCTCTTTGCAGGTAGAATTCCCAGCAAGGGAATTCAGGGGAGCTGGTTGGTGAAGTCTTGTATCCCTGAGACTTCAGGCAGGAGGCAAGCTCAATCTTCAAGCCCTTGGAGATCTTCTTCAAGATGATGAAAGTACACACAAAGTTCCTTTCTCCTTTCTTTGGCAATAAAGTAACCACTGCAGGCCAACCCCAACAGCACACACCACAGGGGCAGTCTCCTCCTTCAGTTTCCTGGTTCTTCTCCTCAGAAAAGGTTCGTCTTGGTTCCCAGAAGTGATCTAAAGTTCTGGGGTCTGGGCCCCAATATTTATACTCAGAAAGTCTTTGTTCTCTGGAGGCAGAGAGTGTCTGTGCCTGACCAAAACCAGTTCTGTTCAGCTTCCTGGCAGGAGGTGGAGACAGCATTGTTTGAGAGCAGACCTGGCCCAGGTAGCTGAAAGGAAATCTCCTCCCCCCTACTCTCTATTCTATGAGGCCTCAGGGGAGTGAAAGGAAATCCCCGCCCCTACTCTCTATTCTATGAGGGCTCAGGTCAGTGAAAGGAAGTCTCCTCCCCTACTCTCTATTCTATGTGGGTCCTATTCAGCCCAGCCCTGACCCATCAGACTGCTGGAGCCAAGACCCTCTCCAGTCCCCTGTCACTCACAAACCAGACAGTGAATACACAACCTTAGCAGAGGCACACTGGAAGGTTAGGCAAGAAAATACCTACTTTCTAAAAGTGGTATTTTCAAACACAGAATGTAAAAATCACCCACACTAAAAGATGTATTTTAACATTCTGAGTTCAGGCATACTAAATTCGTTTTTTTTTCTATCTTGTTCCTAGGGTCAGTTAAGGATTATAAGATGTTATAACCAAACTGCCCATTCTGGCCTATGGGAACAGATAGCCTTGCAATAGTGAAAAACGAAATTGGCTGTAGTTCACTATTAGGACATGCCACACACATCAGGGCATGTCCTACCTTTTACATACAATGCAACCTGCCCTTGGGCCTACCTTAGGGGTGACTAACATGTAGAAAATGGAAGGTTGAGGGACTGGCAAGTGGGTGCACTTGCCACGTCAGCATGGCAGTCCCAGACTGCACACAGGCTAGGCAATGGCAGGCCTGAGTCACACTTTACAGGCTGCTTCTGTGGGTGGCACAACCAGTGCTGCAAGCCCACCAGCAGCATTTGATTTACAGGCCCTGGGCACACACGGTGCACTGTACTAGGGTCTGACAAGTAAATCAAATAATCCAATCATGGAATCACTAATCCATACAACAATTTACCATAGGGAGCACTTGCACTTTGGCACTGAATAGCAGTGGCAAAGTGCCCAAAGCATCTAGACCAGCAAAAACATAGCAAAACACAGGAGGCAACAGCAAAAAATGGAAGGGAGACCCACGCCAATGGTGCCAGGTCTAACAATACTGTATAGTGAGTGCAATAAAGATAAACTCATCCCCCTTTGGGCAGGAAATTCTGGTATAGTGGGCCATAAATTGTGTGTTTAGATGTATGATCCCACCCTAATAGAAAGGGCCAAGTATACCAACTGGAGGTCACATTCTGAGTTGGTTCAGGTCCAGTGGTGGCCGCCACAACATGAAGGTGGGGGAGGGAGGAACGAACAGGCTGGCGAACGGGGGGGAGGGAAAATAATAATATTTTTAAAACGTACCTTTCGCTGCTGCCTCCGACAGCTGCCTCTGTGCTCTCCCAGCAGTCTCTGGGAAGACAGAGGCTGTCCAGCCAATCTAGACGCTGCTCTCATGCTATGAGAGCAGCTCCAGGGTTGGTCTGAGCGGCCTGCTCTGCTGCTCAGACACTGCCTTGTAGCCTGTGGCTTTTCTCCAACCCTGCTGTGAACACAGCTGCGTTGGAGAAATAGAAGTGCGCATGTATGTTTGGCCGGCCTAGGACGGCCGGCCAAACTTTACATGTGCACTTCTAAGTGCCCAATACTCCTCCTAGCCCTGCCTCGCCCTACACGCATGCCTAAGGCAGTGACAGAAAAACCAAAATTATGTTTTATTATCATATTATTTTTCTGTGACTGATGAGTGAGGCGACGCTCCTCTGCCATTGCGGAGCAGCCATCCCTGTTCAAGTGGCCGGGTGTGTTGTGTGGGTTATCTAGGGTGACACTTACTTTTGGGCATTATCTGGGCCTTATCTGATGAATGCAACTGACCGGATGTTCTGGTATCATCCTTGGGCCAAATACAGGCCCTCTGCTGTGAATTTGTTTGTGTTTATGAGTGTGTGCATCTGACTTGTTTCTTTAGGTAATACATCTTAGGGCCATATCTGATTTATTGTTGCAATCTTCCAAGTGTGTTTGAAGCTTGTTCCCTATCTGGTGTTTCCATCACGGGAAGTGCTAGGGGTGGGCAGACGGCAGCTTGGTTATGTTGATCTAATAAAGGGTCACTCTGAAACTGTAACAAATGTTTTATTGTATATTTGAATAGCGTATGCAACAGTTGCTCTGTGGTGTGCTGGACTCCTAAAGCGGAACCTTTTTTATAAATCGATCCAATGCTAACATTTCAATTAACAGCACTAAGTCAATCATTTCTGAAAATGAAGTTAGACCAGTTTGCCCTTGATTTCTTTTTTTTAACCATGTAGAAAAAGTATCATCTGAGTTCTTTCAACTGCCAATTGATGAACATAAATCATGTTAAGTCAAAACATCTATTCCTCCTTGTTGAATTTCATACAGTGCATCCTCTAAAGAATACTCCAAATCAGGTTGTTCAAGCATCTTCAGTATGAAGTAATCTTAAGATTGCAAACAGGCATCTGAATTTATTACCGAAAGAATTGCCCAAGTCAATGCAGTTCAGTAACGTATCCAGTCTGGTACCCCTTCTTGACTTGGATGTCATTAAACTGTGCAAGGCGAAAAGCACATGTACCGTATGGGAATCCAAACACTCTTTTAACTTCATAGGATCCCCAGAAAAACACAGGCACTTGAAAGGATTACTGGGATATTGGTCAACCTTGACACTAAGGTCCGATTTGGAATGAAATTCTTAAGGCACAATCATTGAAACCCTTGAGGTAGCTCCTGGGAAGAATCCATTGCTTTAAAAACCTAAAGAGCCATTGGTGCCGCAATCTGTCAAGGACAGGACGCCGACAAGGATTGTTGAGTCCACTTCTTGATTAATGGAGGAAATTTAGACTCCTCCTAGTAGCCATATGTGCAAGATAGCAAGTGTCTCTTTAAGAGGGTCCTAGTTTGAAAGAACAAAAACACAAACTGTGAAAAAAGCCTCTTGGCAATCTTGTAAGTCTTGACTATTGATGAAGATTAGTACTGAAGAGAGTAGAAAGGCACAGTGCTCTGCACAGCTATGACAAAGTTGAGGAAAGTTAGCATGCATCCAATAATATGTAATGTAAGACTGATATATTTTTCAAGGACAACTAGAGAGTATAAAGAGCTCTCTCAGTATGAAAGTAGACTTTTCTGTGCCAAATTGTTCTTCATCTATAAACTGGACGCATTACATTTAAAATTTCAAGATTCATATTTCCAGAATGGTGTTCCTATGGGGTTTTGACTACAGATTATGCATGCCTTTACTTGAGTCATTTTTTTTCAGTGGCATTTAGGGAAAGAGAGGGTGTGGACTGCCAAGGCCTACTGTGATATAGAGTGAATTGTGGATTACTTTTCCTGATAGTTATTATTTGACCAGAAGGGGGACATTATACACCCCATTGCCCGAATGGTAGAATGTGTGCTTCTTTGCATGGAGCATCATGACTCTAATCAAATTCTGATAATCACTACATACACACAAATCACTTAAATTAATTAACATCTCATTTGTTTTAGCTATACTTAATCACTTAGAACTGCTTTTGGGGTAGAAAATAGACTTTAAATCCCCAGATGCATATGGCAGATTACAGATGCATTTTGTAGATTAATGTTCAAGTCCACTCTGCCAGAAATTGGATGTGTGTAACACAGGACCACAACCAGTTACTTTCAAAGGTTTAATGTCAAGTTTTGTTCTCTGACATGCTGAAGCCTCAAAATAGGTACGGGGAATACTTTTCATTACAAGCACGTGGTACTTTCAATTTTTCCAATACTTACTATATTTTGCAAAAAGAAACCGTGCCTTTGCTTTACCGCTGAAGTTTTCCTGAAATATATTTCTGAATATTAACATCTTTAAAACTGGAATCGTTTTGGGTCCCCAAAGTAACCCAAAACTAGCTCAAAATTAAGTCATAGCTCCATGCAGCATAACCTGTACTGAGGCCAAAGTTTAAAGTCTGTATTTTGCTTTACAAAGGCTGTTGCCTTAGTAATCGAGATTAGAATTGCTGTGTAGTGCAAATAGATTTTAACCAAACAAAAAAGTGTTTTTAGTTGGCTTGATGTAGTGTGCTGTTTTATAGATTGTTTTCTTTTGTGTTGCGCGTAAATCATTGCCTTTGTTTACGTGGTTGGCCTTGTCATTAGGTAAAATATTTTTTATAGTTTAAGTGTAGTGATCCGTTTTTATAACATATTTTTATTAGTTTCCAGTAATCAGTGCCTGCATAAAAAGTAGATTAAAATTAATGTAGTGATCCGTTCTCAGAAAAAGAATCGTTATGCTTTATTTGATTTGTCTCAATTATTTCGATCACCCATATCAATGCAGAGCCACTGTATGTAGAGATTTTTCGATGATTAATAATTTGGATATTTATGCGACTAAAGCTCCTACCTGTGGTGGCTGCCTGTGCCTGAGAGATGCTTAAAATAAAGAGTGGTGACCTGGGTCATTGATTATGGCTTTGTTAAATGATCATTACAGCACTTATTGATTTGCTATGTCCATTACAAAAGCAGGCCTGCACGGACCAGGATAGGAATAAAACTTGGCGACTGGATGAGCTCTTTTATAACCTGATGGCCACAGACCGGAACGCCATTTAGTGAGTCTATAATTTAAGGCCCCCATTTCAGAGACCTGTGCATAACCATAAGGTGCCAGGTTCCAAATGCTGCAAGACAGGGTGGGATTGGGAAGGCGGGGATCGGACATTGGTCGATGGGCCGGTGCCTCAGGGTCACCTGGAGGCCGGTTTTTGGGCCTCTGTAAGCGGGCCAAAGAGGCTTCCCCACTCCCCGCCAGGCCACTTTAATGTGGCGCCAGCATCACAGAGCACTCCCCTGAAATGCTGCTAACTGAGGCTGGGGTCCGGGTGTTGTGTCTAGCCTTTGGGGCATTCTCACCTCGGCGCACTGCCTCGCGTGCTCAGCCAGGAGGCCACTTTTCTTACCCACTCCACAGCCCATTATAGTCTCAGAGCATTTAGCTGGCAAGCGAGGTGTCAAAAAGAAGCAGTGTTATCCCCCACAGGGCCATCACCTTTAGACGGAAGGATGGTGTGTTGTATGCAGGGGCCTCTCAGGGGGGCAGATGATATTTGGCCTTTCTGACCTACCTGGTGCTCATGTCTCCAATGACTTTGGACCGAGTACATGTTATACAAAACTATAACAAACAAGCATTGGCATAGCCAATAGGTCTCGCCTTTGGGACCTTATAAGTGTTTAGGCATGCAACAGCTGATGATGTTGCACCAAGGATATTGTGCTGCATAACTAAATACTTATAAGGTCCCAAAAGCGAGACCTATTGGCTATGCCAATGCTTGTTGGGCTTGTGGTTCTAGGAGGATCTCGAGCTAAGCCACAACCACACTTCTGGCTCGAGCCTAGTTCAAGCTTTTAGTGGCTTGCCCGCTCTAGCGATGGAATATTACTGTTCGATAAAAATACTAAATAGCAAAAAAACGTGGATATAACCAGTAAAATGAGCAGTAAAAGTAATTAAATGTCATTACAAGAAACTATGAACTATTGTGATTTTTACCCTATACACCGACAAACACACCACATTTCCCACCCCAGCTGCAACCCACAAGCAACAGACAAAAGACAAGCACGAAAAAAACACAAGTATTGAGAGATTTTAAAAAGACACAGGGCAGGTGCAGAAATCGGACGTCTGGGTAGTGGAACATCGCGTCTATGTGGTAAGAACATTGTTGTTAGCTGTAATCAGCCTGTTACCTGTCTCTGGTTAGTTCCTACGTCATTTTTGGTACTTTCATCATGATCTGCATGCGTCGTTGTCGTGTCAGACTGAGGGACTGTAGGCCTTTAAAATACGGCGGAGCTCGTCCCGGATTAGTCTGCTCAAAAGAACATTTCGTGTCTGAAATGAGGCCGTGCACGACTTCGTGTAGAGTTGTTGCACTGCAGGGATTGTTTTCATGTTTTATTTTGTTTTCAATTAAGCATGTGATCAAATTTCAAGCCACAAACAAAACGTGCTCCCGCAAACAGATGGGTGTAAAAACTGTGCGTACCGGGTAAAAATCAAGATAAGTAAACTAGATGAAAAAACATTTGGTGGACTATTTAAAAACAAGGAAGCTATCGACTTCAGGAATGTGAAAGAAAGCTCTCGTATCTTGAAAGCTGATGACCCATGACGAGAGAGGAAAGTGGTAACACGATCTGTGGTGAGGGAAGGGGAGGGAATTGAAGTGCAAGCAAGGTGGAGAGAGGCACGCAAGGCTTAATGAGCCATGACAGAAACCCACATGGCGGCTGCGCACGTGCACGTTCGCGTGAACGCAAGCTTGAGGCCAGGAAAAGCCTCTGGTAGCACTTTGAAAACCCCCTTACTCAATGTCTCGCAGAGCAGCGCATGCGCTGGCTCAGCGAGACCTAAAAAGGTGACGTTTTTTAAAAAGTTTGTGAAGATTCGTCATGCGGCGCCAAAGTTATTGGCAAAACAAAAACGCTTTTCATGGAAACTTTGGTCCTAACTGTAACTACCTACTGGTGACTGCCAGTAGGTATTATGTATATATATATATATATATATATATAAAGGTTGTGTGATGTCAGTTCCTGTGATGTAATGAGCTCAAAGTTCATATGGGGTCATGATGGGTCATTTGATTGTGGCAGAATGGTGTTTCATCTTTTCCCAACACCTACATGATTGGCCATTCATGAACCTATAAAATACTTTACTAAGTTGACCCAGGTTCCCCTCTCAGTGTATAGGTCGGTCCTTGTGCTGCTTATATACTACAAGCCTAGGGGCAGCAGCTGGAGAACTAATGTGTAGCAATCTGCCTCAGGGACTTCGCATCCCTCGGTAAAGGCTTCTGGATTGTTCTGATGACGTCCGGAGGTCACCTGACTTTGGGAACCAATCAAGGTTGGCTTGCCAGCTTCCTTTCCCTTTATACTGTTTATGTGATTAAGTTTTAGCCTGGATCTGCTCCCGACTCCGAGATAAAAGCCTCAAGCTGCTGGTCAACCATGCAGGGAGCTGCCCTGTAAAGTGCCCGATTCCTGTCCTGCTGAGACTGTGAACTGAGCCGACGTCTGTGCTGCAGTGACACCCCCTGCTGACCTTTAATGACGCCCCTGAGTCTTGGGTTACTGTGCCTCAGAGTGCCTGCCGCTCATGTCCGGGCTGGTGATGCAGGAGAGCTCCTGCTGCATTCCTGCATCCTTGGGTGCCTGCAGCTTGGCATGTGGCACTTTTCAAAAGTGCGAGCATAGGGGTCTCTAGAGAAAGCACAGGGGTGGAGGTGGACCCCATTCCACCCTCACTGGCACCCAGAGTATTATCGGCCCTTCCCAGGTGTGTTCTGGTGTCAGAGTTTACATGTAAAGTATTTATCATGTAGCTTGTGGGCTGCAGCCCTTCCAAGGGGAATATATGCATTTATAGCTGCAGCCCAGCTCTCGGATGCAGCGCCGTGCCAAGCTGCATGAAAGGCAGCGGAGGGAGAGAGAGCGCCTCGCCTGGGCCTTCACAGCACATGAGACTGAGTGTTGTGTGCACGGGGCCAGCCCTAGCTGTCACGCCGGGTACCAAGTTACGAGCCCGGCACGTTCACACCTGCTCACGCGCTTGACACATCTGCCTAAGAGATGGCACAGACTCGGGCTGTGAAAGAACAACGCAGTGTGATTGGCCGCCTCGCTTTGGCACTAGCAACAAGGGACAGAGGCTGGGCCTGGCGGCTATTTTTCTTTCAAAAAAGAGGGGAAAAGGGGTACGGACGTTCGGGTGAGGGGGACATTATTTCGCAATAAAGTGGCAGTTATTTCAAAATGCAAACAAAAACTTTGAAAAGGCATGGGAAACAAGGACATTGCAAGGTTTTCAAAGGACAAAAATAAGGAACTTTGATTCACCCCACCAGTATAAACAAGCGCGCGCCTCGCGCGGCAGCAGGGGGAGGGGGCCTGCGCGATTCCCTTGCCATATGGTGGCACCTCGCGCGGCAGCAGGGGAATCGCCAGACGTGCACGCGTTGCCATTGCAAGCAATGCAACGCGTGCAAGTTTTTGCCCCCAAAGCTGTGCCGATAACTAAAGGTCTCTCCTACGCAGCGCATGCGCGCTGCGTAGGCGAGACCTAAAAATAACCAGCCAGATTTAAGTGAGACTAACCAGATGGGGAATGTGGGCCACTTTTTGGGGAGTGCCCAGGCCAAATTGTGATCCCAATCCGACCCTGCTGCAAGACAGATTGATGGTTCAAGGCATCAACACCAGAGATCCGTTTGCAACCTACAGGTCACAGGCTCCAACTCAAATATTTCAATGCGATTGTCTTCTCCTGCGGGTTACAAGCTGGAATCTCTCGAGCAACAACTCAGTCTGCCTTCTTTTCTAACGGATAAAATGAGAACTTTTGGATTGGGCAATATAAACATTTATTCTAAGTGCCGAGTGGTGATTCATTTTTACAACACAGATTTATATCCTCGAAATGTAGACAACTCACAGACTTCTCAAGACAGTGCCTATTACTCTGAGATATGTAAAAGGGTTTTATTTTTTGGTGCTTCCAGCACTTACTTCAGCACTCCCCTGTAAACTGACACTCTCCCTATAAATAACAATACATAGAAATAGCTTTGAAACTTTGTTCAGTGGTTTATTTAAAAAGTCAGATGTTCTAAATGCAACAAACATCATAAGTTGAGTTTTCTAATGATATAGCAAGCTTGGGAAACTCAGAATATCATGACATTTTGGAGAGTTTGGATTGAGGCCAAATTATTCACCTTTTCCTTGAGTTACCGCTTACACACAGATTTCGGTCTATTGCCCAACAAGAGTGGAGCAAAACATTGATGGAGATGTGTCAAACAGATGC
Organism: Calotriton arnoldi; assembly: GCA_963921515.1. Taxonomy (NCBI): domain Eukaryota; kingdom Metazoa; phylum Chordata; class Amphibia; order Caudata; family Salamandridae; genus Calotriton; species Calotriton arnoldi. The sequence goes on from CAWUFW010009126.1 coordinate 744,852, forward strand.
AACAACAACAACAACTGTGAGTGCAAAAATGACACTGCTTTCCATGGAGATCAATAGGAACGAATAGATGTGACCTTTTGACCTGTTGGTTTAAAAAAAAAAAACCTCTCAGAGGTGTTCCATATGCAATAAACCTCGTGACCTGAACTTCTTTAAGGTTTTGTAAGCCCAGCATGAAAGTTCGGCAATTCGGGGTTAAAGCAAATTATTCGCCCAGTGCTATGGCCTACATCAGATCCCTTGTACATCAATTATTTTGGGGTATCACCCAACAGTAGGAAAGCAGAGCATTAATGCACTCACTACAAGCGGCCGGTAACTGGTGTGATGCTTATTGCAGCCGCTAACGCCTGACTACCCAGTCAGGATTTACCGGGTGCGATAAATACCACCAAAGTACGAGTTTTGGGTGCTCACCTCACTAAAATCCTCATGTTACGGTCAATGCCAGGCATTCTTTCACTGCTAAATATCATCATGTTCGACCTGTCAATATTTATCATAAAACCCATAACTGCGATATGTGCTGTAACAGCAGTTACATGGCTGCAACTGCACACTTTCCTACATATTACCAAAGAAGTGCATTTATTTCGCTTATCAGAGTACAATTTTGACCAAATCTAGAACTTTTCCATTTTCGTCAACCAGTGTTACCTTTGTCTGATTAAACATGCTCAGAAGTGCTGTGCCTAATACCATACTTAACAGAATTTCCCTGGAGACTCTCTGAACAAAAAGCCACAATTCCTGTAGAGCCCACCTGTAGATAGACAGTACTTACTATGCATTTGACACAAACGGAGTTCTGCAATTCAGAATGGTAAATGTGCTACAGTAATATTGCATACACCTTATAGTATGACCTCACAGATCAATCAATCAATCAATCATATCATTTGTAATATCTGCATATGCAATTCAAATCAGGCATGGAGCTGTGTAGCTAGGACCTGCAAGCATGATATTAAGAGTTGTAGGGTTGTGTGCTCAAACTCTGCGAGCGTGCTAACCTTACTTTCACAGTGCATACCTGTAATATTGCACTAAACAAATATAGACCCCACAAATATTACAAATGTGACAAATGAAAACATCTATACCTGCTAATATCACACAAACACATTCACCAGGAAGCAATTACATTCCGTGCAACACAGCAGCACTTCAAAATGAAAGTTCACTATTCTCCCGCCAAAAACTAGTTTGTTCGGTTCGCAAATATTTGTCCACTACCTACTGACTGCGAGCACTGACAACAGGATGAAACAAAGAGAGACACAGTGGCATTCGAAGTATTGTGTGGTCCTCTGTAGGGAGCATCCATCTTCCACGTTACAAACGCCCTCCTTAAAAAGATAAAGGTGTTTACTGTCAGAAAAAAGTAACCCAAATAGCAGGTGCACGGCTAATGCTATCTCCTGTGCACACACGTCCCAACACTCATTATTTTGGAATTCATACGCATTATGTTGACAAACATTACAAATACTCTACAATTTGATAAATATGAATGAGCCCCCATCTTTGAAAACACATTGGGCTTAATTTACAATTAGACATTACTCCCTCGGTGCACCTAGCACATCCTCAAAATTCAACAAAACCTACCACCATCCAGGAGGTACAACGTCAAGACTGTAGGATTTGGGAACTAATGAAGGGCCCCTCTATTTCAGGGTACACCAAAGGGTACTCCTTAAGAAGCAATAGATGTGCTGTGTGGGGTGCCTGGGAAGTAGGGGCCACACACATTTTCGCAAAAAGACAAATACAGGAGGACCTCTAGATGGAATGGACAGCACAGTTGTACAACTCGATCTAAAATTTTGTTCCTGTAGCTTGGAAATTAATTGGTTTTATCTGTCACAGCCACTGGAAAATGTACATTAATTTATAGCTCGGAGATCTAATGCTGCCACCATTATCAGATGGGCTTTCAGTACTAAAGTAGCTAAGTCTTACCTCTTTATTTTTAATTATACATGTAAACCAGTGACATTATGCGCTGCTGCCACCAGGCTTATGCCATTCCCGACAGGTTTTCTAGGAAGATTTGGCTACCCAAACAAATCAGAACTCTGGGACGCTGAGAGGAGATTTGCATTGGTCATCAGAGGTGATATTTTGAAAAACAGCTGTTTGTCATCTCGAGAGTGGTCCTAAGCATGTGATTTCCACCTTGAGCCCTGATGGAAAGCTTATTAATGATGAGGGAGACCTAGGACTTATAACCTCAGTCCTGATATTAGCTTGTCATGTTAGACTTACACGATTCATAGCAAGGTCGACATTCCATACGTTGAGATGATGCCACTAAGAAGATGTCCATGCGTTCCCAGTCTGTGGAATGCACACTAATCACTGGATCCTATTATGAAGTGCTTCACGCGTTGCATTTCTTTAAGATTTTTGAGTCTATTCGGGAATTTCTGTTTTCTCTCCACAGAACTACCAAAACTTTCTACCTATTCTTTCAGAAAAGGATCATTTATTTTCATGTGTGGAAGAATTAATTTGTACAGCCGAAGAATGGAGCTGTAATCTTCGGAGAGAGAGGCAAAAAGAGCTCGAATTTCTGACAAATGTCCATGTCTTTTGAATATAACAAAGTCTTCTTCCGGATGAACCATAAAGATGCTCTGGAGCTACAATAACTGCTCGTTTACATAGTGCCAATATCGGCAACACTCGCCACCCCACCATACAGCAATCTCCTATAGAAATAACCAAACAAGACACCTTCTTTGTGGAGAAAACTGCTGCAGGTTTATTAGCATTACAAATATGCCAACATGGTGGGTTATCTTACGGGCGATCCCAAGGCAGGCAGCCCCTCGCCGCCTGCCACCTGATGAGCCAAATTACACCGTGGCCTCCCCAACGGTGTTTGCCATATTTTGGGGGAGGGATGACCCCTCCCACCAGTGGACCCACAGACCACGCCCCTGCTCACGCCCCATACGGGGGCGGAGCCTGCCAGGCAACCCCCGGTTGCTCAGGTCCACAACCGCCCGTAGGACTAACGGGCGCCGTCGCTCCTCCAGGGTCCAACGCGAGGACCTCCCTGTGGATATTTGGCCTTTGCACCCTTGTTGTGCTTCTGTACATGGTACCCGTATGTACCTACAGCCTCTGGATCGCCCTGTAACTCCGCCTGCAACACAAAATAATACATTAGATAAAACCCCCCCCCCCACCCTGAACGCCGGGTATGCGGTAGGGAGGGAAACGGCGTCAGGGGAATGGGCCAAGAGGGCGCCCAGGGGGCGGGGAGAGGTATATGTACCTCGCCCCCTCCCCGGAAGTGACGCGGCACCTGGACCACTGAGGGTCCCAAACACTGGAAGGCTGCCTCCTGTGGCACTAAGGTGGCCGCCCTCTTAGCGGGTCTCCTTCGTGGACCCCGGGCAGCCTGCATAGTGCCAATATCGGCAACACTCGCCACCCCACCATACAGCAATCTCCTATAGAAATAACCAAACAAGACACCTTCTTTGTGGAGAAAACTGCTGCAGGTTTATTAGCATTACAAATATGCCAACATGGTGGGTTATCTTACGGGCGATCCCAAGGCAGGCAGCCCCTCGCCGCCTGCCACCTGATGAGCCAAATTACACCGTGGCCTCCCCAACGGTGTTTGCCATATTTTGGGGGAGGGATGACCCCTCCCACCAGTGGACCCACAGACCACGCCCCTGCTCACGCCCCATACGGGGCGGAGCCTGCCAGGCAACCCCCGGTTGCTCAGGTCCACAACCGCCCGTAGGACTAACGGGGCGCCGTCGCTCCTCCAGGGTCCAACGCGAGGACCTCCCTGTGGATATTTGGCCTTTGCACCCTTGTTGTGCTTCTGTACATGGTACCCGTATGTACCTACAGCCTCTGGATCGCCCTGTAACTCCGCCACAGCTCTGGGTGTGGCCACCGTCACAGCCAGGGCCCCCACCAAGGTAGGCCTCTTCACCTCCATCTTTCTAATTCCAGGGCCTCTCCCAGGTCCAGCAAAACAAGTCCATGCCCACTCTGGCAGGCGCGCCCCATCCTCTTTCAAACTCCCAGTGAACTTAGCATGCAGCAGGCCATGCGGTTGAACTAAACCCTCCTGTTCAGTGGATCTGCGCCTGGCACTGTAAACTCTCCTGCGTGCGGAATCCCCGGCATCCTCTGACCGAGCCCCTCGCCTCACTCACAGTGATGATATCTCTGCCCATCATAACACCCCTGCCCACAACTGGTTGTTTAACTTATACCAGAAGTATTTCATATCTGGCCGCACTGTCCTCCTACCCCGGAGGGTCAAAACATTGCCTCCCGGTTGTATGACCAAATTGATGGGAGGGAGACACCCCCTAGACTTGTGCCGCAGCTTCTACAACAAGCTGTTCCAGCGCATACCAGGGGCCCCAAACCAAATTATCTCAGAAGTGTGCTGTGCTTCTACCTCAAACTGCTAGCGCATGCCTGGGCCCCCAACCAAGGTAAGTCGGTGATGGAAAACCCCTGCCCCCATATATTGGATTCCTCCCATCGTGCCACTCACAGGACGCACGGACGGCCCTTCACCCAGACCTTTGATCCTGGAAATTAAAGACATGCTCAGATACTAACATCCTTTAATGAGCACTGCACACCCTCTTATAACTAATCCATCTTGCACCTAGTTGCACAATAACACTGCACCCCATCAAACCTCGGGTGCCTTTGGACAGCTCAACGTTGGCCTGTACAGGATACACTTAACCTGTCCTCCTGCCACTCCCCTGGGTGGCTACGGACGGCTGTACCTTTAAAAACCTTGGAATTCCTATTGTCCCACCTGCTTGATGCGCTCTGCTGCCAAGCCCGCCCAGAACGCTTTGGTTGTGGCTGGTTGCACCTATTTGCACAATAACAATGAGTGTCCTATCAAACCTCTGGTGCCTCCCCGGGTGCCTTAGGGATACTCAGAAGTTCGCCTGTACATCATACACCTAACCTGTCTTCCGGCCACTCCCCTGGGTGGCTGCACACGGCTGTACCTTTGAAACCCTTGTTATTCCCATGTGCATTACTTGTTCAACCCACAGGGTGAAGGGCCCTCTAGGAGGCGACCAGGCCCACTGGGCCATACAACATAACCTCCAGTTGTTGCACAAGAATACCCTCCGGGAGTACCACATAGTCCAGACTCCTCCTGTTTAAGCCAAAAGTGCTCTGGTAGTTGTCCGTATATGAGATCCACCCCTCTATTTCGCCCCTATTGAGGTAACAGCACCCTATTGGTACTGGTCCTCATGCCCTGCTGACTGGATAGTGCCTATTCGTGTGTAGCCCAAAACCCTGCGTTTTTCTGAAGGTGTCCCAGGAATGTGCTGAAACTTAGCTTACTTCGCTGCTGGGTGCCCCTCGCACAGTCACAGGTGTTTCTTTGCCTTCCCTATTCTGGATCCCAAATTAGGAAGATATTGCAAGCCCCACTCCTGGGCGACTAAAAGAAAGCCTAAATAGACGGGGACTTGGCCTATTCTTCACCTCCTGTGTAGTGCTCTGGACTGTTCAGACAAGCGTAATAAGGCCTTAAAATCACGTGTATCAGATCCTCAGTGCTACCTCCGCTGGGTATCTGATATGCTCCCTATCTGTAGTACCTTGTAGATCTTCAATTATGCCAACATCGAGGCCATTGTAATCACCCTCCATCCTCCTGTGCATTGATCATTTGGCTAAGCCAATGGGGACCCTGGAACAGCTCTTTGAACCTGCTGTCCTCTGCCCAAAGCAAGCACCACCCACTGTTTCCCCAAAGTAGGTCCGGTTAGGATCGGAGTGTAAAATGGTCTTGCTAGCTTGGCCACTTCAGGCTAATATACCATGAAACCATCCTCCCCCAAGTACGCGCCTGCCCAACTACTGGTGCGTCTAACAGGAGGCCTTAGGGAAAACCTGTCACAGTTAAAATCAGTAGCAAACTATGCACACCACAGAGGAGACTCACCTAGTTACCATACTGTCACAGAACGCTACCACCATGCCTGCTGGCACCAGTGCAAAACCTGTCTTGAGCCCATGTTGCCGCAGTGCGCCTCTCGCAGACATGTAAGGGACAAGAAAATCCAGCAATCAACGGTTGTTCCTGCAATTTATATAACGTCGTTTTATCCAGGTAAACTTGCTGCTGGGTTTAGCATTAGGAGGCCGTGGACTTTCAACTACACCACTGCATTACCCACAGTGAGCAGCCGTAGTCAACACTGGTAGGCCCGGGCAAACTCGGGCAGGCCTTTGCTTCCCCAGGTATATTTACCTTTGCTGCGATTCCGCGCATGGTAAGGATATCCGCAATGCATGACCACCAGCAGTATGCTTGCCTCTGTACTAAAAGACAACTAAATTCGAACCTTGGTGGCAAAATCGGTGCGTTTGCTGCTGCGAGTTTGCCCCACCTTCCTCACTGTAGGCTCCCACCTGCCAAATACACCATCAACCGAATGTAAACAGCAAGACAGTGCCACCTGGTGGGTAAAACACCCCCTGTGAGTAGCTCAATAGCATCTGCTTGTGTTTCTTACTGCCAGTATTTTGCCGCCAAAAGAGGGACTTAACCATTCCTACAAACCGTGTACACTGGCCCGTGACACCAAATGACGAGCCACCATGTCTGGTGCTCAACCCCCAAACAAGGACGAACCACGTCCACTTCGCCTCAGCGATCCAGTCATGCAGGCCACACGCCACTGGTTCCTCATCCTTACTACGCTCGTGGCGCGGACCCAGTGTATATATAACTTTAATATAAGCATATAAAAGAAACCTCACAGATCGGCAGAGCAACATTAGCTGCCTCTCAAAGTACTGCTGAGCATAAACCAGGGAGTACGATGTACTAAAAGGAATTGGTAATGGATAATAGGTGCAAGAAACGGAGACGGCCCGCTGCGCCTTGGGCACCTTTGAGGAACATAACAAGAAGTAAAGGTATATGGGTATCTAAATGTCATTGACGGAACCCGGGACTGGAAACAGTCCCACCGGCAGCACAGAAAAGCAGCAGATGCCGCAAGCAGCTGCGTAGGACGAGTCTCACCAGGCAGGGAAGGAAAGCCCTTTAAAACTGTGAGGCTCATAGTTCCGGCCGTGGTCAATCTGGCGCCTGCAGAAATCAAAAGGCAATCCTGCTCCAAACCAAAACTCCCTATCTCTCCAAAGCAATAACATGATATGAAGAGCGCCCGTTCACCAGTAGGTATTGCGTCGCTAAATAACACATGGTTCAATTACCCAAGACAATGGAACTCATTTATCGGCCTCAGATGGATGGAAAGCTGATTGGACCCACCGGGAATTGAGTCTGTGACCCTGGCGTCGGGCACCGGTCCCTGCCGTGGAGGATTAGTCCACAGAGCCACCGGACCTGGTCCTGATGACACCCTCAGACCAGCTATCTTGAAAAATCAGATATTGCATTATACGGTGATATGTTGCCTATCCTAAATAAATGATACAAGAGCAAGACCCTCCTGCAATCTATGGGTTCTGTAAGTTGGCACGGGGAGGTCGGCAGCGGTTCTCACCCTCACCGTATGATGAGCCGGCACTGAGGATCGAACCAGATTCCCCGCTCCAAGATTTGCACTTCTGGCCACATTCTCTCCCTCACAAGTTTTAATTACCACTTAGAGGGTACCCTTTCAGAGTGCCCATCATGCATGCCGGTCCTCTGCCAAGTACCTAGGGAAAGAGGCAAAAGCCTGCTCCCTATAACCCTCGAACGCTCCCGTGAGTAGTCAGCTGGAGCCGTCTGTGAAAACTCCGGCTAACTTCGCACTGAGCCGTCTACATCCGCCGGTGCAGCGCAAGCATGAGTGCCATTCCACGAACGTGACGCCACAGGACCACTGCCCAACAACACCGCCTCGGAGCCGCAACTCCCATGCGGAAAGTGTGTCGCTCCTACACACCGCGTCAGGCACCAACTTCCCCAGCGCTCGGTACTTTTAAAATTATAGGTGAAATGGCAAAGCTGTTACCGGTCCAATTCGCCGAAACTCTGGGTTCCGAGGCAGTGAAAACACCTCAATTACCGACCTGTCTGGAGGAGGCTCCGACCCGGCTCTCCCCACTGTGCCCCTCAGCATCCCGCAGTGCATCAGCGCTATCCGAGGATCACAATCATGCCCGCAGGAACACACAACACACTGCCCCGTCATGACCATTCCTCAGCCTTCGCCTTCACGGCCACCAAAAGTTGACTCGCCTCAGGGGGGCCTGAGCCCTCAGCCTGAAACCTGGAGGGGGAGGCACAAGTACACCAAAGAAGATTGCCCCAACGGGCCCCGTACTCCCCCCTGATACACCGACGCAGGCTGCACCAACCAGGGTGCGACGAGGAGCGGCGACCAAGCGGGTGGCGAAGCCCACCGACCTGCAACAGCAGCTATAACTTAACTCAGGGACCCAACCCTTGACCATAATTTGACCCTATAACTTTTTAGAGTCAGAGACCTCAACCACTTGGTCAGCCCCCCACATATATCGCGATTCCACTAGGCCCCTTATCTGTGTCGAGCAGGAAATCGAGATGTTCCCCATAATCCGCACAGAGAAACAGGTCAATGTGCGTGATAACCACGCAGCACCTCTCCCAGTCTGGCCATTAAAACAAGGCATTAGACTGAGATTGTTCAATTACTCTATACAGTGCTGGTGTGTACGGAGAAACCGTCAAACCGAAGGACAGTGCCACCTGGTGGCGTAAACACCTCACTGCACCCCCAGAGTATGTACATGGACGAACAATAGGTAGGTGTTAGTGCTCTTTGGAAACTAACTTTACCATGATTTTGAACATCCTCCTCACCCTGTGAGAGGCCGGTCCTCCCAATTCGTGTTCGCGAGTCTCCAGGTGTTGGCCTCTAAAAACAGACGCCCGTTAAGTAACACCACACAAAACCAAGATTTTACAGGGCACATTCCGGCAAACGGTCATATAGGTCGAATCCCAACATTAGAGTGTGGCAAAGACTGGTGCTCGGAGAGCGCCGTCCCCTCTACTCAAATGACTGCACCCCATAGGGGGTTGTGCCATTTAAAAAATTCCCCCGCACCATACACGAGGGTCATTGCCCAATGCTCCCTCCAAACAATCTTGCCAACTGCAGTGTACTGTTCTTGTCAAATAAAATTGCTACGCGCACAATCTGCTGTTACTTGGAGCCAAGGACAAGCGGAAGATCAGGTGTGTTGTTTCCCACACCAAAGCGGCAAGCAAAATTGGTCTAGTCCTAAGTCAGAAGGGCGTGCATGACCCGCCAAAGGACGTGGTCCCCACCGTAGCAGGATTGCTCCAGTGGGGCGGGCCTTGTCCCTTCCCCCACCCCCCAAGGACTTAACCGACATGAGGCCATGCGGCTCTCGCCTCGAGGCTTCCGAGGCAATTTACACCCTCCCCCTTATGGTTTCACACCTCCTCCGATGCCATCTGCATGGCAATGGAGGGTGCTTCACTCGAATAGCACTGCACGGACCTCTAAACTCGCTTGACACAAAACACATTTCCCACCCTCGGCTGAGGATTATTGGGGTGCTCCCCGACTGTAAATTCCGCGGAGGGGGTCGAGCGTTGCTAGACTTCGACCTCCCAAGCGGAGGACGCCATGTCTGATCACCAGTTCCTTTGCTGCCATTTGCACCACAACTGGTGTAGCAGAATGGCCTCAGGCTCTCCAAATACCATCAATTAGTGATATACCTTCTCAGAATTAAGATTAATGTGGATGAGAGTACAGGAAATCTGCTGGATACTATCTCGCCAAGTGTTGGTGAGGGGGGGGTCTGGCCCGCCCGCATAGGGAGGCCCCTCCCCGCGTCCTATCGGTCACCCCTAAGAGCGGGTGTAAGCAGATGCATTTACGCTGACATTATACTGGCTCCTTTACGCCTGTGACCTAGCGCGGAGTTAATCAGCCTACCTCCGTACCAATGAAGATAATGCCTGTGCTAATTTCATTCGCATCATTCATGTGCGGCAAACTTAACCACATTAAAACAAGGAAACCAAACAGAGGAAACCTCCTTGCATTGAAATGACCCCGCTAACCCCTGCGGTGGAGAAAAACCCAGGGCGTGCAGCTGCGGCAGAGACGGCCTGTTGGCCACCGCATCCACCCCACGTGCAATGCGGAACCTACCTGCCTTGGGCAAACCTACGGACCCTATCTATACTGGTCCCAATCGAGGTAGGTGAGTGCCCAATACAACCGCAGGTCACACCGTGTGCCGATCCGCATACCCACTCCATCCTGGGCCCAAAGGACGGACACCGCGCAGCAATGCCCCGATAAGTACTTGCATATGCTGCCGACCGCATCCAGGCACAGAATCACATGGCCAGTCTACCCTGCCTTCCACACCACCGGGTCGTCAGAAGGCCAACGCCCAAATGTAGGACAAGGGCCGGTCGCAACGAAATGACCGAGGGGCCCTCCCATCCCCACAACTCACCACGACGGACACTACTCGGTCCCGGGGACGCTACGACACAACCCAAACGGCGTACGGGGGGAGGGGCCAAAACGGAGTCAAGGGCGGCCTTCCCTCCCCCTGCCGGGTCCACCGATGCAAACCATGCACCCCTCCTTTGTGCAGGCAGGGGCAGATGGGGAGGATAAGCTCAAACTCCATCCTGAACCCTCCCCCACACGCGACCGCGAGAATGCAAGCCTGTGAGGACCGCACACCCGCCATTGCAGCGGCCCCTCTCCGCATAATCTCTCCCACATGGGGCTGTCCCCCACCCCGGGAAGTAGGGGCCCTGACTCTCCAACCACAGGGAGGGCGACTCCAAGTGTCATGAATGAAGGGAATTCTTACCCTCCTCCGAGATAATGCCGTTTGCTTCCTCTATGCCGCTCACACCCTTCCTGCCACTGCCTGCACCGCAGGACCAGCCTGTGACCAAATCGTGCCCAGAGGGAGCCTATGCACCCGACGAGGCTGCGAGTCACCTTCAATATCCCGCTCCAATGCTACCACCGGGCACCAGACGGGAGGCCCGACAACTTGCCCCAGAGTTGCAGAAACGCAACCATCAAGCACGAACTCACCGCAACAACAACGGCGAAACGCCATCCCGACATGCCTGCCACCAGACACTGGTGGGGGACAAAGAGACATTGCGGGGATCCCGGCGCAACCAAACGGCGTCAGGGGAATGGGCCAAGAGGGCGCCCAGGGGGCGGGGAGAGGTATATGTACCTCGCCCCCTCCCCGGAAGTGACGCGGCACCTGGACCACTGAGGGTCCCAAACACTGGAAGGCTGCCTCCTGTGCCCTCCTGTGGCACTAAGGTGGCCGCCCTCTTAGCGGGTCTCCTTCGTGGACCCCGGGCAGCCTGCATACTCCCGTCTGTTTCAGATAAGCAGATTTGTGTTGTCACACACCCGTATATCAGAATCTGGCACCTACAAAGACACACCGTCACCTCTGAAGATGTACAGTGTCCTACCTGCTCTCATCTCTGAGGTGCCAACCCTTGGCTGAAGAGAGGTATTTATAGTTCACAATATGAAGTACCTAGCAGAGCTTTGGATGGGATCCCAGCGAGGAGTGCGTGTGAAGTTCACCTCTTTGGCGGTACCTGAAGTCACAACAGTGTCAGTGTGTTTCCAAAGTCCTGTTCCATGGATGAACAATTAGGGTCAGCACCGGAGAGCCTTGTGCACAGTGTGCTGCTGCTATATCTAGAGAGAAGAGCTCTGCGGCGCCAGGACGTCTGCACATCCTTTGGTACCTGAATGCGTCTTCAGCTCCATTATGTGACAACAACCCAGGGAGCATCAGCAGAAGTGTTTCCTCTTACAACTGTTGAAATAGAAACGTCATCCATGAGTGGATCACTCCTTTTCACGGCTAGGAATGAAGCCTAAATTGTCGGTCTGCATGAGCCTCCATTGATTCTTAAAGTTTTGCTGCCCCACGAGTTTGCCTTTACATTCACCGAGGTTTCATGCAGTGTAATTTATTTTTAGAAGTTGCTTTATATTTGGACCCCAGGGAGCAACCCTCACGGATCATGTTAGCATCCCCTTTGTTGACATGCCACGCGGCACCACCTGAGGGATTAATGGAAACGGAGGCTCAGGGATCACTGACAAAATATCGATGGACAAAATATCGTGTTCCCAAAATATCGGGACATAAATATTGATGTCACAAATATCGACATCCTATCTACATAATGGTAAGTACTAAAATATCGAGAAAAAAATATAGTTGTTAACAATATCGAAGTAAAAAATATCGTTTTTTAAAATGTATACAAAATAATGTAAAATAAATTAAATAATACATATAACTTAAGAAATATTTAGAATTATTAGAAAATGTTAACAATTATAAGTAATAAATGTAATGTAAAAATAAATTAAACATACATATATAAAATATAATACATATATTTACTTAATAATAATTAATAAAAAATTACTTTAATAATTTATAAAATGTTAGAAATATATTAAAAATGATAAATATATATATATATATACATACACCTGTAACATAAAAAAACAAAAATATATATAAATTAAATTATTAAAATATTTATTAATTTTTAAAACTACATTTTACACTACATTAACTGCAACAGTAGGGAAAGTGTTGGATAGCGGAGGTGAATAAATTACTATTCCCACTCCAGCGAGTGCAACAGTAGGGAAAGTGTTGGATAGCGGAGGTGAATAAATTACTATTCCCACTCCAGCGAGTGCAACAGTAGGGAAAGTGTTGAATAGCGGAATGGAATAATTTACTATTCCCACTCCAATAAGTGCAACAGTAGGGAAAGTGTTGGATAGCGTAGGGGAATAAAATACTATTCGCACTACAGGGAGTGCAACAGTAGGGAAAATGTTGGATAGCGGAGGGGTAAAAATTACTATTCCCACTCCAGTGAGTGCAACAATAGGGAAAGTGTTGGATAGCGGAGGGGAATAATTTACTATTCCCACTCCAATAAATGCAACAGTAGGGAAAGTGTTGGATAGCGGAGGGGAATAATTTACTATTCCCACTCCAATGAGTGCAACAGTAGGGAAAGTGTTGGATAGTGAAGGGGAAAAAATTACTATTCCCACTCCAGCAAGTGCAACAGTAGGGAAAGTGTTGGATAGCGGAGGCATAAAAATTACTATTCCCACTCCAGGGAGTGCAACAGTAGGGAAAATGTTGGATAGCGGAGGGGTAAAAATTACTATTCCCACTCCAACTAATGCAACGTTAGAGAAAGTGCTGGATAGCGTAGGGGTAAAACTTACTATTCCCACTCCAGCAAGTGCAACAGTAGGGAAAGTGTTTGATAGCAAATGGAAATAATTTACTATTCCCACTCCAGCGAGTGCAACAGTAGGGAAAGTGTTGGATAGCGGAGGGGAATAATTTACTATTCCCACTCCAGCAAGTGCAACAGTAGGGAAAGTGTTGGATAGTGGAGGGGTAAAAATTACTATTCCCACTCCAGCAAGTGCAACAGTAGGGAAAATGTTGGATAGCGGAAGGAAATAAATTACTATTCCCACTCCAGAAAGTGCAACAGTAGTGAAAGTATTGGATAGCGGAGGGGTAAAAATTACTATTCCCGTTCCAGCGAGTGCAACAGTAGGGAAAGTGTTGGATAGCGGAGGGGTAAAAATTACTATTCCCACTCCAGCGAGTGCAACAGTAGGGAAAGTGTTGGATAGCGGAGGAGAATAAATTACTATTCCCACTCCAATGAATGCAACAGTAGGGAAAGTGTTGGATAGCGGAGGGATAAAACCAAAGATTACAGCTATTGAACCAAAAACCACAAACAAAATAAAAACAAAACAATTACCAAAAATATTTATAAATTAATAAATGAATATTAATGATCAACTATTGATTAATTTATTTAAACTAAATTACTTTCCACCCTCTACCCCAAGAAACACCAAAACACACACCTAAAAATATTTACACAATTTCCATAACTAATTTTGCATTCATATATTAATAACAATTAACAACAAATCATTAATTAATGTTATAAAAATCCCAACATTTACAACTATAAACCCCACAACTCACACATCAAAATAATTCCACAATTAGCATATTTAATATTTAATTAATTAATTAGCATTAATTAGCAAATAATTAATTAATTATAAATAATTTACCTACCACCATATTCCCCTATAAATGACACCACCAATGTTGTAAAACATGACACAATAAACATAATTAATTAACAATTAATTAATTAATTGATAACAATTAACAAGCAAAATAAAAACAATTAATAATAAATTAATTCACACAATAAACACTATAAAATAACAATAAATAAATATTATATTAAAAATATTAAAAAATGTATTAAAATTAAATTACTTCCCACCCTACTCCCCTATCAACCCACAACCCGCTCCTAAAAAATTACACAATTAACACAATTACCAATCAATTAATAATAATTAACAACCAAATAAATAATTAATAATAAAGTAATTACCACAATTAACAATAAAAAATATTAAATACATAAATATTAATTAATAAAAAATATTAATTAATTAATTCAAATTAAATTACTTCCCACCCTATTCCCCTATCAACCCACAACCCGCTCCTAAATAAATGACACAATGAACATAATTACCAATTAATTAATAATAATTAACAACCAATTAATAAATAATTAACAATAAATTAATTACCACAATTAACAATAAAAAATATTAAATACATAAATATATATTAATAAAAATAATAATTAATTAATTTAAATTAAATTACTTCCCACCCTGTTCCCCTATAAACCCACAACCCACTACGGAACTAAAACGCAAAATTTAATTAAAAAAAATTAATAGCTTCTAAAAATTCTTAATACATTTATTATAATTAAATTACTTTCTACCCTATTCCCCTATAAACCCACAACCCGCTATGGAACTAAAACGCAAAATTTAATTTAAAAAAATTTAATAACTTCTAAAAATTATTAATAAATGTATTATAATTAAATTACTTCCCGCCCTATTCCCCTATTAACCCACAACCCACTACGGAACTAAAACGCAAAATTTACTTAAAATAAAATTAATAACTTCTAAAAATTTAATACATATATTAAAAAACAAATGCAATACTTAGACAAAAAAATAGAACACATACATTTAAAATACATACTAAAATACATAACACTAACTAAAAAAACGATATTTTTAACAACTATGGGGCCGATTCCGATTCGGGCCGGAAATCTCTCCGATCGAGCCGGACCCGGAGAGATTTCCGACCGAATCGGACCCGTGCAGTCCGACCGAACGAGTACGATGCGCACGTATGCCATTGGACTCGAGTCGGTCGGACTCCCATTGAAGTCAATGGGAGCCGGTCGTACAACGCGTACGCGGGCTCCCATTGACTCCAATGGGTGCGAGGCGAACAGGGGCGCCCCCTACATCGTGTACGCGGCGAGCGACTCGCGCCGTACACGCACAGGTAGGGGGACCCATGGGTCCCCCCTGTGTGCGACTCGCGCGGCTACGCATACAGGGGGTCCGACACGGACCCCAAAGTATGGCTCCGACTGCTCTTTCGAGCCGGAGTGCGCGGCTCGGTCGGACTGCTCGCGGCGCGCATCGTACTTACCTGGCCGGGGAACGTCTCCATTGCGCGGTGCGAGTCGAGTCCGAGCGAGTCGGTCGGTGCGGTTAGACCCGGGAACGAGTTGGTCGGAGCGGTCGGGACGCCCGGACGAGTCGGTCGGCGATTTCGCATCGTACTCGCTCGCCCGGACGCGCGTACCAATCGGTCGGGAAATAGGGCCACCGAATCGGATCCGGTTAAGCCAAATCCGATTCGGAGCCCTACCGGCCGAGATCGGAATCGGCCCCTCAATTTTTTCTAATGATATTAATGACTTCGATATTTTTGAAAACGATATTAATGACTTCGATATTATTAAAAACGATATTACTTACCTTAAACTCGATATTTTGTACCACGATATTCTGACAGTCGATATTTTTGTATCCCGATATTTTGCACTCGATATTAGTGCAAGTCGACAATAAAAACTCAATATTCTGACTGTTTACCCTTTATCATTGTCTATGCCGACCTATTGTTTAGTACTGTGTGCTACACTACATTATGATACAGAGAAATAGGTGTAGTATCATGTATGCTCAGAATGCTTTGGGAGTTTGGGTATCTTTATACCTTGATCTTGAAGATTCTCTCACAGACCAGGTCTTTTTCTGGTTGTTTGAATTGGATCCCCAGTAATGCAGGTGAGGTTTCTATGTTGCTTTCGTCCGTATTTGTGGTTGTGCGTAAGTTGTGGTGGTTAGTGTTGTTTGATGTGGTGTCTAAATGTCTAATGTGATAAAATGTCGTGCGCAGTTGAGAGTTCAACATCCATTACTTTGTTTGCAAGTGACTTACATAAAAAGCAAATTGAAGGAATGAGGTGTGACTGCACTCAATATATTGACCTGAGACCAAAGTCGTATCCTCCCTAATGGAAATAATTTAATAAGGAAAAAAGGGAAAACCTATACTCCACCAAATTCAAAGGTGGGGAAAGGCAAAACCTTTTTTTTTATATACAACCCTCACCCACTCTAATAGTGGCATGCTTCATCATCGGATTTACCCTGACTGCTAAAGGTCTGGGTGGGCTCAACCATGTTCCACGGAGCACTTAGAAGAGATTTTTTGTAAACTTTTTTTTACATTTAAGAATTCCTCACTCACCCCAAGGTATCCCTTTATTCACGGGGTGACTGGGAACAGTTAAAAACTATTAATAAGAGGGGCAATAAGGATATTTTTGGTCCTATGACTCTAACTTATAATTGCCAACATGTTTCTCCCTACTCAACTGGCCTCAACACGTCCTGGGCATTCTTCAGGGCGGTAACAGAAAAGGAGTTCCCCCAGTGACGCACTTCTGCAAATTTTACAGGTAAAGGCGTAGCATGCAGAAGCTAAGCTAGTGCATGCAAAAAAACTCAGATATATTTGCTGTATATCTGAAGTACCTGTAATAAAAGAAGGTATATTGTATTATCATTCATGCATACATACTATCTCATAGGTGAATGTTGTGTCCTTATATTTTTTTACATGTATCCTTTTAAACGTTTAGATTATGTGACATATACATTTCCTATCAGGTGAAGGCTAGAAATATTAGGTTCATTGTCTCTTGTATTTCTTCATTAAACTTAGTCTCCAAAATTCGAATATCCATTTACTTGCTGAGTGTAGCAAGATTCATTCACATGCGATTGGTGTGCACCCAATTATACAAGCAACAGTTGGAAAGTTAGACCAGTGGCCATGACATGCAACAGTTTCGAAGATGTGTAAAATCCTAGTCATTAACAGAATGATTTTGACTTACCCCGATAATTAATAATTTTTATATATATCGGTGTCGGTGGGGGTAGGCCCTGTAGTCACACTTTGTTATATTGACATTATTGTCAGAATTGTAAATAAAAGCTGGGCGGGAGAGAAAAAGGAAAAAATAGGAGACTCAAGTTAGCTTCAGTTTATCAGAACCCGCATGGTCAATGCGCCGTCATATCCGATATTAAACTCGTTGGCAGGTGTACTCATGTTTTCAATGGTCCTACCCGCAGCAAACCTGCTCGGTGCTCCGCTCAACCTGGCTGGTGACAGAGCAAACAATGAGCTGCTCGTTAAATGTACCCGCCGGGTTTGTCAGCTGTGATCACTCTGGCGGACACATGATTGGTAGGCGTGTCCTTGCCTCCAGACTTCCTCACGTTCCGATGTGCCCGAATCGGAGTAGTTCCGATGTGGGCTGGGAGGCGGGAAGGGATCGGGGTTGGGAAGTCTTTTCTCTATCCCTGTCTCCCTAGCGGTTTAGAGTATATTTACATGTAGTCCCCATATGACATTGGGTCTTCCACAAAAACCGAGCATTCTGGGACATGTATTCCCAACATAATACCCTAGTTTTTATAAACATATTTTAACCCAGCTCCTGACTAAATAATAGACATTTTGCGCTGTCCGTCTGGCAGTCGTGCAAATAGCAGAGAAACATCACGGTTCACCCGGCTGCTGGCTAACCTGCAGCAATTCGGCACTGTGCAGCTGGCGAATGCAAATAGCAAAAAAAGTCACTATTTACCTGGCTGCTGGTTAAATAGTAGACATTCTGCACTGTTCATCTGGCAGCTAAGCAAATAGCAGGAAAACTTAAATATTTACCCGGCTGCTGGCTGAAAAGTAGAGATTCTGTGCTGTTTGACTGACAGCCATGTAAATAGCATAACAACTTCACTTTTTTCCTGCCCACTGGCTAAACAGTAGAGATTTTGCACTGTTTGGCTGGCAGCCATTCAAAAAGCAGAAAATCTTCACAATTTACCAAGTCGCTGTCTAAATATTAGATATTCTGCCCTCTTTGGCTGACAGTTTTTGGAAAACTTCTCTCCTCCCCCACTCCCCCACCTGAGGCTTCCAACATCCCATCCTAAGGGGACCCCTTCACCATTGCAAATTAGTAGCTATCCCAACTTGAGGGTCATTAGCTCATTAATGGCTTGCAACAGCAATTGCAGTCACAACTCTTATTAAATTCCTTTCCGAATTGGAAAGGGGAGGGAGGAAGCCCCTTTCATGAGCCCTCCTATTTGCAATTGAAAAACAATAGCAAAAGTCATTTTACTAGTCTAGACATTTCTAACTCGTAAAAGGGTTTGTACACAATGATAAGTACTTTTGTGTTCACAAACCTTGTGATTTTATGACAGAGGTGTTTAGTGCTAAAAACTGTCTTAGATGCACTCAGTAACTATAGGTCTAGAGGTCCCAATAATTTGATTTTATTTCAAGTTATTTTGACAGATATGGCTCAGAATGCGACTCCATTACTCCATGGGACAAAACATAGCGATTTGGGAGGCCCTTTATCAAGCTGTCTGGTGCTCCACAAATGCTCCCACTCCTTTACATTTACCTACAGATGTGACTAATGATAAAGATGATTAGAATGTATAAGGGCCAGATATAGGAATACCAAAAGGCTCCATCTTATGAAGACACCTCTTTTTCTGCAGCAAATCAGTGCATTCTGAAATTAATAATTCTTGTTCAGTTCAATTAAACAAATCCAACTAGAACACCTAAACAATGATTTGTACAAGCACAAACTGGAAATGGAAATGTTGCATCCCAGTAACATAGAGCCACCTAATATTTAGGGTGATTTCTATCAAAATAGAAACAATTTCACAGGGCCCCTTATGAAGTGACCAACACAGTATAGTTGAGAGGCTTCTTTCCAATCTCATGACAGGAGTAAGAAAATTATGGGCCTGATTTAGACTTTCGAGTACGGAGTTAACTCCTTCAGGATGGCGGAGGACAATACGTCTGACATCCTGAGGGACCTCCGTCCACCAAATGCAGAGTTGTCCACTGGTCCTGTGGACAACTCTCTACATTGACAGGAGCTGCTGTAATGGCGGTTCCTGTCTATGCCTGAAACATGTGAATTACAGTACAGTCAGACATGATGGTCGGCTAGCAGCCTTAAAAAAAAAAAATTTTGTTTTCCAAACATAAACTCCCAAAGCAGGGGTTTGTTTTAGAAAAACAAAAAAGCGGATGGTCCCATACACTGGGAGTTTTCTCCCAGGGTGACGGTGGTCATTATTTATTTTCCTGTCCCTTACAGACAGGTTTTACTCTAAATAGGGTAGATGGTATATGGTATAAAGTCCTTCCTTCGACTACCTGTACTTTGTTGGGTAATCAATGGAAGTATTCTTTGGAGAAGCCGCAAGCAAAGCAATGGGACTATAAGTAATTTAACTGAATGTCATTGGAATATGAATCAATTTTCCCATTAAATCAGAAAAAGTCATATAGACATCAAAAACACAGAAGAAAAAAACTCAGATATTTTTATTCATTGGCTTTATTACAAATATTGTAAGAAATAACACTGAATAAACAGAGACATTTTGCTACCTCCATTCTTGCTACCTGCTGATCAATCATTTCACAGTTCCACTGTAATACTTGTTTTCCAGACAAAAGATGTGGATCTACTATTGAGGTTTCAGAATTGATGTGGGGTGTTTCCTTTTCAAATATTATTTTCTGGCTGTCGCTCAGACACAGTCTTTGTGCTAGGCGATGGGTCTCACAGCAGCAGCAATAGTGTTGGCCCCAAGCAGAAGTATCCAAAACAAGGACACAATGAAGCATGAGATCCCAGCACCTGCATGTCATCAGCCTTTCTGAATAGTCATCAGGTACAGACAATTTGGCAGCCCTGCTTAGAAGCATTGATACCTTTAACAAGAGAAACCTATGATTTACCCCTTACTTCTACCATCTACCATATGTCATTGCTCTGGAAGAACTAATCAGCAGCCTTTTGCTAAAAAGCACCTCACAGTATTTTTTTGGTTAGTCTTTTTTCCATTCTCTCTCACTTCTGTTTTAGGTCTCCACTCTCTATCCACATGGATGCAGCCAATACACTCCCACTGAGTCGGAAAGCTGTACTTACTCTCCATCACGTCATTCAGAATGAATCCCATGTACTAGACTTTCATCACACAAGGAGTCTTACTACTATGCACTTAGTGGCAGATTTACTAAGGGCCTGCATTGCCCTTGTGTCAACCAAGGTGACACAAAGCAGCACAAGCTCTTAAATGGGATTTACTAAGCCACGCAAAGCCACCTTCCGTGGGTCTGTGTGTCTTAGTAAATCCAGCATAACGCAAGACAGTGCAAATCGCTGTCTTGTGTTACCCTGTGTTGAGAAGGCATTCCATTGGTGGAGTATAGGTAGTCTCATGCATCCACCCATGGCTTTGATGCAATCCCAGATTTACTAAAGTGAGTAAACCTGTGATTGCACTAAAATGGTGAGGCAGAATGAAGAGAAATATCTGTATTGCTCCATGTTACTTCCTCTTTCTATGTGTGCTGCATTCTGCGGCACGCATAGAAAGAGCAAAATGCCTTAAAGGATTGTATTTGTGCAGAAAGGTGCCTATTCCTGCACAATAACTGTCCTACATGTAATACAGGCACACTTTCAGCATGGCGCAAGGGTGCCTGTGTTGGAGCTAGGCAGCACACAGCGCACCAGCACAGGGAGAGAGCAGAAATAGGTAATATCTTAGCAGATATGGCACATTTCTGCACTCTCTAGTCACGCAACACAGAGCAGCAAGTTGTCTTGCTACCTTGCGTTGAGTGACTTCTTAGTAAATCTGCCCCGTGCTGCATACCCACCTCACATACATGCACATGGAATGTCAGCGCAAAGACCTGGAGGTCACACAGAATCCCTCTTTGGGCCATCTGAGACTATCTATCTAGAGCCTCCATCACCCACTCTTCTTCTCATGATTTTGGGCTTCCCCAGGGGCGTAGCTTCAGGGGGGTTTGGGGTGTTACACCCCCCCTAATAAATGTATTCTGCAGTAAATAGTGGGGTACAGGTGCTTTCAGTCGGGTTGGTGAGGTGTTTATCAGATTTCACCAGCCGCGGTCTGTGCAGGTAAAAGCGGTGGGGCGGTGGGGCCCAGTGGGGGGGGGGGGGATTTTGACATTTGACCACGAGGGAAACTAATTATTTATTTAATTTCCCCTCACGGTCGTATGTTGAAATCTCCCCCCACCCAGCCCCACTGCCCCACTGCTCTTACCTGCACGTGCAGCGGCTGGATTTCACTGAGATTTTTACATACACATGCAGACAAAAACACACACACTTATCTCTCTTTTAAAGGTCTTAAAAAATGGATATTTTTACAACATATTGTTTTTAAGTATCCCTGTCAATCCGCATTCCTCTCCTTTCCTGCTGCTCCTTAACCCCTCCCCCCGCCTGGCATCGCATATAATGTATTTTAACCGGCATGAGTGTTGGGAAATCTGAAGCTCACCCCCCCAAATCCTACTGCGCAGGCTATGCCCCTGAGCTTTTCTTTGCTGATTGCCATATCCTTTGACTCCTTTCTTAGCCATTAACCGTTTTTTCCTGGCTTCAGCCATCTGAGTTTCTCACACCCTTTATGCCATCCCTCACAGACTACACTAATTTTCACCCATCCACCTTTAAACTCCTCTGCCGAGTTTTAGTCCCTATGCCCTCAGATCCACCCTCAGACTACTGTGTCAGCATCAGACCGAATCTTCTACAATCAGATGTCAGTGTGTAACAATCCTGGCTTTTTATTTACATTGCATTCTCTGTTTTTTCAGCAAATATTTACCAGTTCTATATGTGGGCTGAAGAGGTGGGATCTTCTAGGGGTTGGCAGTATAAGAAGCATGAATAGGAACCATTTACTAAAGGAATCACCTAATAGATGTGACCTAGACTAACATAGGTGTCGTCCTGTTCCTGTTCATCTTCCTTCACTACCAGGTCCTTCTGTGCCTTTAGCGTTGGTCTACTGCCTCTTCCTGTTTCAAGTCCTCATATTCTGGGTTGTTTTGGATCACTTTATCCTCATTCTAGCTCTGGTATAACTAGTTCTAATTGCCCTGGTCCTGGTTTTCTGAATCTGGGGTCCTGGTTGTAGTGCTTCCTGACCATGGTCTTCCTGGCCCTTCTCCTGGCTCATCCTTGTATTAGCCCTTCCTGAGCCTCATGATTTTGGTACTACTAATCCTCATCGTGATGGGACCTTATCCACCTAGTCCTGGTTCTCCTAGGACTGGCACTCCTAGTCTTGCTGGTTTGAGTCATCCTGATTCTCCTTGCCCTAGTCTTTGTTCTTGGGGTGACACCCGGTAATACTGCCACTGGTCCTAGTCCTCCTTATTAGGTTCTCTTGGACTTGGCCTGGTCATTTTGGTCCTGGTCTGGTCCCATTGGTCCTCGTGGCTCTGGTTATCCGGGTTTCCCTGATCCTCACCAGCCTTGTCCTAATACCCCAGTTCTTAGTCCTCCTGCTCCACTTGGAACTTCAGGTCCTGGTCCCTTGGTTCTGACCTCTGTGGTCCTCCTAGCCCTGTTCCTGGCCTGCTTACTCTGGTCCTTCTAATCTACCTAATTCTCTCCCATCTGGTCCCTGGTCCTAATGGCCCTAGTCCACCCTTTCCTGACCTGACTAGTTCTCCAGGCCCTCCATCAACATGTCATACTACTCTTGGCCCTGGTCCTCCAGCTCATTGTCATCTTGGACTAACTTGTCCACTTTGTGCTGATCCTCCTTGCTCAAGTCAACTTAGTCATCACGACTCCTGTCATCCCGACCTTCCTTGTCCTGGTCCTCCTTTTCCTCCTCATCCTGGTCTTGCTTGTCCTGATATGCCAGGTCCTGATAATCTGAGCCTCTCTGAATTGTGCTTTCTTTTCCCCTTGGTTGTGGTGCCACTGGCCTTCATTGCCCTGGCCCTCTTAGCTCTTGTCCTGTTGGCTTTGGTTGCCTGACCATCTTCTCTTTATTCTTTAGGTCATGTTCTCCTAGTCTTCCTCACTCTCAGTCTGGTTTGCCTAGCAATGGTCTTCCTACTCCTGGTCCTCACAGTCTGTGTTCTCATCCTGGTTTTGTGCCCATTAGACTTGTTCCTTTTGTTTTTGGTCCTCCTTGTTTGGGTCTTTGTATGCCTAATCTTTTTGTTCCTGTTCCTTCTGGCCATCCTGGTTCTTTCAGGCTCCCTTCTCCTAGCTCTTTCTTTTCGTTCCTGATCCTCTTGACCCTCGTCCGTTTAACCTGGTTTTTCTGATCGTTCTCACCCTGCTCATCCCAGCACATCAGTTCCTGGTCCTGCTGGTTACCTCGGTTTAACTGACAACTTGTGTCCTGTGCCTCTTAGGTCTTGCCCTCTTAGCTCTTGTCATCCTGCTTTGTATCATCCTTGTCCTCCTGGCCCTGTGCCTTGTCCCCAGACCTTCTGGCACTGTACCCAGTGATCTGGCCCTCTTGGTCCTGGTTCTCTTAGTTTGGGTACTACCGAGCCTCGTCATTTTTCCCCTGGTCCTCCTGGACATCCAGGTCCAATCTCCTTAGACTTCCTGACTCTGGCTGTTGTGGTAGTCCTGACCTTCCTCACCTTGGTCCTGCTACTGGCAGACCCGGGTCTTTCTGCTCCACTTGGTATTCTGGGCCCTGGTTCTATGGTCATGGTCCCCCTGGCATTACTAGGCCTGCTCCTGGTCCTATTGGTGCTGATCCTTCTAATCCTCTTTGCTCTGGACCTGGTTATTTGGTATTCTTGGTATTGACCCACTTGTCTCATTTGCTTATTCTGGCCCCCTTTGCTATTGCCATGATCCTGTTGGCCCTTCATCCTGCTATTTGTCCTTGTGCTGCTACACAAACTCATCATGGTCCTCCTTTATCTGGTACTCCTGGGCCTAGCCATCTTGTTCCTAAGCCTGTGGCCTTGACCTCTAAGCTGTGATCATCCTGGTCCTGATCCCCCTGTTACTCCTTACCCTGGTCCTCCTGTCCTGGCACTCAAGATCCTGATCCTCTTTGCCCTGTTATCCCTGGTCCCTTAGTCCTTTGTTTCCTGGTCCTCTTAGAACTTTTCCTTCTGACTCTGGCTGCCTGTGTCCTGGTCTCAGCTACCCGAACCTTTGACAATGGTCATGCCATTCTTGTTTTTCATAGTCTTTGTCCTTCTCGAGATTCTGTGCCCATTGTCCCTGATCCTCTTGGTTCTGTTCCTTATAGTTTTGGTTCTCCTGGATCTAGTTCTCCTGAACCTGACCCACCTGCTATCTTAGCATGGTATCCTTGGTCCTGGACCTTCTGGTCCTATTGTGCTGTTACCCTAAACATTGCCTTTTTTGCTATTATGGCCCTTCCTGGTTCCCCGAGTCTTGGTCCATCTGGTCCTGTTCCTTTGTGGTCCTCTTGGTCCTAGTCACCTTGTCCTGGTTCTCCTCACCCTCAACCTCGTAGCCCTGGTACCTCAGGTCCTGGTCAATCTTGCTTCTCATGTCCTGGCACTCTTAGTCTTTGCCCTGCTGGTTTGGGTTGTCCTTATTCTCCTGGATCTGTTTCTTGCTCATTTAGTTCTACTGGTACTGCAGCCATTGATCCGGGTCCTGTTGATCCAGATTCTCCTTGTTTGGGTCCTCTTGAGCCTGGATATTTTGGTCCTGGTCCTCCTGACCCCCTCCCACACATTCCATGAAACTTGGTCTTCCAGATGCTGGTTGACCTTCTTACCTCAGATCCTCCTCACCCTTGTCCTGCTACTTGTAATGATTTCTCTGCCCCGCTTGGTAATCCGAGCCTTAGTTCCCTTGGTCCTGATCTTCATGACCCTCTTAGCCCTGGTTCCGGTCCTCCTGGCCATGATCCTTTTAGTTTACCTAGTCCTTTTGCCCTCTTGCTGTGGTCTTCTGGGTGCCATTGGTCCTGTCCTCTTGGTCTTCCTAATTCCTGTCCTGCTTATCCTAGCATCCTGGGCATACTGACCTTGCCCTTCAGGTCCTGGTCTTCTTAGTCCTCTTCAATCTGGTCCTGTTCCTCATGGCACTCGTCCTCCTGCTCCTTGCCCCCATGGCTCTGCAATAACTTGACCTGTCACAGATCATCCTAGCCTTTCCTAGTTCTAATGTTCCTTGACCTCCGGTTCATGCTAATTTAAGAACTTCCTGTCCCTGAACTTCCTGTTCCTGGTTTAACTGGTCGTCATTCCCATATACTGCCCCAAGTCACTTGGATCTTGGGTCTCCTGTTTCACAGGCTCCTGGTGCTTTTCATCCTCATTCCAGAGCACATTGCCCCCAAACACCAATTACCTACAGTACATGCCCCTCTCTATGTTTGCTGCTGCTTGTTGACTGCTGCTGTGTTGCCAGATTTGAAATACTAAACAAGCACGCTCCCCTTAGCCAGAAGCTGAAAGCTAGCATGAGGCCTTCCATAGGAAGCCCAAAAGAGCCCAGCCCTCAAACACCATCAAAAGGAGCATTGTGAACATTAAAAAACAATGTATTCTCATGAGTGAATAAAACATTTATGTAACATGCTTTAAAACCACACTCAGTATTCTTTGCTGACACCCAAATACTCCCTGGCTGAAGCGCAGAATATCTGGGTGCCATATCCTCAAGCTTCTGTTAGATTTCAACATGTCTTATTTGAATATTAAAATACCATAAATGTTTTTATTCAAAATTGATTTTACGTTTTTTTCATCTCTAAACTGTTTTTCTTAATTGGTGCACTTACCTTTATACAAACGATTGTACATTTTGTATATGCACTTACTTGCAAATGCATCCCCATTACCATCAATCAATGAATCCAAATTTTTATAGCGCAGCTAATCACCCGCGAAGGATATCCAGGCGCTAGGGGTTCAGCTGATTGGGTGAAATTAGTCGAAAAGCCAGGTTTTAAGTTCCTTTCTGAATTTTGGCAGGGAGGGTGAGGTCTGTAGGTGGAGGGGTAGGCCGTTCCAGGCCTTTGCGGCCAGGTAGGAGCAGGAGTGTCCATCACTCTTGCTTCAGTGGATGCAGGGGGTCTGGGCAAGAGAGAGGGAGGCAGAGAGCAGGTGTCTGGAGGGTTGGTGGTGCTCAGGTTGAGGTTGATGTATGCTGGTCCCTGATTGTGCAGTGCTTTGTAGGCATGTGTTAGCATCTTGAATTGGCATCTGTTGTGGACAAGGAGCCAATGAAGTTTACGAAGCTGAGGGGTGATGTGGGTTTGTCTGGGGGGTCAAGGATGTAGTCTTTTCAGGAGGGGTGTGCTGATTCCTGCATAGAGAGTGTTGCCATAGTCCAGGTGGCTGGTGAAGAGGGCTTGGGTAACAGTGCGTCTGGTGCTAACTGTGAGTCATTTAAAGATTTTCCGGAGCTTGAGAAAGCAGACTTAGGATACTTCGTTGACCTGTTTTTCATGGTGAGATTGCTGTGCAGAATGATGCGGAGGTTCATGGCATGGTCTGTTAGTGTGACTGAGGGTCCCAGTTCCAGAGGCCACCAGGAGGCATTCGACAGTGAGGTGTTGTTCCCGAAGATCAGTACCTCTGTTTTGTCAGTGTTAAGTTTAAGGCAGTTGTCTTGCATTCAGTGGGTGACGTGGGTCATGCACAGCTGAAGTTGGCCCTGGTCATAGATGTGTCTGCAGATAGAGAGAGGATAAGCTGGGTGTCGTCTGTATATGACATGATGTTGTGTCCGTGAGTCCTGAGGATGTTGGCCAAGGGGATCATGTAGGTGTTAAATAGGGTAGGCTAAGGGATGACCCTTGGGGGATGTAGCAGATGATGTTCTTGGGAGCCGAGGTGAAAGGTGGACTCTCTGGGTTCTTTTGGTGAGGAATGATGTAATCCATTTTAGGGCGTCCTCTTGTATCCCGATCTGATGGAGCCTCTTGATCAGGGTGTGGTGGGATACGGTGCCGAAAGCTGCTGAGAGGTTGAGGAGGATCAGGGCGCCTGTTTCTCCTTTGTCTAGGAGAGTTCTAATGTTGTCGGTGGCCGATTGGGATGGGCCGAGAAGGTCGTTGTTCTCCAGATAGTTCATGAGTTGACGGTTAATGTCCTTTTCAAGGATCTTTGCAGGAAAAAAGAGCAGGGAGATGGGCTGGTAATTTTTTAGCTCTTTGGGGACTGCAGAGGGTTTTTATTGAGAAGGGGTTTGACTTCCTCCGTGTTTCCATTCCTTCGGGAAGGTGGCTGTAGTGATGGATGTATTGAAGATGGTGATGAGCTTGTTGCTGATGGTCTGGTTTCCGAGGTTGAACATGTGGTGGGGACAAGGAGTCTGTAGGTGCTACTGAGTGGACAGAGTGCATGATGGCTGAGGTGCTCTGCGCAGTGAGCTTGTCCCATGCGTTGATCCAGGGGTTGGGATATGCGTTGGTGGGGGCGAGGCAGCTGAGTGTGCTGTCGGCAGAGGGTTGGGGTTAGAAGTGCTTGTAGATGGTGGAAATCTTGTAGTGCAAGAAATACACCAGGGTGTCACAGAGGTCTTGTGAAGGGGTTCTCGGTAGCTGAGGTGCTGGAGAACTCCTTGACCATGCTGAAGAGGTCTTTGGTATCATTGGAGCTGGCTTCGAGGCAGTCTGCCTTTACATTCTTTTTTGTCTTTTTCAGGAGTTGGTGGTAGTAGTTGAGTGCTGTCTAGAGGGTGGCGAGGTTCATTGGCTCCTTGCTGGTGCGCCAAATCTTTTCTAGTCACTTACAGTTGTGTTTGGAGGTTCTCAGTTCCGCGGTATACCGTGGAATGCAAGTAAATAGTCATGGTTATAGCCTGCTGACTCTTTCAACCAGAACGCTGTGTTAAAAAGTAGCAAATTGCATATTTGCTACATGGATAATGCCTCTCAGTTTATGAAATGTGCAGAGGTCTTTCATTTTACTGCCTGCACCGGGGTGTTAAAACAATTTAAAATGGGGTGTAGGGAATAATGTTCGCCCATGGTACTTTTCTTATTGTATTAAATAATAGTGTCTTTTAAAGTCAGAAGTGATGTAACTATTAGTGATAAAGAGTAAGTGGCTTACCGGATAGAGCAGCCAACTTGGAAGCTTGGGAACCAGGTTCGAGTCTGGCGAGAGGCTCAAAAATCATGTGATTCTGGGCAAATCACTTACTCTCCCCATGCCTAACAAAAAAAAATGAATGTATCCGTCTTCAATGCAACTGGTGTTAATGTAAAGCGCTCTGATGCCGTCGGGTCTAGTTCACGCAATATAAAACTGCAAAAATAATCACCAATGGAGTCCTTCAAGGTTCACTGCCCAGACCCTTATTATTTATAAGCAGCACAAATGAGATTTCCCTAGCCTGCATCGTTAGTACGCAACCAGGATAAAATTATTTCTGAATTCCAATTATAGTGGGAGCCTGACTTTGATTTACTTTAGCGCTGGATTTGTTAGGAACAAAAATTGAGCAGCCTTATGCAAACGCCGTTCAAATAAATTCAGAGCAGAAAATAGGGAGATTTTAAATTGACAAGGTAGAAAGAATAGTGATCCATAACCTTGTGAGAGTTTGAGCTATTGGCATTGCAAATGACAATGCCTTTTATTCATATGTTTTGAAATCCTGCAAGAGGTGCGTAAACACGCACTTTGTACTTATAGTCCTTGCTTACGAGAAGCAAGGCTGGCAGTAAAAAAGGTGCAGTTACTGACAGCCTTGTTTCTCGTAAGCAATGACTATAAGTACAAAGTGCGTGTTTACGCACAGCTTGTAGTTTTTCAAAACACATAAATAAAGGCATTGTCATTTACAATGCCAATAGCTCAAACTCTCTAAAGCGAGACCTATTGCATTGCAAATGCTTGTTTTCTTTATGGCCGGCTAAATAAAGACCTCCTTCGTACTATTTATCTGGCTGCTGGTCAAATTGTACATCATCACTACTATTTAGTCTATGGCCAGCTAAACAGCAGAAATTATGAACTATTTATCCGGTAGCTATGTAAATAGCAGAGATTTCGAATTATTTGGCCAGCGGCCGGGTAAATAGATACATATTGACATTATTTTGCACAAGTAATGAGGAGTGATGTATTAAGTACACAATTTTTAGTTTACCTGCCACAAGGGTAACACTCACACAGGCCACAGGCGAGCATCATTTATTTAACAATGTTTAGAAGACCTTTAGATCCATGTGTAACTGACGAATGCTATAATAAAGAGCTACAGTATTATGGGATCCATAACAAGGAATCTTTTATCATGACAAATTCGTTTATCTTTAGATTTACAATCAAAAACAAAGAAAAATGGTAAGTATAGTTAATTATGCCTCTAACGTTAATCCTTACCCAAACCCTAAGCCTAACTCCTCACCTAACACTAACCATAATTTGAGTGCTAATCCTAATATTGAAACTAATCCACATACTGATGTAAAGGAAAAGCTCAATCTAACATGTATACCAACCTCAAGCTTAACCTTACACTTAACCTTACACTTAACTCTAACCCTAAAACTACCCCCATCTCTGACTCTTACTTTAACCCTTATTCTCATACTTACACTAATCCTAACCCTAATCATAAAACTTAATGTAACCCTATAATCCTATTAAGCACCCCAACGCAAATATGTTTGCAATATTATTTATTTTGTTTCTATTCTTACCTAAATAAGAATTTGTCATCACCAAATTCACATTTTACATTTTGTCCTTGAGATGGGTTTCTTTATTCTTGAATAAATGCAAGCCATGACATGGAAGGAAGTCCAAAGATCATCATTTTTGTGGCTATACATTACATGATTTAGGGTCCTATGTACAAAACACTTTTATGATTGCAAACCCTGTGATTCCCAAAAATAGAGGATTTGCACTAGTGGAAGGACTTTTCTTTCTGTGCAAAAGCCATTTATGAGTTGGAAGATTCTTTCTGACTTTTGAAAGGACTTTTGGCATCCTTTTCAAATTCCAAACAGGAAGGGGCCTGACATGAGTGTTCCCATCCTATTTCTGATTCGAGAAGTAATCTATCAGTGGTTTGCAAGCGCAATTGTAGTCGCAAACCATTAATTAGTTACTGACTCAGAGTTAGGGTGGTAACTGATACGCAAAAGGAAGGGGTCCCCTTAGGACATCTTCCCCTTAGGGAATCATTTCGGCAGCCTCGGGGGAGAGGGCATTGGTCTGGGGAACCACTGCCTGCTCTCCCTTAAGCTTTATAAAATTGAAAACTATTCCTTTAAGGAACATAGTGTTTTACAAAACTAAAAATGTAAGCTTTAGACTGCAATCATAGTAATGGTGGTCTGCTGTTCCTTGAAGGCCACCATCCATGTTATTGTAGACAATTACAGGGGGTCGCAAATTATGATCTGCCTCATGAATTTAAATTAGGTAGGTCAGTCAGCGACTCCCTGGGAATTGATATTTCATGAACCTATCTGTTAGTAATAGGTCGGTTTGCAAAATCCTATTCCATTAGCAAAAAGTTGTGCACAATTTATAACCACCCTTTGCAAATGAAATAGTACATCTGACCCTGTCTCTCAGGAGATGCGAGTCCAAATAGCGAGAAGAGTTGCTTGATGCAGCCATTCTGAAGTCTGAGCAGAATGCCTTCATGCGGTGGGTCAAAGCATCATTACCAGCAAAAATAATACATACTGTCACCACAGGAAAGAGTCCATGATAGAGCAAGATTGTTATTGGTACTCGACCAGTTTGACAAACATTCATAGACTACGCAGATTATTCTTAGCTGATAGACAGTGTTTTCAGTGTACTTGCCTTCTCGGACACTGGCATTGTAACCCACACAGTCACGGGTATTTCCTGGCAATGGCACGGCCTGTTGTGGGTGGCATGTTACTATTACTCAATGAAAACACACAGCTGCATACTGATAGACCATTGTATAGAGAATGCCCAGCAACATCTTTTCTGTTGCTCAGACTTAGAGTTTTGGGGCGGGGCTCCGGGCAGTTGAAAATGTTGTACACTCCTCTGTATCAGTGCAGCAAGCGGTTCACAGGGGATGTAGTACCACTGAGTGGCTATCGGGCAGTTTACTCCTCTTCAATGATACCTGTCTATCTCAGTATTGGCCTGTTGAGCCCTTTTTATTGAAATAACCTGTACATAATAGGAATGTTGAGGACGTTCATAAAGTAACTCTAGCTCCAGGGGAGACAGATATTTCTTAACATTTGCTACTATATTGTAACACCTAATTATAATGCGAGTTCTTGGAGTAGGAGAAAACCTTGGGCAAAAAGTAATCTCATGAAAGTAGTTTGTGTTGGGTAGCATGTATTAATGATAGGAACCATGGGCTTTCCTGGAATGCAGACAAACTTTAGTAGAAGCATTGGTTTCTTGGAAGTAGTTCCTATGTGGTAGCATTGAATCCTAATAGGAACATTGCACTTTCGATAAAACTTGAAATGCGAAATTCATGGCATTTGTTATATATGTGCTGAACGTTTACCCAAGAATAATTTTTAGCAACCAGGCAGGTGTTCACACATTTAGCAGACTGTTCATAGCTCACAGACTAGAATATTGATATTGCTGATCTCAGTGAATTGGCAACAGAACACACAAACCCAACATGGTTCATTTACCACTACCTTCTCACTCTCCCTTCCAGACTGGGTTTAAGTTCTCACCCCTGGTGTAGTAGATACATTAAATTGCCCAATCATACGAAAACAAAAAGAAGAGTATCTTGATGTCAACATTTCTCATTTTGTTGATGCTGTGTATAGTGGCCACAAGTGGCGGTTGTTTCTCCTGTCACAAAATTATATAATAAAATGTAATATCCAATATTCAAACTTAATGCAGAGAAAGTGGGAGTATAGCTTGAGTCAGTGTTCCAACAGCACAACTTATACCAAGATGGTTGTTGTACCCAATGAATGAGGGGCATAAAGTTATACTCTGATCATCGACATCTTGTGTTATGTGCATTACTCAGTTGCAGGCTTTGGCACTAGAAGCACATCTCTCAGGCACCTGGAACTATTCCCATGCCCAAAAAGCAATTGGAATGGGCCAAACCTTTCACCTACAATGCTAGAACCTCTTGGTAGACTTTACTATGACTTTACCTTTTTGTAGACTTGCTGACATGTGGACCCTCCTGAAGTGTCATGGTTGCACTAACCTGGCAATTCAGATACAACAAGAGTGATGCTAGTGTCCACACTTCCCTGAACCCACTAACAAGATGTAAATAATAACTATGCTGGTCAGCAGTATAATGGGAAAAGGAGGAATGGGACAAGACAGTAAAAAACAGAGCCACTTCAAATCTTTATCTGTTCTTACTGCAGGATTTAACCTGCACTGCAGATGTGTTGATATCTACAAAAGGAAATAATTCTTATAAGTAGTTGGCCAATGATAGTATAGTTCACTAGTTATACTCTGACATCTGGTATACCCTGTGACAATCTATGTATAACCCACTCTCTGAGCTGAAAAAAGATAATAAAACATTTTAATAAATGAATGAAATAGCTTGAACTGTAATGAACATTCTTATATCTCTAACTACTTTCAGCAATTTAATAAAATATGTCTATGATTTGAATGATTCTCATTACACATAGTTCATCAGCTGAAACATGACAAATCTTAGCTTGTATTATACATTTACTCCTGACAATGCACATTCTCTTCCTCACCACTGGCAATAAATTAATACTGTATGTTATACAAGTTATTTATACAAAGTTTCTACAAATAGAGGAGTCCATAGAAACTCTTTCAAATAGAGTTTGTATCCTAGAATGAATGACTCCAGTGTATAGCGTTTGTAATCCTTGGATGGATGGCTCGAATACAAAGGTACAAATTAGAGACTAAATCCTTGGTTTCTAATGTGTATCCAGTATACTTCTTAGAGAACAAGGGTCTATCAGGCACATGCATCAACCTTTTTTGCGAGCGCAAACGGTGCGATTCGCAAAATCGGCCGTTTGCGCCCGCAAAAAGGGCTTCTGCGATGCATCACACTGTAAGGCTCTCGCAATTTAAGAAATGGCAATTTTGCGATTTCTTAAATTGCGATTACATTTAAGGAATCGCAACTTGCGATTCCTTAAATACAAAGCATGATGAAATCACAAATAGCGATTTACGCTAATAGGGGCCGCAAATTACCATCAATTTGAACTTGATGGTAATTTGCAAAAACTTTGAAAAATGCACTAAAGTGCATTTTTCAAAGTTGTAGAATTACACCCACACATGCCCTTGGGGCATGTGTGTGCGCAACATGTGTGCACAGATCAATTTCAGGGTGCAACAGGGTGTCCTTTTGACACCCTTGCACCCAGAAATGCATGCGCAATTTGCGAGTACCTATTGGTACTATGCAAATTGCTCATCTATTCCCATTCATTCCTATGGGCCTGTAGGCCCATTAGGAAATACAAAATGCCATTTCGGTATGTACGAAATGCATTTGCGATGGTGCAAAATGCGATTTCTACCTAGTAGAAATTGCATTTTGGAAATCGCAAATAGGGATTCCCAAATAGCGATGCGCTAACCGCATGTACAAAGGATTTCCTAATTGAGACCAGTCGCAAAAGGGCCATATAGGAAATGCAATTACCATCAATTAGGATCAGGTGGTAACCAGGTGCAAACCATAAAAAGTCACCCAGAATGCATCTGGCTCTTTCACGATGGCGTCCCTGTATGTTTTGGCGAAGGATCAGAATTTTGGCCAGTAGGCAGAGTTGCAGACTGAGACAGGAGAGGATATTTAGGGTGAAGGTCACCCTAGTTTAAACAGAGGAGGAGATTTGTGAGAAGTGAAGGCTCAGTAGTGAGGTAATCCTGGACTTAATTTAATAGCTGAATTACAATCCCAGCTTCAGACCCCAACACTCAGGAGCAATGCAATTCCACCACATGTACAGGTATCGGTTTGCCTACACCTCTTTGCGTCTACCAGTTACCAGGGGGGGTCATATAAGTGGCATGGGAGTGTCACAAAGTGCCTTTTCCAGATCCTTTCACAAGTTCTTGGACATCCTGGTCAGCAAGGTTAAACAATACATTCATTTTACAAATACCCCCCAATATCTGCAACAGCCCAAACTAATGTTTTACCGGGTACTACAGTTCCCCAATGTTATCGACTGTGTCGATGGAACTCATATTGCCATATGTTCCCCCTCAGGAAAATAATACATATATAGGAACAGGAAATGCTCACACTTACTTAATGTGCAGGTAGTGTGTGATACCACATGTATCATAACAGACTTTGTGGGCAGATTCCCAGGCAGCACCCATGACTCCTTCATGTTCCACCACAGTGGTATACAAAATCGACTCTCACAGGGTGAATTTTGCAATGGTTTCTTACTTGGTAAGAGAATATAGTTGACACCATAAATACAGTGAGCAGAACTGTGTGTGTAATGGGACATAATGGTATTCCTTCTCATGCCCTTAAGGAGACAGTGCACATGCCTTGCGTCCCTGGATTTTCACACCATACCTGACTTCTAGAACAAAACATGAGAGGCGGTACAACATGGCACACAAGACAGCGCGTTTCATCATCGAGAGGACCTTCGAGATACTGAAGTCCAGGTTTCACTGACTCCACAAGACTGATGCAGCACTTCTGTACAGACCTGAGACATGCTGTAAAATCATCACCACATGTGCCATACTACACAAAATCGCCATGAGGAAGGGTCTGCGCAACATCACTATTAAGGAGGAATCTGATTCAGATGATGAATTACCACCACTACAGGTGCAGCAGGACAGGACACATGCAGCAGAGTGTTGTGCATGACGCACAGAGATCACCGACAACTGGTGTTGAGGTAAGAGTGATTACAAAATCAAAAAAATTGATATTATTCAGGATGGTAATGGATGGTACATAACTGAAAGATCACCTTTTATTCTGGTTGTTACAATAATGTACCTCTCTTAACCCCTTCGCTACTAGGCCTTTCCCCCCTGTGCTAAGCCTTTTTTGGGCTATTTGGGGTAGTTCGCGCTTAGGCCCCTGTAACTTTTTGACCACATAAGGTATTCACGCCAAATTTGCGTCCTTTTTTTCCAACATCATGGGGATTCTAAAGGTACTAACAATTGACCCTGCACCCGAGAAAGACACGTACTCTTATATATAGATATCCTAGTACATCATGTTTAAACAATAGAACAGTTGAACAATATATTGATAGATAGCTTCCCAGATGAAAATAACAGATGGTTGTGTTTCTTGATTGTAGTTAACATGAATCTTTTATTGAAAAACACTTTATTCTTTTAAAAGCACCACACAATTGCTTGCCAACGCGTTTCATCCCTCATGAGACTTCTTCAGGGCTTAATCAAAGTCTGTATCTGCTGATGATATTAATGAAAGTTCGAGCCGAATTTAAAAGCAGCGATGAAGACACTGTGTATTGATGATAAAATTTGCGTTGTTGCTGTTTGATTCTAAAGGTACCCAGGGTTTGGGGATTCCCCTGGAGGGGACCCAGAAATTAGCCAAAATACAGCTACATTTTTTTTTTTTTTTTTGAAAAATGGGAAAAAAGGGCTCCAGATGAAAGCATCTGGTTTTTTCCCTGCAAATGTTATCAAAAAGGGGTTGTGGTGCTGAAATCACCATCTTCCCAGCTTTCAGGGACAAGCAGACTTTTGTCAGAAAACCAAAAACTTTTACACAGTTTTGGCATTTTTCTGGGACATAGCCTATTTCTGCTATTTTTGTGCTTTCAACCTCCTTCCAGTTAATGGTAGAAATGGGTATGAAACCAATAATGGATCCTGGAAAGCTATACATTTTAGAACAGTAGACAAAATTCTGAATTCAGCAAGGGGTCATTTGTGTAGATCCTTCAAGGTTTCTTCATGGAAACTAACAGTTAAATATAGGAAAAATTGAAAATTAGTTGAAAAAAACAGCCATTTGTGTCAACGTTTTCACCTGTAGCTTCTTCTAATTATGACAGCTGTTTGAAAGCAATATACCGTTACATTTGCTGGACCTTTCTGGTTGTGGGGATATATAGGACTTGTAGGTTCACCAAGAACCCGGCGAACCCAGAGCCAATAACTGAGCAGCGTCTTGCAATGGTTTTTTATTATGTACCGGGTATATAGCAATTATTTTGGGAAAATGTATACATGAAAAAATAGGTATGAAGACACCTATGTATTTCTGAAATGGGAACAAAATGTAGAGTTTAGAAACAGTAGATATTTGCACATTTCCGAAATTGGGAGTACCCATACTAGCATGAGAATTATAGGTCATTTTTCAAAATGACTTCTTTTTTACACATTGTCTTTCATTTGGAAGGCAGAAATGCATCGAAAGTCAATAGGTAATAACAGTTGCTCTACAATTCTGTGTTACCCTAAGTCTCCCGATAACAATGGTACCTCACTTGTGTGGGTAGGCCTTGTGCCCACGACAGGAAACGGCTCAAAACGCAACGTGGACAGACCACATTTTCACAATGAAAAATGACCCTTTTTTTGCAAAGTGCCTAGCTGTAGTTTTTGAACCCTAGCTCTGCCTGCACCTAGGGAAACCTAGCAAACCTATACATTTTTAAAAACTAGACACCCAGGGGAATCCAGGATGGGGTGACTTGACTGGCTCTCACCAGGTTCTGTTACCCAGAATCCCTTGCAAACCTAAACAATTGTCAAAAAAAACACATTTTCCTCACATTTCTGTGGTGGAAAGTTCTGGAATCTGCGTGGATCCACAAAATTCCACCCACCCCGCGTTCCCCAAAGTCTTCAGAGAAAAATGGTACCTCACTTGTGTGGGTAGGCCTAGTGCCCGCAACAGGAAACAGCCCAAAACACAACGTGGCCGCACCACATTTTCACAGTGAAAATTGACCCTTTTTTTGCAAAGTGCCTAGCTGTAGTTTTTGAACCCTAGCTCTGCCGGCACCTCGGGAAACCTAGCAAACCTATACATTTTTGAAAACTAGACACCCAGGGTAATCCAGGATGGGGTGACTTGACTGGCTCTCACCAGTTTCTGTTACTCAGAATCCCTTGCAAACCTAAAAAATTGTCAAAGAAAACACATTTTCCTCACCTTTCTGTGGTGGAAAGTTCTGGAATCTGCGTGGATCCACAAAGTTCCACCCACCCCGCGTTCCCCAAAGTCTTCCGAGAAAAATGGTACCTCACTTGTGTGGGTAGGCCTAGTGCCAGCGACAGGAAACGGCCCAAAATGCAAGGTGGACACACCACATTTTCACAGTGAAAAATTACCCTTTTTTTGCAAAGTGCCTAGTTGTAGTTTTTAACCCTAGCTCTGCCGGCACCTAGAGAAACCTAGCAAACCTATACATTTTTAAAAACTAGACACCCAGGGAATCCAGGATGGGGTGACTTGACTGGCTCTCACCAGGTTCTGTTACCCAGAATCCCTTGCCAAACCTAAACAATTGTCAAAAAACACATTTTCCTCACATTTCTGTGGTGGAAAGTTCTGGACTCTGCGTGGATCCACTAAATTCCACGCACCCCGCGTTTTCCAAAGTCTTCTGAGAAAAATGGTACCTCACTTGTGTGGGTAGGCCTAGTGCCCGCGACAGGAAACGGCCCAAAACGCAAGGTGGACACACCACATTTTCACAGTAAAAAATGATCCTTTTTTTGCAAAGTGCCTAGCTGTAGTTTTTTAACCCTAGCTCAGCCGGCACCAAGGGAAACCTAGCAAACCTATACATTTTTGAAAACTAGACACCCGGGGGATGCTGGGGAGGTATGGCTTGTGTGGATCCCCCAACGTTTTCTTACCCAGAATCCCTTGCAAACCTCAAATTTAGCTAAAAAAACATCACTTTTTTCACACATTTTTGTGTGGGAAAGTTGTGGCCTCAATGGGCTGACACAAATTTCCTACCACCCAGCGTTCCCCCAGGTCTCCCGATACAAATGGTGCCTCACTCGTGTGGGAGGCCCAAGTACCCGCGACAGGCAAGGGCCCAAAACGCATTGAGCGACATCAAGATTGCCTATCACAAAACAACCTGGTTTTGCAAGGGGTCACCTGGGTTTTGCCCCGTGCTCGGTGGCCAGCTAGGGAAACCTACAAAACCCACACATTTCTGAAAACTAGACACCCGGGAGATTCCAGGGA
Source organism: Calotriton arnoldi (assembly GCA_963921515.1). NCBI lineage: Eukaryota > Metazoa > Chordata > Amphibia > Caudata > Salamandridae > Calotriton > Calotriton arnoldi. Next base: position 783,457 of record CAWUFW010009126.1, read on the forward strand.
GGTATGGCTTGCATGGATCCCCCAACATTTTCTTACCCAGAATCCCCTGCAAACCTCAAATTTAGCTGAAAAAATCACTTTTTCCACACATTTTTGTGTGGGAAAGTTGTGGCATCACCGGGCTGACACAAATTTCCTACCACCCAGTGTTCCCCCAGGTCTCCCGATAAAAATGGTGCCTCACTTGTGTGGGAGGCCCAAGTACCCGCGACAGGCAAGGGCCCAAAACGTATTGAGGCGAAATCAAAATTGCCTATCACAAAATGTTTTGGGCCCATGCCTGTCACGGGTACTTGGGCCTCCCACACGAGTGAGGCACCATTTTCATCGGGAGACCTGGGGGAATACTGGGGGGTAGGAAATTTGTATCAGCCCAGTGGTGCTACAACTTTCCCACACAAAAATGTGTGGAAAAAGTGATTTTTCAGCTAAACTTGAGGTTTGCAGGGATTCTGGGCAAGAAATGTTGGGGGATGCACGAAGCCATACCTCCTGGAATCCCGCGGTGTCTAGTTTTCAGAAATGTGTGGGTTTGGTAGGTTTCCCAAGCTGGCCGCCGAGCACGAGGCCAAAAACCAGGTGACCCCTTGCAAAACCAGGTCATTTTGTGATAGGCAATTTTGATGTTGCCTCAATACGTTTTGGGCCCTTGCCTGTTGCGGGTACTTGGGCCTCCCACACGAGTGAGGCACCATTTCTATCGGGAGTCCTGGGGAACACTGGGTGGTAGAAAATTTGTGTCAGCCCAGTGATGCCATCAACTTACCACACAAAAATGTGTGGAAAAAGTGTTTTTTTAGCTAAATTTGAGGTTTGCAGGGATTCTGGGTAAGAGAACGTTGGAGGATCCATGCAAGCCATACCTCCCTGGAATCCCCGGGTGTCTAGTTTTCAGAAATGTGTGGAGTTTGGTAGGTTTTCCTAACTGGCCGCCGAGCACGGGGCCAAAAACCCAGGTGACCCCCTTGCAAAACTAGGTCGTTTTGTGATAGGCAATTTTGATGTCGCCTCAATACGTTTTGGGCCCTTGCCTGTCGCGGGTACTTGGGCCTCCCACACGAGTGAGGCACCATTTTTATCGGGAGACCTGGGGGAACGCTGGGTGGTAGGAAATTTGTGTCAGCCCGGTAATGCCACAACTTTCCCACACAAAAATGTGTGGAAAAAGTGATTTTTTTCAGCTAAATTCGAGGTTTGCAGGGTATTCTGGGTATGAGAAAGTTGGGGGATCCACGCAAACCATACCTCCCTGGAATCCCCCGGGTGTCTAGTTTTCAGAAATGTGTGGGTTTGGTAGGTTTCCCTAGCTGGCCACCGAGCACGGGGCCAAAAACCCAGGTGATCCCCCTTGCAAAACCAGGTCATTTTGTGATAGGCAATTTTGATGTTGCCTTAATACGTTTTGGGCCCTTGCCTGTCGCGGGTACTTGGGCCTCCCACACGAGTGAGGCACCATTTTTATCGGGAGACCTGGGGGAACGCTGAGTGGTAGGAAATTTGTGTCAGCCCGGTGATGCCACAACTTTCCCACACAAACATGTGTGGAAAAAGTGATTTTTTCAGCTAAATTTGAGGTTTGCAGGGGATTCTGGGTAAGAAAATGTTGGGGGATCCACGCAAGCCATACCTCCCTGGAATACCGCGGGTGTCTAGTTTTCAGAAATGTGTGGGTTTGGTAGGTTTCCCAAGCTGGCCGCCGAGCACGGGGCCAAAAACCCAGGTGACCCCCCTTGCAAAACCAGGTCATTTTGTGATAGGCAATTTTGATGTCGCCTCAATACGTTTTGGGCCCTTGCCTGTTGTGGGTACTTGGGCCTCCCACACGAGTGAGGCACCATTTTTATCGGGAGACCTGGGGGAACACTGGGTGGTAGAAAATTTGTGTCAGCCCGGTGATGCCACAACTTTACCACACAAAAATGTGTGGAAAAAGTGATTTTTTTGAGCTAAATTTGAGGTTTGCAGGGGATTCTGGGTAAGAAAACGTTGGGGGATCCACGCAAGCCATACCTCGCTGGAATCCCCCGGGTGTCTAGTTTTCAGAAATGTGTGGGTTTGGTAGGTTTTCCTAGCTGGCCGCCGAGCACGGGGCCAAAAACCCAGGTGACCCCCCTTGCAAAACCAGGTTGTTTTGTGATAGGCAATTTTGATGTCGCCTCAATACGTTTTGGGCCCTTGCCTGTCGCGGGTACTTGGGCCTCGCACACGAGTGAGGCACCATTTTTATCAGGAGACCTGGGGAACACTGGGTGGTAGGAAATTTGTGTCAGCCCGGTGATGCCACAACTTTACCACACAAAAATATGTGGAAAAAGTGATTTGTTTAGCTAAATTTGAGGTTTGCAGGGATTCCGGGTAAGAAAACGTTGGGGGATCCACGCAAGCCATACCTCCCTGGAATCCCCCGGGTGTCTAGTTTTCAGAAATGTGTGGGTTTGGTAGGTTTCCCTAGCTGGCCGCCAAGCACAGGGCCAAAAACCCAGGTGACCCCCCTTGCAAAACCAGGTCGTTTTGTGATAGGCAATTTTGATGTCGCCTCAATACGTTTTAGGCCCTTGCCTGTCGCGGGTACTTGGGCCTCCCACACGAGTGAGGCACCATTTTTATCAGTAGACCTGGGGGAATGCTGGGTGGTAGTAAATTTGTGTCAACCCGGTGATGCCACAACTTTCCCACTCAAAAATGTGTGGAAAAAGTGATTTTTTTCAGCTATATGTGAGGTTTGCAGGGGATTGTGGGTAAGAAAACGTTGGGGGATCCACGCAAGCCATACCTCCCTGGAATTCCCCGGGTGTCTAGTTTTCAGAAATGTGTGGGTTTGGTAGGTTTCCCTAGGTGGCCGCCGAGCACGGGGCCTCAAACCCAGGTGACCCCCCTTGCAAAACTAGGTCGTTTTGTGATAGGCAATTTTGATGTCGCCTCAATACGTTTTGGGCCCTTGCCTGTCGTGGGTACTTGGGCCTCCCACATGAGTGAGGCACCATTTTTATCGGGAGACCTGGGGGAACGCTGGGTGGTAGGAAATTTGTGTCAGCCCGGTAATGCCACAACTTTCCCACACAAAAATGTGTGGAAAAAGTGATTTTTTTTCAGCTAAATTCGAGGTTTGCAGGGTATTCTGGGTATGAGAAAGTTGGGGGATCCACGCAAACCATACCTCCCTGGAATCCCCCGGGTGTCTAGTTTTCAGAAATGTGTGGGTTTGGTAGGTTTCCCTAGCTGGCCACCGAGCACGGGGCCAAAAACCCAGGTGATCCCCCTTGCAAAACCAGGTCGTTTTGTGATAGGCAATTTTGATGTCGCCTTAATACGTTTTGGGCCCTTGCCTGTCGCGGGTACTTGGGCCTCCCACACGAGTGAGGCACCATTTTTATCGGGAGACCTGGGGGAACGCTGAGTGGTAGGAAATTTGTGTCAGCCCGGTGATGCCACAACTTTCCCACACAAAAATGTGTGGAAAAAGTGATTTTTTCAGCTAAATTTGAGGTTTGCAGGGGATTCTGGGTAAGAAAATGTTAGGGGATCCACGCAAGCCATACCTCCCTGGAATCCCGCGGGTGTCTAATTTTCTGAAATGTGTGGGTTTGGTAGGTTTCCCAAGCTGGCCGCCGAGCACGGGGCCAAAAACCCAGGTGACCCCCCTTGCAAAACCAGGTCATTTTGTGATAGGCAATTTTGATGTCGCCTCAATACGTTTTGGGCCCTTGCCTGTTGCGGGTACTTGGGCCTCCCACACGAGTGAGGCACCATTTTTATCGGGAGACCTGGGAGAACACTGGGTGGTAGAAAATTTGTGTCAGCCCGGTGATGCCACAACTTTACCACACAAAAATGTGTGGAAAAAGTGATTTGTTTGTGCTAAATTTGAGGTTTGCAGGGGATTCTGGGTAAGAAAACGTTGGGGGATCCACGCAAGCCATACCTCCCTGGAATCCCCCGGGTGTCTAGTTTTCAGAAATGTGTGGGTTTGGTAGGTTTTCCTAGCTGGCCGCCGAGCACGGGGCCAAAACCCAGGTGACCCCCTTGCAAAACCAGGTCGTTTTGTGATAGGCAATTTTGATGTCGCCTCAATACGTTTTGGGCCCTTGCCTGTCGCGGGTACTTGGGCCTCCCACAATATTGAGGCACCATTTTTATTGGGAGACCTGGGGGAACACTGGGTGGTAGAAAATTTGTGTCAGCCCGGTGATGCCACAACTTTACCACACATAAATATGTGGAAAAAGTGATTTGTTTAGCTAAATTTGAGGTTTGCAGGGGATTCCGGGTAAGAAAACGTTGGGGGATCCACGCAAGCCATACCTCCCTGGAATCCCCCGGGTGTCTAGTTTTCATAAATGTGTGGGTTTGGTAGGTTTCCCTAGCTGGCCGCCAAGCACGGGGCCAAAAACCCAGGTGACCCCCCTTGCAAAACCAGGTCGTTTTGTGATAGGCAATTTTGATGTCGCCTCAATACGTTTTGGGCCCTTGCCTGTCGCGGGTACTTGGGCCTCCCACACGAGTGAGGCACCATTTTTATCAGTAGACCTGGGGGAATGCTGGGTGGTAGTAAATTTGTGTCAACCCGGTGATGCCACAACTTTCCCACTCAAAAATGTGTGGAAAAAGTGATTTTTTCAGCTATATGTGAGGTTTGCAGGGGATTGTGGGTAAGAAAACGTTGGGGGATCCACGCAAGCCATACCTCCCTGGAATTCCCCGGGTGTCTAGTTTTCAGAAATGTGTGGGTTTGGTAGGTTTCCCTAGGTGGCCGCCGAGCACGGGGCCTAAAACCCAGGTGACCCCCCTTGCAAAACTAGGTCGTTTTGTGATAGGCAATTTTGATGTCGCCTCAATACGTTTTGGGCCCTTGCCTGTCGTGGGTACTTGGGCCTCCCACACGAGTGAGGCACCATTTTTATCGGGAGACCTGGGGGAACGCTGGGTGGTAGGAAATTTGTGTCAGCCCGGTAATGCCACAACTTTCCCACACAAAAATGTGTGGAAAAAGTGATTTTTCAGCTAAATTCGAGGTTTGCAGGGTATTCTGGGTATGAGAAAGTTGGGGGATCCACGCAAACCATACCTCCCTGGAATCCCCGGGTGTCTAGTTTTCAGAAATGTGTGGGTTTGGTAGGTTTCCCTAGCTGGCCACCGAGCACGGGGCCAAAAGCCCAGGTGATCCCCCTTGCAAAACCAGGTCGTTTGTGATAGGCAATTTTGATGTCGCCTTAATACGTTTTGGGCCCTTGCCTGTCGCGGGTACTTGGGCCTCCCACACGAGTGAGGCACCATTTTTATCGGGAGACCTGGGGGAACGCTGAGTGGTAGGAAATTTGTGTCAGCCCGGTGATGCCATGACTTTCCCACACAAAAATGTGTGGCAAAAGTGATTTTTTCAGCTAAATTTGAGGTTTGCAGGGGATTCTGGGTAAGAAAACGTTGGAGGATCCACGCAAGCCATACCTCCCTGGAATCCCCCGGGTGTGTAGTTTTCAGAAATGTGTGGGTTTGGTCAGTTTCCCTAGCTGGCCGTGGAGCACGGGGCCAAAAACCCAGGTGATCCCCCTTGCAAAACCAGGTTGTTTTGTGATAGGTAATTTTGATGACGCCTCAATAGGTTTTGGGCCCTTGCCTGTCGCGGGTACTTGACCCACCCACACAAGTGAGGTACCATTTTTCTTGGAAGACTTTGGGGAATGCGGGCTTGGTGGAATTTTGTTGATCCACACAGATTTCAGAACTTTCCACCACAGAAATGTGAGGAAAATGTGGGTTTTTTGGACAAGTTTTGAGGTTTGCAAGGGATTCTGGGTAACAGAACCTGGTGAGAGCCAGACACGTCACCCCATCCTGGATTCCCCTGGGTGTCTAGTTTTCAAAAATGTATAGGTTTGCTAGGTTTCCCTAGGTGCCGGCAGAGCTAGGGTTCGAAATCTACAGCTAGGCACTTTGCAAAAAAAGGATCAATTTTCACTGTGAAAATGTGGTGTCCACGTTGCGTTTTGGGCCGTTTCCTGTCGCGGGCACGAGGCCTACCCACACAAGTGAGGTACCCTTTTTCTCGGAAGACTTTGGGGAATGCGGGCTGGGTAGAAGTTTTTGTATCCACGCAGATTCCAAAACTTTCCACAACATAAATGTGAGGAAAATGTGTTTTTTTGACAAAGTTCAAGGTTTGCAAGGGATTCTGGGTAACAGAACCTGGTGAGAGCCAGACAAGTCACCCTACTCTGTATTGCCCTGGGTGTCTAGTTTTCAAAAATGTACAGGTTTGCTAGGTTTCCCTATGTGCCGGCTGCGCTAGGGCCCAAAATCCACAGGTAGGCACATTGCTAAAAATAAGTCTGTGCCTTGTGGGCTTTCTGCCACCCTGGGGGGAATCGGGGGGGGGGGTAGTTTGCCCCGATATGACCCCAAGGGGGGCAGAAAGACTGTGGCTATTATTTTGGGGGGTGGGGGCATTGGTATGCCCATTCTGGGCAGCCCCCACCCCCACGCATAAAAAAGCCAGCGTAATAGCTGGTGCCTAGTGGGCTGTCTGCCCCCCCGGGGGGAAGATCAGGGGCCACTGCCCCCATCTGCCCCCGCGGGGGGGGGCAGAAAGACTGGAATTTCTCTGGGGGGGTGGGGGTATTGTCATGCCCATTTTGGGCAGCCCCATACTCTACATGAATACAAAAAAAAAATCCCTGGTTTCTAGTGGCATTTCTGCCCCCGGGGGGGGCAGAAAGACTGGTGTGCCCAAAACGCAATGGGTGGAGCAAAGGCCCTTGCCCAAGGGGCCGCTCCCTCCTCCCAGGTGCTAGTGGGTGGATCCCTGCTTGGGGATCGCCCTCCTGGGGTGATCCCCAAGCAGGGATCCACTAGGAAAGGGTACCATTGGAAAGGGGAGATTCTCCCCTTTCCAACGATACCTCTCCCAAGTGTTTCGGTGCTCGGGGGGCTGAGATAGCCCCACAAGCACTGAAACACTGAAACTGAAACTAAGTTTCAGTTTCATTTTCAATGTAATGACGACAGCGCGCCATGCGCGCGATCGTCATTACTTTGAAAACCAGGGGAGGGCCTCGGGAGGTTGGGGAAGCTCTTCCCCACCTCCCGAGGCACAAAAAAAAAATGGAAATCCCTCTGCTGTTTACAGCAGAGGGATTTCCTGCCCCTGTCCTCATGACGGAATGGTTCCGTCATGAGCACAGGAGCACCGGTGCTCATGACGGAAGCATTCCGTCATGAGCACCGAAAGGGTTAAAGCAACTGTATCCATTGCAGATGTAACTGTGTCAACTAGGAAACAAAGTATGCCATTACAAACAAATATAACAGTGGACTCATGACTCTGAGTATTCAGGGTAGTCACTTCCTCCGGCCTCTGGGGTTGGGTGCCTTGCCAGCAACAGACTCCAGGTGTGTAATCGAACCAAAACCAAGAAGAAATGAGAGAAGTAAAATTGAAAATCAGCAAAACAAGGTGATTGGTTGATATAAATATGAGGCAGCAGTTTTAGATGCAAACAGTCATAGATACAGAAATTCAATAATTGTATCTGCAAAAGGAGAGAAATTCTGTCTGTCTCTATAATTGTGTTGATGGCGTTTCGACCCTCTCAGGATAATAGGGTCTCATCAGGACTAGAGATTGCACGGGTTGGCTTGACTCAGAATCTTGAGAATTTCATCTAGTTTCTGGTAATTTTGTGGTTGGACGAAATGAGAAGAAGATCGCTATCCCTAGAATCCACAAACACTGATATATGGTGGACTGGACACTGATAGTGTGGCAACCATGGGAGACATGCGAATTTCAGTCTCTGTAACATTCGTGGAATGACAAATTCCAGTGGGGGCATCAATCCCTAAAATCTACTGGCCGGGGTGATTGGTGAACTAGCAAGGTCACCTAGCATCCTCGTTCTGCAGGCTCCTGCATGTAACGAAGAGCATCTGGCTCCTTCAGGGATTTGTATTGATTGAACCCTGTCTCTTGAACAATTGCTAGTCCACCAATCACCCCGGCCAGTGGATTTTAGGGATTGCTGCCCCCACTGGACTGAAATTCCCATGTCTCCCATGGTTGCCACACTATCAGTGTCCAGTCCACCATATATCGGTGTTTATGGATTCTAGGGATAGTGACCTTCTTGGGGACAGAAAGGTTGCAGGTCTGTATGCTTTCAAGGGCTGTGTTCACTTGAACTAGCCCACGTGTTGTTGTGGCTACTGCCAATCTATTGATGGAACAAGTGAAGGCATCAAAGCGTGCCAGGTATTGCCTGTGCCTGTGTCTCTGCACACAGGGCTCCTTCTCCATAGCAGCAATCTAACGGTCCTGCTCCTTCTGCAATTGCTGCATCAACCTTACCATATTAAGCAGATGCCTATTGACAGTCTTAATTTGTTTGGTTTGCAGGCACTGCACAGGGGTGATGGACTTCTCCAGGCCCCTAAACACAGGAGAGCTGTCTGCCATGTTGTCTGACACATGCTCATTGTGGACTGGGGCTGGCTGACCCCTATGGTGTCTGTGTGTCCTACCCACAGATGTGTTGGTGCCCCTGCTTTGGGTTTGTCTCTCATCACCGTCCAGAGAGCCTGGAAGTGGTGGAACGGTTTCTCTCCTAGCAGTAGGAGTTTGATTGATTGCCATAGGGGTTGCTGATGTGCTGCCCTCCGTTTGGTCGTGTGTGTTAATAGCTTCTTCAGCCTCAATTGTTTCTAACATGTCCTGGGTGTGATAATGTGGAAATGCATGTATATAGTTAGTGTCAGGGAATGGTTAATGTCTGTTAACAACATTGTTGTAACAGTGCTTCATGTCTGTGACATGATGATGATGGACAGGTCTGTGTAATGTAATCTTGAGCCCACAGCACAATGTATAACTGTGGTGTACTACAACTCCCATGATGCATTGCCAAGTTAGTGCATGCCTCTCAATAGAGTCAGATTTGCTCTGAGGTTTTATTTGAGAAATTACAAATACGTTATGTGGAGTAAGTAAAGGGGAGTTGATTTACCCTGGCTGGTGCCTGCAGCATTCGAGTCTTTAATGTCAGACATCCAACCGCATTTCCGGTTCCAGTGTTCCCTCAATGAGTGTCTCCATGGGAGTGGGAGGGGGGTGTTTGGAGGGTCCACCACCTGGGCCATGACCCTCAGCCATCCTGCTGGCCACCTTCTCCTTTGTGCAGGATCTTAGGTCATACCACCTTTTGAGGATCTCTGGGATAATCCTCTGTGTTACGCTAAGGGAATTCATCTTTTCAAAATGCTGTTCCATATCGTGGTCTCCTGGCTCTCAGGTACAGAGAAAGGGGCCTTCCCGAATAGCTGGTCCATTTGGGACACAGATTTCTCTGTAAGGAGCTCCAGCTCTTTTTCACTGAATTTCACCTTCTGCTTCCTGCTCCCAGATTCCTTGTCCCCATCTTCTTTGGAGAATGTTGCAGTTCAGTCAGTGGTATTCCCTTGCCAGTAGTCAGACAGTGTACTCCTCCCTTCCAGCACCTTTCTAGGCCTTTGGGTTGTTGCCACACCCAGTGTTTGTAAACTTCCTGTTTAGACATCATCATTTTAGATCCAGAATGTGACTTTTCCCTATTTGAGATTTCCTATGAGGAAATTGCAATTTTGGGATTCCCAAAACTGTGATTGGCTAATTGCAAATGCAAATCTGTAGGAATCGCTATTAGTGGAATCAGCAGTTACATACATCTTGTTTTGAGATTCCCTAATAGCGATTTCTACGGATCCACTATTTTGAAATCGCAAATCTGAAATTTTGTACATATGGCCCAAGGTCCCTGATAACGCTTGACAAAAGCACAATGAGTTCCAGTCTCCTGGTGACAAGGTTCTGGCGGCAGCCACAAAGTGTCACAATTGTCTAGGAAGGAACTCTCTAAGACACGAGAAACTTATTATACTCAATGGATCTAAGATGGCCCGCACCTTTGCAAATTTCAAGTGAGTCGGGAGAGTTCTGGGAAATACAGTCTGTCTTGATTCCACTTTCAGTTTTCACATACCTCAAGCGTTTCAGCCACAAAGCTTCACACCAAGCAGTGCCCACACTCTGCATGTACCACTGACCTCCTCTGTATTGGAAGATTCAAGCACCTTTGCAGATTAGAGGAGCTTGTCCCTGTGACATAGATCATGCCATCAAGTGCCTGCAGTCATAAATGGTTATTGCAGAGCCCCTCGTATTACCAGATTCAACAAGATTAAACTTGTTAGAAAGAGTTGTGTGAAAGCTGGCGATTGAGCATAGATGTAGGATAAACACTGGCATTGTTCCAAAAACGGATTCATCAAGAAATCAATGACAGACCTTTTGGTATGGTGATAAGTAAATGATCTGGAATAGTACAAGTGTACATGTTTGATAAGCAAAGAGCACCAAATAAAATAAACAAGGACACTTAGAAAGATGTTAAAGAATCAATTAATTATGCCAGTAATTTAGAGGTGTTTATGTAGCACCCATCTGCAAACATACATTTTATATAGTCATTCATGATGGAGAATAGCTGTTCATCTGTGATACTATTTATACATTAGGAACCAAGAGGACCTCTACACGGAGAAACAACTCTTCAAATTCAAACCTTTTTTTTTAATAGTCAGCTGAAATTTTGAAACAAATAAATTGAACACTATATAACAGCTGCTGGTGGAAATATTTGATGTTTTTATTTTACCAGTTTTACTATTTTGATTTACTGGGGTTATTTTATAACTAAAGAAAATTAGACAAATAACATAAGATCCAATATCTCTTGTCCTGAAATGAAATAACTACATAACATTTTCCATGCTTTCACAGTACTTTCAGAGTTCAAAGGAATTGGTGTAGACCATTCTACCTGTGCTGCGTGAAGGTGTCCAATAATGTACACAAACTGTATCTTGCTCCCGGCAAATGTTAGCACTTTCCCTTGCCTCTCAGACCTTCAAACTGGAACCCAAAGACAGGGTACGCTACCTGCCATTCACGGCAATCAAGATTGCAGTATTTAATTGGGAGGATTATTCCATCTTTCCTACCTGTCCATTTAAAATTCTTAAAATCTCACAACAAACATCAGAACAGAGAACAATAAAAATAACAATGAAAAAGAAAAAGAAAAAATAGGGATGTCAAAACCTGTTCAGGGGCTATGCAGCAAGGAGAGTTTCAGGTCCACAATGCTCAGTCTATAGCATTTTATCAGTGATGTTTTAGGGCCTGACCTACTACGGTGGTTTAACTGGGTACCATGTACACCCTTTCTGCACTTGACTCTCAGAGGTACAGAGGACGAGCAGTCCATAGCTTCTCAGGGAGGTAGTGTGGGAGTCCACGAAATGCCAAGAATTAACTATGTAGCTGTTTCCTAAACGGAGATAGCAATTAGGGGTGGGCAGAACATGCAGAGTTCCACTCTGCGGTATTCCGCAGAGTTACATGAAAACTCAGCAAGATTCCGCAGAGTTCTATGAACAGGCCGAAATCCGCACGTTGCACTGCTCCAGCTGATTTTTAGCATCGGGAGCATGTTCCACGCTGCAAAATAAGCATGGACGGCACACGCGGCATGCCAGAGGGCGCTGCTTCTTTGCTGCTGCCTGAATAGATTTTCTAAACGAGCGGCAGCTTTCTCACCGCAAACGATTGCGACTTCCCATCCATGACCGCTCGCGTTGAGAAAATCTGGCCGGGTGCCCTCCTAGCTCCCGAAACTCGTGCTAGTGTCATGTAGTTCCTAAACATACATAGGATCTGTGCCTTTAGACAACATAAACTAAGGGATTGGTGTCTAGACTGATTCCGGACACCCACGAAGGATGTGTTAGCCTTTAGACCAGCTAGCTCACAGTGCCACCTTAACCCCCATAACCTTACCAATGAGCGAATAGTTTCTGGCAACTATCGAACATGACAACCCTTGATCCTTCAGCGATCGTGGAAACAGTGCAGTACTTTTCGCTCTGTTAATCTTGCTCACTTAGTCTCAGAGAGATACACAGAATATAGGATGGCGATGTTTTTCAATAAGCATTCATTGAACCAGCGTCATTCTAGTATAAAACATGTGTGCTGCGACAACCATTAGACAGAAACAGATGTATAAGATTACAAGCACAAACATAGTAAATAAAGGTAGAATTCTACCATGGTGCTAAAACAGTGAATATATGCAGGCATATAGATACATGACAGTAATCAAGTGTACTCCTACGATGCTGACCATACCTAAGTGTACCTAGCATGTATATGGGTGTATAGCCAGGAATACCCTAGGAAAGATCCAACCCCATTACCTGATGGGAGAGAACGAAGGACCCCGTCTTGGTCTCAAGTTGTACACCCCGCAAGGGATGTCAGACCGCTGCGTGTTGTAGCTTCTGCAGGGGGGGACCCCAACGTTTAGTGTCAGCTTTGAAGCTTCTCCTCTGCTTATCTAGTGTTGGTATGACTCTTTTATACCATAAAGATAGCCTCGGGCTTCCTTACACAATCGAGTACGATTATGCAAATGAGCCTAGAACAATACCTGCGATTATGCAAAGCAGTTCTTTTGCCCTAGGATGAAGATGACCATGGCTTTTACACACAGTTTGCAAAAACAACAGTTGATGGACAGAATGCAGAACAATGTCATACATTCACCCCAGTACAGAGATCTGGGCCTAAATCCATCGTTTTTTTGCTCACCATGCCATTCCAGTTTGAACCCAGCATTATGCAAATCAGTCTTGACTCTGTGCCCGAAACCGGTCCCAGGATGCTTGTTTCTGGTCCAGGGAAGACATGGCTTGGCAGTTCGGGCTGGACTGTTCCCATGAGGCACAGGGTCAAAACGGATTTGCATATAGCTGTGTCTGAACTGGGGTGGCAAAGTGAGCTAAAGAATGATGATGGATTCAACCCAGATCTGTGACTGGGGGTGAGTGTTTGAAAAGTTTCAGCACTCCGTCCATCATCTCCTTGTGTTTGCTTTGTTTGCCCTAAGTTGGCAGGGTATGCCCAGACGTGGATCCCTTGCTCATTTTGCCACTGGAATCAAGCTAGCCTGGCTGATGAGGGCTGTTAGCCCGAAACCGGTCCCAGGATGCTTGTTTCTGGTCCAGGGAAGACATGGCTTGGGAGTTCGGGCTGGACTGTTCCCATGAGGCACAGGGTCAAAACTGATTTGCATATAGCTGTGTCTGAACTGGGGTGGCAAAGTGAGCTAAAGAATGATGATGGATTCAACCCAGATCTGTGACTGGGGGTGAGTGTTTGAAAAGTTTCAGCACTCCGTCCATCATCTCCTTGTGTTTGCTTTGTTTGCCCTAAGTTGGCAGGGTATGCCCAGACGTGGGTCCCTTGCTCACTTTGCCACTGGAATCAAGCTAGCCTGGCTGATGAGGGCTGTTAGCCCGAAACCAGTCCCAGGATGCTTGTTTCTGGTCCAGGGAAGACATGGCTTGGCAGTTCGGGCTGGACTGTTCCCATGAGGCACAGGGTCAAAACTGATTTGCATATAGCTGTGTCTGAACTGGGGTGGTAAAGTGAGCTAAAGAATGATGATGGATTCAACCCAGATCTGTGACTGGGGGTGAGTGTTTGAAAAGTTTCAGCACTCCGTCCATCATCTCCTTGTGTTTGCTTTGTTTGCCCTAAGTTGGCAGGGTATGCCCAGACGTGGGTCCCTTGCTCACTTTGCCACTGGAATCAAGCTAGCCTGGCTGATGAGGGCTGTTAGCCCGAAACCGGTCCCAGGATGCTTGTTTCTGGTCCAGGGAAGACATGGCTTGGCAGTTCAGGCTGGACTGTTCCCATGAGGCACAGGGTCAAAACTGATTTGCATATAGCTGTGTCTGAACTGGGGTGGCAAAGTGAGCTAAAGAATGATGATGGATTCAACCCAGATCTGTGACTGGGGGTGAGTGTTTGAAAAGCTTCAGCACTCCGTCCATCATCTCCTTGTGTTTGCTTTGTTTGCCCTAAGTTGGCTGGGTATGCCCAGACGTGGGTCCCTTGCTCACTTTGCCACTGGAATCAAGCTAGCCTGGCTGATGAGGGCTGTTAGCCCGAAACCGGTCTCAGGATGCTTGTTTCTGGTCCAGGGAAGACATGGCTTGGCAGTTCGGGCTGGACTGTTCCCATGAGGCACAGGGTCAAAACTGATTTGCATATAGCTGTGTCTGAACTGGGGTGGCAAAGTGAGCTAAAGAATGATGATGGATTCAACCCAGATCTGTGACTGGGGGTGAGTGTTTGAAAAGTTTCAGCACTCCGTCCATCATCTCCTTGTGTTTGCTTTGTTTGCCCTAAGTTGGCAGGGTATGCCCAGACGTGGGTCCCTTGCTCACTTTGCCACTGGAATCAAGCTAGCCTGGCTGATGAGGGCTGTTAGCCCGAAACCGGTCCCAGGATGCTTGTTTCTGGTCCAGGGAAGACATGGCTTGGCAGTTCGGGCTGGACTGTTCCCATGAGGCACAGGGTCAAAACTGATTCGCATATAGCTGTGTCTGAACTGGGGTGGCAAAGTGAGCTAAAGAATGATGATGGATTCAACCCAGATCTGTGACTGGGGGTGAGTATTTGAAAAGTTTCAGCACTCCGTCCATCATCTCCTTGTATTTGCTTTGTTTGCCCTAAGTTGGCAGGGTATGCCCAGACGTGGGTCCCTTGCTCACTTTGCCACTGGAATCAAGCTAGCCTGGCTGATGAGGGCTGTTCGCCTGAAACCGGTCCCAGGATGCTTGTTTCAGATCCAGGGAAGGCATGGCTTGGCAGTTCGGGCTGGACTTTTCCCATGAGGCACAGAGTCAAAACTGATTTGCATATAGCTGTGTCTGAACTGGGGTGGCAAAGTGAGCTAAAGAATGATGAAGGATTCAACCCAGATCTGTGACTGGGGGTGAGTGTTTGAAAAGTTTCAGCACTCCGTCCATCATCTCCTTGTGTTTTACACACAGTTTGCTCATGCTGTTATGTACGTCATGTGCAGGGACTTTTCGAAGAATCCTCATGCATAATAAATGAGGCTAGTTTACAAGAAACTGATCGACATTATTCAGCACATAACTGGATAAAAGGTTAGTGCTAGAACCGTTATGCAGAGCAAGGTAGGAAAAAGGTAGGTAAAAGGTAGTGTAGCTACCTAGGCCTACATTGGGGTACATAACACCCCCTCCTCATCTGAAGGTCGATAAGGTCAAGTAAAGCTAAAATATGCCTGATGTAAACATAAAAACATTGTTAAAAATTAGTATAAAAGCATCCAAAAACATGGTATATGTTAAAAATGATGCTATAAAAAGTCAAAAGCTCTATAATTCTAGGCCTGGTCGGTGAACTCCACTCCGTTCGCGGAGTTTGTGGAGTTTTATTCACTCCGTGCTCCGCGGAGCTCGCGGAGTGCAGAAAACTCTGCTTCACATAGTGCAGCGGAGTTTTTTCCCTCTCGCACTCTTGAACGGTTAGTTGGCGAGCGCGAGCTGCCACTCGGGTAGAAATTCTACCCGAGCGGCAGGAAGATCAGTGTGAATGGCAGTTCGCACTGCACCCCGCCACTTGCAGAACTCAGCTGAGTTTTTTTGTCACTTTGCGGAGCTCAACGTAGCGAAACTCCGCGAACTACTCCCAGGCCTGTATAATTCTAGAAAAGAGTCAATATATGATCAGACCGACTGAGCACGCCAAAAGCCATGGTGCTCAGTGAGAGCAGAATAGTTCAAACAAAACGATGTTTTCAAATTCCAATTTGGCTTGTTTTGGAAAAAGGCCGAATTGTTCCCATCACACGGAGAGCCAAATTTTTATGAGTCCTGTGTGGGAGACGCAACATCACTGTTGCTTGCATCCGCAGATGACGGTCCCTGTAACACCTCTTGTATCAGGTCAATGGAGCAAAGTTGATCATCTTCAGTTCCCACAGCAACCACTAAGGGAACACTTGATACCCATAAACCTGTTATAGAGCTGTTGTCTGATCCGACAGGAGCTGAAGCATCCCGTGGGAGCTCTAAGAATGCTGTCATCAACATGGGAATACGCTGAGGAAACTGTAACACATGGGCCTTTAAGGGGTCCAGTAGTACATCCATGTCCAGTAGCGCAGCTGATGGAAGAGTCAGACAAATGTCCAACATGCATACGTATCCGCAAAATAGGCAGCGGAGCACAGGCAAGATACAGTCAACCCAGACTTGTCTGAATGATAGGAACCAATGCTCGCTTAGCTCCCGAAGCCGAGGTGTGCCCAGATGGTGTAACATGCGTTCACAGCAATGTCGCACCAGGAGTGCCTTTTTCATCTCTAGAGGAACTAGGCCGTCCATTGCGTAGCAGGAAAATTAAAACCAAGAAACCCACTACAAGTAGTAGAACCAGCGGAAGCCCTCCAAAAACGCTTCTCAATACGGAGTGTATAAATGCTGGAATAACTTCGAAGACTGTCTGAAAGGTGCTTAATAGTCCAGAACCTATGCTTTTAAATAGGTGCACGATCCCCCTTGTATCAGACATGTTAAAGATACGATGAACCATTTCCCTGAAATGGAGCAGGAAGTTCGTACGGACTAGCGCCTGTATCGCAGATGAAGACCTTGCACGCGCAATCATTCTGCAGTTTCCTGGGGAGTATGCTGACATGGGCGAAGCGCTTCTAGCTTGCCCCAACGTTTGACGATCTGTTGCTGGACTGTGCCAGTGCGGAGGGAGCCGCGGGTGACCCTGCCATTGCTGGGGACTGCTTGTCCCACAACCCACTGTGGCCAACACAGGTGGAGCGGCCAATCCACGCCTCTTAAGGCGTTCAGCACTCCTGCAGCGCCGGACGCGCGCGAGCTGTGCCCGGGCGAAGCCCGGGCCAAGGGCGGGCCTGTCCTTGCCCGTCATTGCCAGGAAGAGGCAGGGCAGGGCCACCCCCATTGGCTTCGGACTACGGCGATTACTGCAACTAAACGGTGAGTTGCTTCTTTCCCACTGCCTTTGACTCTGCCCCCGGCTTCTCAATCGACTCCCAAACCAGCACCTATTGAACCTGTCTTCAGTCCAAGAGCCTGCTTGAATTGCTTGACATTTGTTACAAACTTTGTTTGTCTGAATTTTGCCCTTGGCCTTTTAATTTTTGTAAGGATATCTTCTGCTTAAGCTGGCTTTGCTTGTCTCATGGCTATTCAGCCTAATTAGTTGCAGTTGGCACAGTTGGAGCAAACTTTCTTGGTCTTAGCGCGTGTAATTGGTCTTATAAGCTTGGCGGGCAGGGGTGTCGGGGGTGTGATTAGATTACTGTTCTTCCCCTACTCCCCCTAGGCCTCACGCAATAATATGGGGAAAAGGAAATCGAGGGAGTACGACCATGGGGACGAAGGGGTCCGTTCTAAATCTAGCAAACCCAAACAAGTCTGTAAGTCCGCAGGTAGAAATTGCGTTCTCGACCGCATAGACGACATTCTTGTCGAATGCGAGGAAATTCTAGCACCACCTGAAGACTCACCCCTGACTGCTTGCCCCTCTAGTACCTCTAATCCCCATAGTAGTCTAAAGTCCAGCCAACCAAAACGGATCCCAACGATGTTCAGAAAACCCAAAACCCGCAGCACAAAAAACCTCTCCCCAAGCCATGTACCAGAGTCCCAAACATCAATGACCGACACTGAAATAATGGACACCAATTCCCTTGCCCTCCTTGCTGGGGACACAGCTACGGATCTAGCCAATATAAGCCCATCCACTGACCTCACTCTCTCTAATAGGTTTCTCCCACTTCAGCAATTGTCCCACGCAGTAGTGGCTGAGGTGGCGGGCAAGTCCATCACTGTGGCTGGTATGGGGGTGGATTTGGAAGTTGATAGAGAACCCCAAGGGCCTTCTGCACCTCACACGAGTGTGAATGTGCCCACAAGTGAAAACCCTTGTATAGACCAGGTCCTGATGGGGCAGGATACTATTAAGACCATATTAGATCTGAGGGCAGAAGTAAATTCCGTAAAAAGAGCTGTACAAGATCTAACGGAGCAAATTAAATTCTTAATCATCAAAGGTGCCCCTGACATACAATCATCCATACAGCCATCCACCATACCATCGACTATAGTTAATAACTCCGACAGCCCAAATGTCCCCCCAGCAGCTCCGGCTGTGCACTCCATTGGTTGGAAGACCTTTGACCCTCATTCTAGGAACCCCATTTCTTACGCTAACATCGTTCGTTATCCACCACTAGATATTCCTCTATCCAATGTCCCTCCTCTCTTCCCCCACATTGGTGAACGCTCTCACTGGCACCACAACGGTAGGTGAGACAAACCCCGAGGGCCCACCAAGAGCCTCTATATGATTAACGTACCAAAGGTGTCATCCAACGGGAGGTATGAAAAGGAGGACTCGCTAATCAATAAATGCATACACTGGATTCGTTATGTGAGGGGGCGTCGCTCAGTAATCAGAGAGGACATCATAGGGGCAAAAAGGATCATTGGAACCAACACCCAGATGGATTGCATCGAGCTGTCCTTAGCAGATGCGAATCTGGCTCATAATCTAATAGCATTGGAGGCCAGGACAAATTCATCATTTTACACTGGGGTACAGCTGAAATACAGTCCATCTTTGTGACCTTCGTTGCTAGCCACCTACCATCTGGCACCCCAGCACGGCCTTGGTTCTAACCTTGACTCAAATGATTGACTCAAATTCCAAACCACTCCGACTGGCCCGACAATGCATTCATGCAAACCTTATGCCTCCGCAGCTAAGACTAGCCACTTTGTGGCTGAAACATCATCCTCTGCCTTGATCCCCTGTCCTATAATGCCCCTGCAATCTATGTCCATCATTGATGACTACAATGAGGGGGGTTTCCCCCTGGCACTTCAGATAGAGACTCCTGTTGGTGACCTAGGAGTAGGAACAAATTTCCTTCCACTAGAAAACAATGCAGATCAGAAAAATCTACTATCTTGGAATGTGGCCGGGGTGAAGTCAAAAGTCACACTTGCACACTGGGTACAATATGTGGAAACGTATGATATTTGTATTTTCCAAGAAACATGGTCCCTTACCCCTACTTTTCTTCCTGGGTTTGTTACTTTCCCTCGACCCGCAACTAAAAATAAGTTGGGCCGTCCGGTGGGGAGTTTACTGATTCTGATTAAAATAGAGTTTCATTGCTCTGTTTTAGAGCTTAAGACCAATAGTCCGGATATATTAGCCGTCCAAATAAGGGGTGACAATAGGGTAGTGGTGGACCTTTTTAACATCTATGCTAGAGGAACAAAAGCGGGTGTTACATCATCCACCCTCTTGGAACTAGAAAGTCTCCTTGACGCGGGGGATACCAAGTCCACTTTAATACTTGCTGGTGACTTTAAAGTCACTTTTGAACCTATAGGGCAGGAGGACTTGTGTGAAAGCAGGACGAAGGAGGAGCTGTGGCTCATCCCCCCCTTAGATCTTCCCCCCATTAAAAAATGGTCCCAAATGGCATTGCAACTAAATGCACTAACCCTTGAATTTGGAGTGAGGGCCAAAAATGGTCACACCAAGTCGGACAAGGCAGGTGCAAATACTTTTAATCGGACCACAAATTTGAGTCGTATAGACTATATTTTACTCGACCTGAGACTATGGCCGAAAGTAATTGATATGGCTGTTGGGACCACCATAGACAGCGACCACAACCCGCTTGAGCTTACTTTGATCTCACCATGGGCCAATCGCTTAAATCCCCCAAATACTATCCATACAACCAAGGAGATCTGTCCTTCCAATAATAACAGACATCTTAAATGGGCACGTGTTGCCATGGACAAGGAGAAGCTAGAATTAATTAACATCGATCTGGAGTCTAGTACTAACCAGATGCTTAGTCTGCTAGAACCTCAGGGGGACTTGTCTAAAATTGCTGAGTGCCATACAAACTTTTTTTAATCAGCTAGCCTCCCATTTCAAAATTCCACTTCGAACACAGGGAGGGACTAAAAGTCCAAAGCCACAGTTTGCTTGGTTTAATCGCGAGTGCAGGTTGCTTAGAACTAAATTGGCTACCTCAATTCGAATAAAAGACGTGGCTGCAGTGAGGGAAATTAGGAGAGCCTATAAGAAAGCGTTAACTTCAGCCAAGGAATAATGGGAAATTGAGCTCTGGGCGCTGATCAGTGACGCTTGTCTTAAAAATGATACTCAACGTTTCTGGCTATTGGTAGCAAGGGGGGATGGAGAAAGACCACCCACCCCTGACAATAATATTGCCATTGAAGCTTGGCATCACCACTTTTCTTCACTATATACTGAAGAGCCTAATCTAGCTGGAGAAACCCTTGGAGATGATTACAGTAGCATCCAGCCTGATGGGTTCTTTACCTTAGCGGAAATAAGTTCCAGCATTAGTCTAATTGTAAGGGCCAAATCCCCAGGTCCTGACGCCATCCCTGGTGACGTATTTCTTGGCAACATAGAAAATTGGTCAATATACATCTTAGCCTTGGCTAACGGAATTGCCGCTGGCTCCCCTATTCCGACAACCTGGAGGGGAGCTGAGGTAATCCCGCTTTACAAGAAGGGTGATCGCTCACTGCCTTTGAACTATAGACCCATTAGCCTGATCGACAGTGTCCAAAAGGTCTTTGCCCGTGCCCTTCCTATGAAAATCCAAACATGGATGGTTGATAATAATATCCTCTCCCCCTTTCAGGCAGGGTTTAAACAGAAAATTGGCACTGTCGATCAGGTTTTCCGCTTCCTACTTTTAGCATGGAAGACGGTGACCATCTGTCAAGGCAGCCTATACGTAGCTTTTATTGATTTAATATCTGCTTTTGACCTGATCCCCAGACATAAACTTTGGCGGGTCTTGAAGGAAATGGGCCTCCCTGGCGAGATATTAGCATTGTTAGTACGCCTCCACGAGAATAACTATGCAAGGGTTCGATGGGGCAGACAGGGCCAACTGACTGACCCTATTAGAGTCGACAGGGTAGTCCGCCAGGGCTGTGTTTTGGCCCCCACTCTTTTTTCACTCTTCATTAATGGAGTTGTGCAGTACCTCGCTGAGAGTCCAGCTGACGCGCCAACTCTGGGGGGGGCAAAGGTAACAACCTTACTTTTTGCTGATGACACCCTGCTAGTTTCTAAGACCCCAAGCGGTTTGCAACATCTCTTAAATCGCTTCGAATCCTTTTGCACACTCAGAGGCCTTGAAATTAACACCACAAAGACCAAACTTCTATTGTTGAATCCGCACAAATCCTTTAAGGGAAAGTTACTCCTAGATGGAATTCCCCTTGAGAGAGTAAACACCTTTGACTATCTGGGAGTCACTCTCTCAGAGGATCTATCCTGGAAACACCATGTTAAGAAGCGGAATCTCCAACATAGACGCATCACAGGGGCCTTGATTAAAGAGCATAAGACCTCAGGAAGCAAACCAATAGCTGCCCCTCTCCGCATATATGATCATAAAGCGGTGGGAGCAGCATTATATGGGGCAGAACTCTGGGCGTTTGAAAAACTAGATGAGCTACTTGCAACTGAAAACAATTTTTAAGATCAATTTGTCCACTCCCCCAGAGCACACCCTGCATCCGTTGCGTCTGGATATGGGCAGAGCCACGATCACAGAAAAAGCACAGCTACGCCCCTTACTTTTTTGGCTTCACCTGAAAACTACCCCCGAGTTACTCCCTTAAGCTGAGGCTCTGGACGAGGTTTGTGTGCTCGACCACTTTAAGAAAACTGGCTGGCTGACCAAGATGAAGGCTTTGATGATCTCTGTGGGGCTAGAAGGTTTGTGGGACACTAAAAATATAGAATCCCTACCCAGCAAAGCATTGATCAAGAAACAATACTGGGGATGGGTGATGCAGTCTGCCATCTCTTATCCATCTTGGGGTTGTCTGATCCTCGACTTCATGGAGTTCAAATTAGAAGGAGCTTTTGAATTATCTGGAGGTTATTACAAATCCACAGGACCGGAAGCTGTATATGCAGTTTAGATTTGGAACCCTCCCTGTGCACTCTTTTACCGCCTCCTGGCGCCAGCCCTCTCTTGCTTCGCAGCTCTGTCCGAGCTGCGATATTGCTGATGAGACAATTAGCCACATCCTTTTTGTATGCCCCAGATACAGTCGTTTGAGATCCAGGTGGATAGCCCCTGTTTGTAGAAGGTTTGGAACCCGATACCACAAAAATGCCCTGCGCATTTTAAAGTCAGACTCAAGCACCCTAATTGTATGCGCAGTCGCCAAATTCCTGGGCAAAATGTGGATTTGCAGGAGGCACGCAATGATTAGGTAGCAGACTAAACTCCCTTATTACCTCTTTTAAGAATGGTTTTTATATTTGTAGACACTTATGATTGGATGAGAGGCACCTTTAGTTCTGTATCCGCATGGCGGGTCATGCCGTCCAATATCGACCGCATAGATCCTTGCTGGCATAGTTCTTATTGGCTTTCTCTCTTTTAATCCGTTTTAAATATCCTGTAATAATTTTAGTTGGTAATTGATGAATTATCTGTCTTAGCCACCCTTAAACCTCATAGTCTCACTTGCTCCCTAGGTACTGGTATTCTGAATGGCCCTCACACCACTAAACAAGTATATCCGTCAATGCAAGATTTTAATCTTTCTTTCTTTCTTTCTTTCTTTTTCTTGATAGTGGCTTTAACTAGTAAGGTAGGAATTATTTGCACTGTATGCATTCGCACTTTCTTGTTCTTTTATGCCTTTATCACATATCTATGATGTCTGTTTTCATATATCATGAAGTAACTGACTACCCCACCAAGATATTACGGCCCTGTGGGGGCTGCCGCACTGTTATTTATAAACACTATCTAGTTTGCCCTTGGATAATTATTATTGTACATCTTGCTATTTTTAATTCTGTTTTTATGATCCGTATGCATAAGGCACTTTTATGGTCGTAACGGCCGAAATAAAGTTACTGATGATGACCTTGCAACCTGGAGATCAAAAGTCTCTCGGGCTGAGGTTAAGACCACATCCTTTTGCAAAAGCATGGCTTTCAATCTACTCAGAGATTCAAACCGTATAAAGGAAACATTCAATGAAGGCCATAGCGTAGCCTCCCTAACTGTGTGGGTCAGTGGAAACAATACTTGTATACAACAGGTACCCCTGGAACTTACTGTGACTAGATATGCGATGCCTGGTACCATCCCACAACAACCTTGATCATTCAGCTTCAAATAGCTTCCATTCAAAAGCAACTTGAACACTGGATGAATCAGGGCAGCTGGGGAAACCTTCAAGTGACAGGATAAGTTAGCAACCGAAGCATTACAGGCTCTGTGAAGCAAAATATCCTTGCAAACTAGAGACCCACTTAAAGCAGTTTCAGAGTCTGAACGGCTGAGAAAAACTTCAGTGTCCCCATTCCTGCATCTAAATCTCTACGGTAATTCCAGTACTCATGTATATATCCTTCTCCCAATGCTTCATACCTGCCTACCTGGTGATACTGTAGACAGTATTGAAATTGGAATGTCGTGACTGGCAGTGTAATAGAGCCATGGATTAACCATTCTGTGGAAGGTGACTCAGCCACGGTGAAAGGTAATTGGTCCAATTTTTCAATGTGCAGCATTGTATATTTTGCATCTCTTCGTGCCATTGACATCTGTCTGTCCGTTTGATTGTATGCAGAAAGTCGTGCTGTTGATGTACCGCCAGGGCACGTGGGCAGAATGCAATGACTTCAGCGTCCAACTTAATAATAGAATGGATCGCAATTGCGATTGTCCATGCTGTAAAATAGACAAATCCTGTTCCATTATGTCTATTGCAGAAGAGACAATGTTACCCAGTGAAAAACTTCTAGATGATAGTGTGGTCATGCCATTGTCGACCACTGCCAAAGCCTTTTCTAGGTTAACCCTGTCAATCTCACGCAATCTCAGCAGCCTTTTGCTGGGAAATTTCCCATACCTCATTGTAAATAGCGTACAAGAAGCGCTTTTGACTTGGCTTCTGGGGACCTAACAAACAATCTCTATGATCCATGTCATCTGAGAGTAAGGACAAGTGTTGTTTCACCTGGGACAGTGTTGAGGTGTTTAGCCACTCTAGGCATAAGTTCCCAACACTGTAAGATGTCACAACCCCCGAGTGTTCTGTTTGTGCATAACGCCGGTCAGTTCTATAGGTACTAAACCCTTTGGTGGTACCCCTAAATCGTGACTGACACCTATTTGTATCGATAAGCCAAACCAACCATCCCTTCCAATTGGGGTCTGATGAATTGTAAGAACCATCGTGTAGTAAGACATCTAATGTATCCTCACTGTGTTGTGTGTAATTTTGCCAACCCTCAAAGTATGTGGGCGAGGGAATCAGAGGTGGGTTCAAGTCCTTGATCTTGGCTAGTCCAAGACAGGAAGTCTGTTTCACCGTGCTGTTCAGGAAAATCATCTGATGTGTAAGAGGCATGCTCTAAATAAGGCCTCAGTTCCCTGAACTTGCCAATCTTTAGTCCCCCAGACAGATTTTGTGTCTACAGTGTCTTTCCACAAGTCAAAACCATGTACAGACAGCTGGGCAATAAAGGAAACAGAGTATATCTGTTTCGTATTAGTGAGCATATTTTTCTTTGCAGGTGTAGGTGCAAGCTTATAATAATAAGATGTTGGGTCTAAAGTGTTAAACCCAGAAAAATAAGCAAACGTTTGTGCAAATGTGTTTGAACTCCCTTTCGGTGGTGTTGGGCAATGTTCCCATTGATGGTAAGAGAAAACATTTCGTGGGATACTTACTTTGTGCAAGAAATGATGACCATAGTGTTGGTAACAAAACATGGGGTTAAAATTAGATGAATCATCATATAATTTGTCATTTGAAAATGAAGCAGATTGTTCTAAATCAGACAGTATAGTATTTACAGTTTCAAAATCCCAATCATCAGAGAAAGTACTGGAGGTGATGATATCACTTAGGGAATTTTTAAATAAATGCGGTATTTTTAAAAGTTCCGTGGGACCATATACATCATAAGAAACTCTGTCCCATACTATTCCTTCGGAACTGGAACTGCTGGAATTTTCATTGAGGACAAATCTCTCTGTTCACAGTGTGATGATGCATGCGGTTTCAGGACCGAGTTCACATTTTGTGCTGCAGAGCGTTTTGGGAGATAATGTCCATTCAGGAGCAGGAAAAAGACAGTCACTTTACCAATCCAAAGGACTAGGAACAGTAGACCAATTGCAATCCAGAGTTGTATCCAGGGAAAAACAAAGTAAGTCTTTTTCAGCCAAAGGTAGAAATCATGAATTCTTTTCTTGTGGGGAACAGGAGGTGGTGGTAATTCGGTTCACTCGGATCCAAAGACAAAGTATCAAAATCAATGAAGTAGCCAGACTCAGTTCGATCTATCTTTGGTAGCTCAGCAGGTTTTGTGAAACTGGCAGATGTCTCCGTTTGAGACATATTCACATAGATGTCGGTGTTAGGCCGAATTGAGATCTGTGTGTCATTTGTAGATGGAAGTCGTTCAATGTAAACAGGTACAAGTTCCATTCTGTTGTTTATAACTCCTATGCTTCGAGGAGTAGAATCTTCAAACGTTATTAGTCTTTCTGTATGAACTTCCTGTATGGTAGTGAGAGGAGATCTGGTTCTACCCAGGAGCCCACATGGCCTACTATTGAGTATCGGCCACATAGTGTGGTTTGATCAGATCTACAGAGACAAATCTCTTTTCTTTCTTGCCAGCAAGGGGTGGAAAAAGTACTGTTCTTGTTCCTTCGACAGCCAGGACGGGCACAGGTGCTCTGTAAGATGGCCTCAATTCCTTTTTGTCCACAATCGTTTCTCTGACCAGGACCCCAATCTTCGGGATGTAGGCAGGTCTTGCTGGAACAACTTTCACTTCTCCAGTTGTGCTGCGTTTTACTTGGACGTTGCTTTGTAATGCCCGGAATTCATTGAGTTCCTGTAAAACAGTCAAAAGATCATTTATGTCAAATTGTTTTCCATCCGCCACTGTGCTCCCACAGTCAAGGCCAGGTACCCACATTCTAATCCTGAACAGGACTTCGTATGGAGTTTGGCCCCCCAGGGAACTTCTTGGCATGTTGTTAAGTGCCCTCTGGACTCCGTATAGGTGATTGACCCAACTGCCACCCGAGCCGAATACCCTAGCTGTTAAGGATTGCTTTAAGTCCCGGTTTTTCCTCTCCACAATCGAATGTCCCTCTGGATGATACGGAGAGAAGTACTGCAATGCTACACCCAAACTTCCCATGGCTTCTTTGTAAGTCCATGAGCTAAATGCAGGGTCATGGTCTGAATGTAATGTGCCAATTGTGAATGTCCCTATGAAGACTCGCAAATCCTTTACAACAGTTCGGGCGTCAGCCAAGCGCTGAGGCTAAACCCACAGGAATCTAGAGCATGAATCTACTGCCACCAGGATGTACCTGGAAGCCCTGTCAGATTGTAAGGGGCCGCAGTGGTCCAAATAGACACATGCGAGAGGTCTGTCTAATATCAGTAAAAGTGTTTGTGGTGGACGTGCCACGGTGGAGCCTTTCATCTGCTGACAGATGTTGCACTTTAGGACATAACCCTTGGTCTGTTTAGTGAGACCTGGCCACCAATAATGCTGCTTCAGTAGTAAAATAGTTGCAGCGATACCTGCGTGTGCTGAACCCAGACCCTCGTGTGCAGCTAGAATTAATCCTAATCTGCGATCCATGTTCGGTATTACTCTATCCCCCACTCCTGTAATTTGAGCATACGGAATGTTTTGCCCATCTAACTTGTAGGAGTACTTGAGTGGAAAACCTTTTGGCAAGCTGAGCTGTTGTTGCGCGTAGCGTTCACAGCTATCATTATCTGTCTGTCTATTCTCGTACTAGAATGAGTGATAGCAGCAGCGGCAGCAGTTCACACTGTCGCCTTGGTGGCTTCATCAGCCATTGAATTCTTTCAACGTGCACACCAACACGATGATGACTCACTATGTGAATTACATAAGCCCGTGGCAAGCCTCTTTTCAGCTCTGTCACCTGTTCCCAAAGCATCTTGTGCTTTATTGTGCAACCTTTGGAATCTCTAAACCCATTCAGGCCGCTATAGTGAAGATATTCATTGTCTGACTGAACACAGTAAAACGAATCGCACACAATGAGTGTGGGGAATTTCCAATCCGTATTTCTTAGTGCCAGTATCAGGGCTTTTAGTTCTGCCAGCTGTGCCGTGCAATCTCCTAGAGACTGGGCCTGTGTATTGCTTGGACGGAACTTGCTGTCCCGCATACGTCCCTTCACAATCGCACATGCTGCGCTGTATTGCTGTTTACTTCCTACCGCCGGCTGGGCAGATCCGTCAGTGTAAATTATGTATTCATACTGATCTAGATGCATTATTTCATTCGGGAAAGGATATTCTTGTTCTGACTGCACAAATGCTTGTGTTTTTAATGTAGAATCAAATTTGTATTCTACATCTGTTGCAGTGAGAGAATTAGCCCATTGTATCCATTGTGGATGTAGTGCTTTTGGAACGCTTGCTTTGGTAACAGCCTCTGAGGTTTGTACCGGAGTAACTACAATTATGCGTTTCCCCTGAGCTAGTGCTCTTTCTCCTACTACAGCAGTCTGTATTGCTCTTAGTATTTTTTCTGTGGATGCAAAATTTATTTGAACGTTTGTGTACAAATGTGATTTGTATGCAATGGGTTCAGTTTCACCTTCATTGAAGGTAAGGTACGTGTACCCAGATTGACCCGCGACTATACGGATCACCAAATTTGTGGTATTTACACATATGTGTAAGTGTTTTGAAGCTATCATGTCAGTTTGTATGGAACAGAGAATTTCTGTGTGTTCCTGTGTCCAATGGTGAACTGAAAAATCAGGTCTGATTAGGTCATACAAAGGTTTTACCTTTTCTGCGTAATCAAAAATGTATGTTCTGCCAAAATTTAGGAAACCTAAAATGGATTATAAGCCGTAGCCCACAGTCGCAAACCCCAAAATTATGTTGTTCACCCTGTGCAAGTGATCCAATAACTCATCGTCTGTCAGATAAATATCATCTAGATTGCCTCCTCATCACAATCTTGCTGAGAACAACCAGGGGCTATTCTTATACCCTTGGGGCAGTCTACAGAATTGGCCCTGCGAGCCAAGCGCTGAAAATGCTGTCAAATGTCTGCTTTCAGGCGCTATATTTTGGCAGAAGAATCCATTTGAGATATCTAATGTTGTTTTGTGTTTCTACAGCACAATGTTATTCATTAATGCGGCACTGTGTGCATTTTGTACTGCAAATGTTTTCCTACATGTGTTCAAATTCCTGTAGTCTAAAACTAGACGGTATGAATTGTCGGGTTTCATTACGAGAAACAAAGGATTATTCATGAAAGAGATGCAATTCTCAAACACACCTTGGTATTCAAGGTGACCTAAGATCTCCCTGACTTGTCTCTTTGCGTCATGTTATATTGATACTGCCTCTTTGGAACAGGAGTAGTTTTTAACGGGATTTCATGGTGAGGTGACTCAGCATTCCACCCTACATGATTGCGGTAAATTGCGGGAGCTAGCGCTAATGACGACTCCTGTGAGTATGAATGTTCTAGTGACTCTGGAACGAGGTCGGAGAAAGCCAGTAAAATTACATCTTCCCCCTTTGGGCACTCCATGACGAACTCAGGCGGCCAATCTTTTTCAGCCAATAGGATATCGTATCCATATGTCAGGTTCTCCCAAAAGAGACCTTTCACTTTACTGGGTATGTCCCCTTCCATCTGGAGGGTGATTTCGTGTAATTGATGTGGAACACTTACCCTTGTATCAGGCGTTTCCACCGTGATATGTTCATTCAACGCTGCTGTCACCAGAAATTCCATCAGGTTCTGACAAGCTATTTTTACTTCTGCTGCGCTGTCTAGCATCGTCAGAGCTCATTCCCCATTCAGTAGTTGAGTCCTCAGTAGCCTGGGCATTTCTTATTTTAAGACCAGCTACCTTCTTCTTTTTAAATTGAGGTTTACTTTTGGGTTTATCTTCTTGTTTGATAATGTAGTCTGAAGTGCGATGTGTGTCTCTTGCTTGGCTCGCTCTCCTGATCTGTGCTCTGACCGTCCTTCCCTCTCCGAGTTTTTTGATGAACCCTGAAAGGAACAAGAAGAATGTGTATCAGTATACTGATACCTGTCAGGTCTTATAATATTATCACGGTTTCTAAGGTTGTATTTTCAGTCAGATGGCTCCTGTTGAGGAGACCCACCCCGTGATCGTGATGCATTCTGCTTAGTATTTTTTGATTGTTTGTTATCCCATTTCTTTTTAGAAGAATCGGGTGCTTGCTTTGAGTTATCCTTTTTGGAATTACTCATTACTTGTGGTATCACAGGTCTAGCTCCCAAGTTATCTCTACCAAGGGAAGCATAGGTTTCTTCTATAATCTGAGATAGTTCTTCCTCCTGTTGTGCAGGAGTGACCTCCCTCAGGTGCTGGCATATAGCCACCGCTGCTGCCTCCTCTTTTATGTTAGCTAACCTAATTGTGGATTCCTGGGCAAAATTGCCTAACAATTTCATCCCCAAATCCAGGGCAGGTTCTGCCCCGTACTCATTCTGTATTTGTTTCAATACTTCCGGTATGACTGCTATGGAGGGGATACTATGAGTTCTGGTATACGAGGCAGCAAAAACTGTACCCCAAGTGGTACAATCCTCTATCGGGGAGCTATGCACATTGGCACGCAAATTGTTAGTATTCTATGTTTTTCCTGCGGGCCTGCGTGGGGAAACACTGCCTCAAGCTGTGCTATTTTCTGAGCTATCCAGAACAGCATCTGCTCACGTCTAGTGGGCATTTGTCCCATAATCGCGTTCAGTGTTTGTGGGCTAATTTTTGTTGCAGCCGCTTGCGGCTGACCAGCTTGAGTGACCCTTGAAGGTTTAATTGTAAGTGTTCGCATTACGAACTGTTAGATTTCTGTATAGCTTTACTATCTCTTTGTAAAGTGTACGTAAGTCTGCTACTGGCAATGTATCAATCTCTGGATGTGGTGTGTAAGTAGCTAGGACCTGCCAGGTCACTCCTTGTCTGCTGAGCATATCGCGTCTCACATTTGTTGTGGTGTGGGGGAAGGCGCCTTTAAACCAAATAGTATGTTCTTGGTAAGTGCCCGGGACTTCTATGTATTCTTCAGGTGTCTCATCTGGAATGTAAGTATGAAACAAATGTGTATATGCATCTGCAGGTGGGAATTTAATACAAGAATAGAATACCTCTGTCCTGAATGCCTCATGTGCCTCAATCACGAAGGTAACCATCCCACCTATAGATGAAAGGCCATAATCTGCTAATTTCATAGTAGGTGCATGTCTGCAATTTTCTGAAATGTTAAGAGCACCTTCAAGCTCTTCATCCCCTGGATTCACAGCGCCGTCCTGGATAGATAATGCAGAAGGAAGTTGTAAGGGAAAGAGATAAGGTTATGCACAATGAAGGGAATTATAATCCTTCAAGCTTGAATAAACCTACAGCAAATACTTAGGGGTGGGCGATATTTGCATAGTCGCGTTACGCAAAGTTCCGCGAAACGGTAAAAAATCTCCACGAGCTACGCAGAATTCTGCGAGCATGCGGAATTGCTTGTTCCGCCCGTTCGCGATGTGTTTTTCCTGTTCGGGGGACGCTGTTTGCGTGCTCGCGGGTAAATATCTCGCGAACTTGCCCATGCGGTCGCTAATAGGCGCGGCCATCTTGTTTTTCACTTGTCCCGCCAATTCGCGATGCTTATTTTCTGTTCCAGGTCGCGTATTGCGTGCTCCCGCCCGTTCGCGATGAGTATTTCCTGTTCGGGAACGCGTATTACGTGTTCGCGACGCTTTTTGCGTGCTCGGGGGGAAATATCGCGCAAACTTGCCCATGCGGTCGCAATGGGCGCTGTCATCTTGTTTTTCACTCTATTGCTATGGTTCTGGGCCTGTTTTTCTATCCTCACTCTATCTTTGCAATCCTTTGTTTCTGTACACTTTTTAAAAATCTTTTTTATTTATTATCTATCTCTCTATTTTCCTGATTCTATATTTCGAGTTTTTTTCTACTTTTTGTGACTTTTTCTACTACCTTTTCACTCTTTTTCTATAACTTGCTTTTTTCATTTCTTTTACTTACTTTTCTAATTCCTCCCTTTTCTTTTCCGCCCCCCCCCCTGAGTCCCAGAACCATGGCCAAGGGAGAGGGCAAGGGCAAGGTTACTCGTAGCCGCAGCCGCGACCGCCTTCCCTGCGGAAGGCGGCGCCCACAACGGGTGCAGGCTAGGGACAACTTCAACGAGGCGGAGGTGGCAGCACTTGTTTTTTTGTGCAGCGCCACCTCCCCTTAACCCTAGCAGCAGGCGGCAGGC